>OW240912.1:305694723-305714466 GCA_933207985.1 Pelobates cultripes | reverse complement strand
GATCGTGTGTAGTTCCTATTTTCTTGTCTCCTGAACTTGTTCTTCAGATTGACCCCGGCTTCTGAACTTGGCTCCACTCTCCGTTTATCCTGACCTCTGACTTTGGCTTACCCCTGACTATCCTTCCGCATGTGACCTTGTCTGTACTGCGTTTCTGAGCATCTTTCCTGCACAGCCCTCGTGCACAGATTCACAGTCCAGGTGGCTTCTTACCTGGTCACCTTGGACCGTGTTTATCTGCAAAAGTGAGTGAACATATCTGCGCTACAGACTCCAACTAAGGTAAGACAATTATACATGATTTGTGCCCCCCTTCCCTCATACTCACTAAGCAGGGGCTGGTGGGGTGCCGGCCCTTTAAGAGCCAACCATAGTATCAGCCAGCAGGGAGGAAGTGACGACAGCCTGACACTTCCTCCCTGCTTCACAGAGAGCCAGGGGCGGACTGACCGGTCGGGCACTTCGGACACGGTCCGAGGGCCCGGCCGGGAGGGGGGCCCGCCGCCAGGGCCGCCTTCAGGGGGCCCGGCGGCAGGGCTGAATTGGGGGCGGCAGAGGAAGGTGCCACCGGGTGGCCGGTCCGGTGGCACACTGTGAGGGGGCCGGCCGTTTGATGCTGGAGCCGCCGGACCGGGTAGCAGCCTCGCCGGTCCGGCGGCTTTCCTCTCACTAACGATGAAGGGGGAGGAGGAGGAGCATGTGTCTATCATGCTCCCTGCGGTTCCCACAATTCCCAGCACAGGATGTGGGAACCGCAAAGGAGCATGATAGACAGATGCTCCTCCTCCTCCTTCATCGTTAGTGAGCGGAATGCCGCCGGACCGGCAAGGCTGCCACCCGGTCCGGCGGCTCCAGCATCAAACGGCCGGCCCCCTCTGACTTGAGTAAGAGGGGGAAGAGGGGGCAAGAGAGATATGGGGGGGGGGGGGAACAGAGAGATGGGGAGGGGGGGAAGAGGGGGCAATAGAGAGATGGGGAGGGGGAGAAAGAGACAGAGGGGGAAGAATGAGACACAGGGGGAGAAAGAGGGGGAATATAGAGATGGGGAGGGGGAGAAAGAGACAACGAGGGAAGAATGAGACACGGGGAGAAAGAGGGGGGATAGGGAGGGGGAGAAAGAGACAGAGAGGAAGAGAGATGTGGGGGAGAGAGAGACAGGGAAAGGGGGGAGAAAAACAGTGGAAGAGAGGGAGAAAGAGGCAGAGGGGTAAGAGAGACTGGGAAGGAGGGGGGGAGGAAGAAACATACAGAGGGATGGGGGGAGACAAAAAGGCACACAGAAGGGCTGTAGATATCACTGGTGGATCCAGGGGGGCAACAGGGCAATTGCCCCCCCCCCTCCCCTGTCCGCAGGCACCATGCGGGCAGGGGGGGAGGGAGGAAGAGAGGACCTGGGAGCTCACCCTGCAGCTCCTCTGGGTCCTTCTTGCACGAGCACAGAGCGTTGCCGCGATTACCATGGCAACGTTACCGCTCTTGCGAGAGTCAGCTCTAGCCCTGGAGCTACGGTCTAGTGTTCACTCTCAACACTGTGACCCCCAGGGATTCCTGGTGGTCGCAGTGGTGAGAGTGAACTCTAGCCCCATAAACACACTGCCCACACACACACCATACACATTCACACACTGCCCCCATACACACCATACACATTTACACACATTGCCTCACACACACACATACACTGCCCACCCATATACACACAGACCCCCATACACAGCCCCCATACTAACATTGCCACACACATACACAGCCCACACACCCTACACATTCACACACTACACCCCCACACACACACTGAACCTTTCACACACATTGCACCACTGCTCCTATTCCCTACTACAGCCCCATATCCCAGCAGATCCCAGGTAAGTTGTCAAACTGTTCTTAAATGGTTTGACTACTTACTCTGGAGCAGTAGTGGTTATTGTTCATAGATTATTTCTTTAAATAATTTACAAGTGCCCCAGTAGCCAGCCAGCCAACCCACAGGCTGGCCAGTAGCCAGCAAGTTAGCCAGCCCACAGGCCAGTAGCCAGCCCACAGGCCTACAGCAAGCCACAGGCTTACATCCAGCAAGCCCACAGCCTGCCAGTCGCAGCCAGCAAGCCACAGCCTGCCAGCCAGCAAGCCACAGCCTGCCAGCCGCAGTCAGCAAGCCCACAGCCTGCCGGCAGTAGCCAGCAAGCCCACAGCCTGCCAGCCGCAGCAAGCAAGCCCACAGACTGCCAGCCAGCAACAGTAATTAAGGTAAGAAGAGCCAACTTGGCCTAGGTATCAGCGAGCTATGTTGTGTTGCTATATTGTGAATAGAAACCAGAGTGTTGGAGAGACCACCCTCCAGGCCCCATTAGACTCCATTGTAGTCTCTAATGGGGCCTGGAGGGGATTCTTTCTAACACACTCTCTAAAGGACACTGAGATAGCCCCCGCTAGAAAGACCCCCCCTCCATGGCCCATTAGCCCTCAATTGTAGTCTCTGCTGGGGCCTCGAAGGGCTTATTGCCCTTTTGTTCCTTGTATCTAAAGATTGTGTAGGGTGTGGCTGGAGGCGGGACAAGGGTGGCGCTTGCTGCCGAGTATGGGTGGGGCCTGTAAGGGGGCCCTTGATTTATTTTGCCCGGGGGCCCTGAGGGTTCTCAGTCCGCCCCTGTCTGGAGCCAATGAATACCCTGTAATATTGAGACATTAATAATACCCTCATATGCATAATTATACAACACAGTGTAGGGGTAATTCTTTAGATTATTATTATTATTATGTTATTATTTATGTAGCGCCATTAATTCCGCAGCGCTTTACAATGGGTGGACGAATGGATATGTAATTGTAACCAGACAAGTTAGACTCACAGGAACAGAGGGATTGAGGGCCCTGCTCAATGAGCTTACATGCTAGAGGGAGTGGGGTAAAGTGACACAAAAGGTAAGGATAGTATTAGACTAGTGACAGTTGCAAGAGAGGAATCAGTCACGCTTTTATGAAGAAGTGGGTTTTTAATGATTTTTTTGAACGAGTGGAGACTGTATGAGCATCTAACGGAGGAGGGAAGCGAGTTCCATAGGAACGGTGCAGCCTTCAAGAAGTCTTGAAGGCGAGCATCAGAGGTGGGAATACGGACAGAAGATAGACGTAAGTCTTCAGCAGATCGTAAGGGCCTAGATGGGACATACTTGTGTATTAGGGAGGATAGATAGGTGGGAGCAGCATTATGTAGAGATTTGAAAGCAAGAACCAGAATTTTAAATTGAGCCCTATATCTTACAGGAAGCCAATGTAGGGACTGACAGATGATGCAGAGTTTGAATGCAGGTTTTTAGGCTGGGGTTAATGCTGTGGGTGCAGGGTTAATCCAAAATTAAATGGCGTAAATACAGCAGGTGTGGAGTTTCTAAATATACTTATATAAATTTTTATGAGTTTGTTAAAAAATGTGGTCATAATGTGAGTTATTGAATGTTAAGGTTTGGAGATGGGCTAAAATGGAGATGTGCATAAAATGTACCTTTCGGCCGTATCCCTTAGTTTTTCTGCCAGCTAATAATGCCCTTTGTGCAGTAGTCTTTTTCCTAGGGCTGTCTGGGGTACCTGATGCACTGATGTACTCATGTGTAGTACAAGAAGGATAGCTTGACATATAGCTCAGTAAACAAAGCTAAGTAAATGAACCCAGCCACAATACTTTATTACTCTTGTTTTTACAAGATGTATATTTTTGCTGATGTTGCTTGTGATTGCTGGACAATAATAATAACAATAATAATCCGGAAAGTAGGGGAAGGTAAATAATGGGGGGGTGGGTTATTAAATAAAATATTAGCAGGACATCCTAATGTCCCCCCTGCCTCCACCGGTGGTTGGCGGATGGGTGCTACTTACTAGACAGGGGTGATGTAGTTTCCACCCCAGCTCCACCATAGGCAGGAGGGGGGTCTTTAATTATAATATACAAAGGGAGGATCTAGTGTACCCCAAACCCCACTCATAGGTGACAGAAGGGGCTATTACTGTATAACCAGGGGAGGGATCTAATGTCCCCACTGCAGGGGCTACTATGTAAATGGTAAGGACCTAGTGTCACACAAAGCCCCTGCTAATAGGCAGAGGATAGGCCCTCTAATTATAATATAAAAATGCAGTAACATAAATAAAAGTAAATCACACACACAATTTTACTGAACACTGTTTTACTGAAGCGTCTACACAACTATTTGCACTGTTTAGAATATAAAAGTGAGTCCGCAGCTCCAACCCATGGAGGGGCAGGGGCTCTAATTTTAATATACAAGGGAAGGTGGACATTGCCCATAATCCCCTAGCCACCCACTTTCAAATAAATTAACACTACCTGCCTCTCTGACATGCAAATCTGACTTCTCTCGAGACTTGCCTGGGAATATTCCCAGGTCAAATCTCAACAGAAGTGAGACTTACCTGTCAGAGAAGCAGGTATGGTTAATGTATTTGAACAGGCCTAATTCTTATTAATTCTGGCATTTTTTGTCTTCCAATTGTTTGATTTTATTACTGTCTGTGGCAATAAATTGGTTAATCTGCCATGCTATGTAAGTATTTCTTGCTGTCTGTTAACTGGAAGAGTTGGGCCAAAAACACATGTGCAGTTTTTTAGTTTAAATTATAGGTGATTTCACTAACCTTAAGAGAGACCAATAAAAATGGAGACAGATTTAATCTGTTCAAGGACGGATATTTTCAAAAATAGACAGCTGTTTGGTTCTCTCACCTCAGACACTATAACAAAGAAAGAATCTGTGTGGTAAAACATCCCACTCAAAACACATTATCTATGCACAAACGCTCAACAAGGAGTGGATCAAGGACAAAGGATCATGGCAGGCAGCAAACATTGGTACAAAACAAATGATGTGTACTCTTATGGACAAGCTTATTGGTGCAAAAAAGGCATTAATATTAATAACTGGAATGTGTGTTACAAAATGTAAAACAAAAGAGAAAGAAGGAAAATGTGCAAAAGTAATAAATTGTGAAAAGTGCCAATAGGAATGATAATTCATGCCAGAACAATTTCACAAATAAATGTGCAAATTATTGTGACAGTTTGAGTAATATCACCACTTGCTAAAATACATAACACTGGGCATACCTCACTGACTAAACCTGTAATCAATATTCTATGATCATATGAGGCAAGTACTAATAAAATTTAAAAAAAAACTTAGAGAAATAATTGACAAATAATTGAAAATCAGAAAGAGGATTGTTGGTAAATTTCAACACAGTGCCAATATATACACATTTTAGAACAACTTCAGCATGTTTGCTACGTAGACCTCACTATCTTTCAAAAATGCACTGCAATCAGAACATGGCTCAGCCATCAAGGAAAACAGACACATTTTTTATGAGCTCTGTCTTTGATAATCTTATATTGTATATTAATTTTGTTTATTTTTGGTTCAATTACTTTTTCTTTTTACCACATTTGTCTCTTCTTAGAAACTAAAAGAATAATTAGAAGTTTAAAGCCTACACAGGCAAAGCATCCCAAGATACAGGAGATCTATTGCTGAACAAATTTAGGCTCAAAATTATGGAACAAGCATAGATCCGTGTTCTAGGAGGACAGCACTTCAGATACCATTGACGATATTCCCACAATGGAAGGCTTTTTTACTCACTCGCCAAGAAAAGAATTAGATGCTCAGACAACCAGAGGACATCTTAAATCAAATGCAATATACACACTCTTTCTTTAACAAAGATAATGGGCTGGTGAGAAAAGATATCTAAACTCTTACAGATGTGGTAAAGGTGACAGATATTGGATAAAGTGGAGGGGGCCATATTTGACTTTACCACACAATTGATTGTGATTAAAGGGGGATTTGCCTTTCTAGCTTTATCATTATTATAATATTGCCATGATATAATTTTTTATTATATGTCACTCTCCTTGCAGAATAAGATTCTGTTAATCTAGTGTATCGACATTATTCTCATTTTTTTCCTAGTCTTATCTAAGCTCTTATCATCTATATTAACAGCTGCCTTTTTAGATGATCTTCATAGCTATTCAATGGGGAAAGTCCTCTTACCTGTCAAAATTGTTTGATCTGGTATTTGTGGTTGGGGATCACAGACGAGAAACTTGATATTAAATTTATATTCTTACCGTTGTAGTCGGTAGTGGTGTGTCAAAACTAACAAGCGTGTAAGGCCTCACTAAAGAGGGTCAACATTGTCTTAGAAGTTAATGTGAGGGAGAGGTGGATGGGCTCCATCGATCATCAGATTGAGGTGAGTAGACTCCGGCTGGACGTCCTGATATAGGCTGGCAATCCCCTCTTACAACTACAGATAAGGATATTATTTATTATATAATGCAGACTTTATCAGGCTGGCTGTCATATTATTAGAAGCTACGTATATTTTAATTATTTATATATATATATTTCAGTTTTACCTAGTAAAACTATTAAAACATGGTAATCTGTTATAAATAGTGAAGAAATATGTTCAATCAAAAAATTATTTAAATGGGAAAAATATTAGAATAATAGTGGCACAGTCATATTCACTAAATAGACTTTCAGGGCCGATCCTGGGTGGGTGCACAGCGCCCAGGTGCATCGCGTTGCTAGGTTCACGTTCTGCTCCACCCTAGTGCTCGGCTCCATCTATCTCACTTGGCACCTGGGACCACCAGGGATCAGGAAGCCCCTCTCCCTGGCCCAAATTAGTGATTTTTTTCTTCAGCCCCTACCTCCAATTGTAGCCCTTAGCCCTACTACAGCCCCTAAATCCACTACTACAGCCTTTTACCACCCCTAAACCCCCCCTCCATACTCCAAGGTGCAGCCTCTATCCCCACTACAGCCCTTAAACCTACAGTTGCAGCCACAATCCTCCATACAACATTCCCTTTTTCCAACTGCTGCCCCTATCCCCTACTACACTTCCTACCCCAAAATGCCGCCCCTATCCTCCCTCTACAGCCCCTAACCCCCTACTACAGTCCTTATAATACATCAGCAGCCCCTACCCACATTACCACACCTTTTCCCACTGTAGCCCCTATCCCACACTACAGTCTCTAGCCCAACATGTTTCCCCTATCCCGCACTACAGTCTCTAGCAAAACATGTTTCCTCTATCCCCCACTTCAATCCATATCCCCCAAATGTAGAGCCTATACCCCCATTACAGCCCATTACCCCACTACAACCACTTAGCACCCCACTACAACCCCTCACTCCCCTACTACAGACTTTATTCCTCCCACTACAGCCCCTCTCCCATATCCCAATCCCCCCTTTTACACCCCTACAGCCCCTATTCTCCCACTACATCCCTATCCTCCCCACCATAGCCTCTCTCCCCCAATTACATCCCATATCCCCCACACTACAGCCATCCCCAATTCATCCCTCACCCCCTACTTCCGCCCCTATTCCCCACTAGATTTCCTAACCCCCCCCATAACAACCCATATCCTCCTACTGAAGCCCTTGTCCCCCACTACAACCCTTTACCAGACCAGTGCCCCTCTTGAGATTAGGTTCTGTATCTGCCCCTGACACTAATAAGCTATCTGGGCACAAAGATGGCACTGATCAGCTATGTTAAGACAACAATAGCACTGATTAGCTTTTTTGGGACACATATTGCAATGGTAGCTGTGTGGGGCACTGGGAACAAACTTTCAGGCCCTCTGTATTACGTGCATTCCACCGTGAAATGCACATCCATGTTCTTTCGGCTAAGACATCTCACACTTCCTTCAGAAATTAAAATGTGTACGTTGATTTAACTCCTAAAGGACAGTCCATTGAGCAGTGAAACTTCAGAGGCATGATCTATAAACCAATACGAATTATTTAAGCTAAAGTTGTTTTGGTGATTATAGTGTCCCTTTAATATGTTAATAGGATAGATTAATTGCTAAACCATTAAACTACCAGACCATTAGGATATTTAAAGTACTAAAAATGGGCACAAATCAATTCCACCTGCAATGAACAAATTAAATTCCTGTTAATCTACACCAGAACTAATCAATCCATCCAGGATTCATGAGACCTATTGATTAGTTCGCAGGTAGATTAACAGGAATTTGATTTGTCCACTGTAGGTGAAAAGGGTTTGTACACAAGTCTATTAACTAACTACCGTTCACTGCTTGCTGGCCTTTCTTTTTTTTTTTTTTTTTAATTCTTTATTTTTGCAATGCATATTAATTGAACAGACGCATGTGAGGTACCCCAACGGCAATCCTCATGCGTTATTGAGACATAAGTAACAATGGGGTAGTCGGGTATACATGCATTTTTTATATTTAAACAGGTAGCAGAATTCACAAGCAATAGTCAACAGTTATAGCCAGCATGAGCTGCGATGTGTAGGTTGTCATGCCGAAGATATTGTGTATTTTCAGGCAGCTGCATACTGGGAAATATATACCATTGCAAGGCATATAGCGTAACAGAGACTATCATTAACTTTATATACCTCCGGGTGGGACATCATCTACCAAGCTGTGTTTATCAGGAGGCAGTGAACATATGCATATTTAACTGGTAGTTGGATGAACAAAATGTTGAACAAGGTGGTGCTGAGCAGCTTGTCTGAGCATTATACTCACATTAACGGGCTGTTTTACCCTAGCTAATTGTGCTCTCGGCTTATGTGTAGCATTTAATGTGCCCCTAGTCCTGTATGCCAACTAGATTAACCAATTATTTAATTAATCAATAGAGGCCCTTTGAATAAGGAAGCTTATGGGCTGTGAGTCTGGCAGGGAGCACATAGATATGGGACGTAAAGAAAAACAAAGAAGAAGCATATGAAAAGCGAACTTAAAAAAAACAAACTAAAGAGCATATATACAAGCTTGTTCTTAGATGAGTAACCTGAGTGGAGTCACATAGCCTAAAGAGTAGTCGGGTGAGGTACTCCTCATAGTCGGACAGATTCCCCTCGGGGACAGTAGGCATAGTATCAGATTTGTTGCAGGTGTCCCCATTCACCCTATACCAGAGGTCGGCATGCTTTCGGCATAGGTCTGAGAGTATTTTAATATTTCGTAATGCAGAAGTGAGCTTAATGTAACATAAGAACGTGTATAAGATCTTGGATTGTGTGGTCTGCATGTGGAATAACTGATAGTATGAAAGCTGTGTGTTGCAAGAACCAAGTCTGGCTGTGTGCCGATGGATAACGGGTGATAACTAAGATTAGCCCTAGGCTGGAGCTCAGGCATCAAGAGGGCCTCTTGCTTGCTACGCTTGTAGCATTGTATAAGTGCTGTATGTGACGTGCGGGCTGAGTGCTCCGTCTCGCCGCGGGCAAGGTAGGTGTGCCTGTGTGTCAATACTCGCAGGGGTGGTTCCCGAGCTGCTCCGTCTGAGCCCAGGATAGGGGTACTTAGATTGGTGCCTACCGAGAAAGCTTTAAAAAAAAAAAAAAGTGTACCAATTATGATTTCGGGATCGCTATGGCTGGTTTGTGGGTTAGAGTACAGGATCCCTGTGAGGACTGCTGTGGGATGTTGCTGTCCCTGGGGGGTTTCCCGTGGAGCTAAGGGCTCTGGTCCCGGGGTGACTTGGCTCGGTGTATGTTTGGGAGGCTCTGAGTTCCGAAGTGCTAGCATTAGAAAGCGCTAGTGCTGGGGACATGGTGAGGGTGGCTTGTCATGTAGTGCCCTACAATGTGTGGTGTGGGAACTAAACGTGGTAGGTAACATCAACATAAGAGAATAACGGTAACGTAAAGACCAATAGAGTTAACTGAAAGCACAACTCCAGTGGAGAGGTAAGTTCAGGCCTATCTCTGCAGACTATCTGGAGCCGCTCAAGTAGTGACAGCTGCCTGTTCTTCTTGTCGCGCTCCTCGTGGTATGAAGGGACGTGTTGTTGCCGGATTCCAGGTGTGAGGCAGGGATGCCGCCGTGCTTGATCGCGCTGTGTCCAGGGCGTTTGTTGGTAGTCCCAGCTTAGGTAGCAGGTCGGCTGCCTCCTTGAGATCACTGACAGAGTGTGTGTCGGTGCCGTGTAGTATCTCCAGTGCGCGTTGCAATCGCCATCGGTAAGTGAAGCCGTTGGTTCGGAGTAACACTGTGAAAGGCTTAAGTGACCTCCTCCATGCCATGGTGCTTCCGGACAGATCTGCATAGAACATCAGTTGCATTCCTTCGAAGGGGTATGGTGAGTTGTTTCGGACTGCGTTCATGAGAGCTGTTTTGTCTTTGTCGCTGTGGAACTTTACCAAGACATCTCTCGGTGCTGACGTTGGTGCTGTCGTTGGTTTGCGAAGTCGGAATAGCCCCTCCACTCCCACCTGTTTAGCCTGCTTATGGGTTAGCAGTCCTGTGAGAAGTCGACGTAGGAAGTGTGGTAGTTCCTTCTCCGGGATCTCCTCCGAGATGCCCCTTAACTTGAGGTTCGATGTGCGCCTCCGGTCCTCCAGCTCTGCGAGCTTTGTATCCATTTTGTTTTGTTGGGTTTTTAGCTCTTGTATGGCTGTGTGAAGACGGGTTGTGTGTTGGGCCTGTTTCTGGGTGTCACTCTCTATCGCGCCCATGCGGGTCATGAGGCCTTGTAAGTCCCCTCGGAGCTGGGCCGTGTCGGCCTGGATCGTGTGTTGGAGCTCCGCTAAGAGGCCCTTCATGATTGCCGTCGTCACCGGGGCCGAGTCTAGGTGAGGGGTTGTGGGTTTACTGGTTCTCTGCTCAGGCGTCTGACCTCCTGGTGTTCCCATTGAGAAATCCTCGGAGAACTCCGAGTCGTCTGAGAGGTCCGCCATGTTGGGCTCTGCTCCCCTCCGGGCCTGGCGCCATAGATCGCCGATGTTCATGCCCATACTCGGTTTCTCGGCTCTTGGCTTCTTGGTCTTTCTCCCCATAGCGTGAGGGTATGCTGTGGGCTCAGTTAGCCTGGTTTTGGAGTGTGAAAGACCCCTTCAGTCGCTTGGTGAGTTGTTTGGTGGCCTGGAGTTCAGTGAACATGCGGCCATTCAGCCGCTGGCCTTTCTTTTAAAGCAGATTGTTGCAGAATGTGAGCTCAATCCAGGGCCAGACCGGGACAAAAATTCAGCCCAGACAATTAAAGGCAGAGCAACCCATTTTGAGGGGCAGAGCCAAAAAGGAGGTGTGTTTATGCTAGTGTGATGCGCCTCCAGAGCATCCAGTGCTTCGTGGTGGAGTAAATGTCCTGGGTTTTTTTTGTTCAATGTAAACATGTGCAGTATTTGCTAGTGATTTGTCTCTGGTGTGCTCAATAGTGAGATACCAGAGAACAAATGTGGAACAGGACTGTTAAAGTGTGTTGTGTGTATATGTGCATGCTTCCTGTGGTGCTGTATGTGTTTGGAGGATGCTTGTGCGATTGCATGTGTGTATAGGAGACTATTTTTGTAGTTTGTTAGTAAAAGGGTTAGTTTGTGGCGTACTATGTGTGGCTAAGGGCTGTAGACAGCGTGTGTGTGTGTTTATAGGGACTGTTGAGTATGTCTGACTAGGTGGTGTTGTGTGTGCGTATGTAAGTACTGTACTGTGTGTAGCTAGGGGATGCAGGGGGCTGCATTGTGTGTATCTAGGAAATGGGTGTATATAAGGGTGTGTACATAAAGGGGTGTACTGTGTGTATATATGTGGGTGTAAGGGTGTATATAAAGGGGTTTATATAAGGGGGTGTAGTGGGTGTATATACGAGTGTATATATAATGGGTGTACAGTGTGTTTATAAAGGGGTGTACTGTGTGTATATAAGTGGGTGTATATAAGGGAGTGTGTGTACATGAGGGGGTGTTTTTAAGGGGGTGTAGTGAGTAGATGCATGGGGTGTAGTGTGTATAGGGGGTAGGATAGTGGCTTCATTAATTTTTTTATTTATTTATATATCAATGTATAAACATTTACTCCCCTCCCCCTATTACCTTGCAGGGGAGAGGGAGCACGCAGATCCCTGGGGGTACAGTGAGAGGGGGTGCGCCGCACATAGATCCGTGGCGGTCCAGACGGCCATTTATTTGGTCTGTACCTCCGCATGTCTGCCTCTCGCGAGCGCTGGAATTTCAGAGAGTTGCACTGGTTACCATGGCAACGCTCTGATAATATCGGAGCTCACGAGAATACAGAGGCTGCCCAGCACGCACGGAGCGTGTCTGGGTCAATTCTTCCACTCCGGCCCGCAAATCTCTCCTCCAGCCCCTGTAAGGGTCGGTGCTACCCTGCATGGGACAGCAGGGGAGATCCATTGATCTCCCCTGCCGCCCTCGGCCCTTTGACATCGCAGCCCACCGGGCATTTGCCTGGTTTGCCCGATGGCCAGTCCGGACCTCAACCTGTCAAACACTACTTTGAGGGAAGACCTGAGCAGTACAAACAAAAGGATTGTTATATCAGTGGAACACATGAAAAGCTAAAAATAAATATGCATGTAACAAGAAACAAGAATAAAAACTAAATAGCTGTCAGTTTTTATCCAGGGGAATCACAGTAGAATA
Organism: Pelobates cultripes; assembly: GCA_933207985.1. NCBI lineage: Eukaryota > Metazoa > Chordata > Amphibia > Anura > Pelobatidae > Pelobates > Pelobates cultripes. The sequence goes on along the minus strand of OW240912.1, from coordinate 305,701,986 downwards.
CAAGCCAAAGGTTATGTATCCAGAGGTCATATAGAGTAAAAAGTATGGCAGGATGCGGATACCGGATAGAAACCAGTGAAAATAATAGGGGAACAGGGTAGGATAATGAGGTTCCCCAAAGGACTGGAGCAGAGTCACTTTAAGGCACAGGTTCAGGGTTTAGGTTCCTTGATGGGGCTGAGGCTGAAGTGGGTGGTCTACTAATAGGTCTCTGTATATTGGATATTAGAATAACCAAGCACATAATAAAATGCTCTCTGAGCATTAAAATGCATAGGATTGTGCTTTGAATGAAAAGATGCTGAGCATTGTTGCATTACCCCATCTCAGATACATGAATAGGAGAATACTGGCAGTAGAATCTTCTTGTTATTCAATAATGTCATGAGTCCAAACTGTGGGGGACCCAATTGTGTGGACCTAGGGACTGATTGGATGCTTAATATATCCCAGCTCAATATTTTCACAAAGCCTGTCCTAAATTTACAAAATTTTATAATATATCTGGTAATCAAAAGGTTAAAACCTTCTCAAAATATAGTGAAATAAATAAACATAGATTCATCATGATCAATTTCAAAGTTCCATTCATTATTATTTTTTTCCATGCAATGAGGCATTTTAAAGAATGGAACAGAAGATGTGTTGTTTAATTAAGTTTTCACATAGTTTGTCTAAAGTAATTTCACAGGATAATACTCTGTTTCAGAAAACATACAACTATTGAGAAAATACATGTTCTTTAAAATAGCAGTAAGAAGGTTAGGGACCTGTGGCAAGTGTACTGACTGGTTTACCACTAGAGGGAAGCACAATAGTCAATGGAATGTAGAAGAATAAATATGAGCTGGACTGCCAAGGTGAGAATGATGTTAATACAGTGTGAGATGAGGGCTCTTATTGGTTATTTAGTAGATTGAATTAGTTATGGAGTTGAGTGGTAGGCTTCCTTGAACAAGAATGTATTTAGGGTGTGCTGTTTGGGCACCATAACAAACTCATCAAAATTTAGTTGTTATTGTGTCCCCGGCAGCATCCAGTTTCTCTAATGCAGTAAGAGGGAGAACAGAGTGCCACCGGGCAGGTGTGCCTCTCGCTTAGAGCGATCACCTGGCACTCTAAGCCAATCAGTAGCTCCACATTCATAAAAAAGGAACCAGTGCACCTAAAACATAATTGATATGGCAAGGGGCTCTCCCTCTATATAAAGTCTCTTCACTGGGAACTTACTATCCTATTGGGCTTTCTTATTGTGTATCTCCATCTTCCTAAATCTGCAGTTGTGATAGTTACTGATAGTAAAAAAAAAAGGGGAAAAAAAGTTGCAGATAACATGCGGTGTCAGTAGCCAATCAGAATCTCTGATTTGCAGAATAGCTCCCACCTTTCCACTATGCTGAAAATTGTCCAATTCTGAGACATGTCCATATCTATGGTAACATAATTTAATGTTTGATTACCAATCCATCCAGGCTGTGGGGAAACAGTGACATTTCATTTATAACAGGTATTTTACATGAATTTATCCTTTGTACCATAGGAAATAAAATACAGTGAGTGAGTTAAAGTGACATCTGGACTACTGAATTGCATATAACAGAGTATCATGTACACATGTCCAGTCCTGCTACAACCAATATATCATTCATAGCAAGTGGCACAGTTTGTTTCTCTGAGCAGAATGCTAATGGTGTCAGAGAACTGCAAATGTTATGCCACAATAGCTGAACTGGGAAGACATCAGAGTTTGAGATATTCTGCCCTAAAATTTGAAATTTATGTATCAATGCGTGACAAGACCAACTGTAATATTGCATAGTATATTAGACATTTCCCACTTTTTGTATTGTATCAGTACACGTATAGAAAAAATTTAATATATGTCATAAGGTTCCATTTATGTTTCGGTAACATTGTAGGTTTATATGTATGCATTTATGCACATGAATCTTTAGTAATAATAATTGCATTATATTACAGTTTATTATGGTTTAATACCTGGGATTTATTTAAAAAAAAAAAAAATTAAACCTGAAATTATTCTGTCTCATCATGTTGATCTTTCTGGCAATGCTCTATTGAGTGTAGAATCCAATAGCTGTAAAATGTATGCAAGATGTATAATCAGTTGTTCCTTCCAGTCTGATTCTACCCCTGTAGATTCCAAATCACCTGCTAGGCAGGACACACCATGCAATACACTTCTGGGCGCATAAACATCAGCTTTCTCTGTTCAATCCCTTATCATCACAGTGTCTGCTGTATAGTACAGTGTGCCCCCTGGTGATTCTTCTCTATTTTGCATTCACAATAGTTTCCACATTAGCGACGTGAATTATAAATTCCTATACCACGTGTCTCTTAACTGTATTAGTAAATAAGCTGCTTTATCTCAGACACAGATATTCCAAGGCAATGAGGGGAATGTTAAAAATGTATTATCAGACATGTTCCAAAATGCAAGCGGTGCTGCCATCTAGTGATCTAAAGTATGCCTGTTTTATTTTTCAGATAAACTCTTAAGAGAGTTTTTTACTAAAGTGAGAATTCAACGTGAATTTAACATTTTAGCCCAGAGCAGCAGAACTAAGAACTTAGAGAAGTGTTCCAGTATGGATATTTTGACCTTAGATCTGAAATTCACTTGGAATCAATTGGAATTCTTACATTAGTGAATAATCCTCAATACGACCAATATGTCTGTCATCTTTGCTCTAACCCTCCATTTGAAATTGTTTGATTTAATTTACAAATGCACCATCTAGTGATGTCTTGTATATCGTGTCTGTAATTGTAAAGGATTACTCTAACCCTCCATATTAAATAGTTCAATTAATTTACAAAGTTACCTGGAACCACGGTCTGGTCGAAGTTTTCCACACACCCTGTAAACGCCATGGCTCCCTCATGATGACAAATCAAATACATTTCACGAAGAAGCATTCCATTTTACCAGTTTTAACAGCTCAGAGTGCATGTGTGCATTCTAGGCTACTGAGAGGAAGAAGGGAGGGCAGAAGGAGGCCTATAATTATTATTGGAAAAAAAATAGCTAATCTTAAAAGTGGAGGGAGACAGAGAGAGCAGGGATAGAGGGAGCGGGCACTGAAACATCCCTTTGTAGGCACGTTGCTGCAACGGTGAATCTTATTATATCTGTTGCCTGTGCATAGTGCTGACGTCAGATGCAATCTTTGCACAGGATTGATATTACCTTCTGTGTTCTGGGCTGTGCCAGGGGTGTAACTAGATCCTGGCACAAAAGTGCAAATGTCTAAGGATGTGCAGTGTTTCAAACAGAATTGCTGCCCATGCAGACTCATGAGCACTCTAAAAGCAGAAGTGATCATGGTAAATGAAGTAACTATTTAAGTGGGAATTTGCATGACCTTGTTGTTGAAAGAGATAATAAAGCTCAATAATGTATGTTTATACTTTAGGGCAGGGCTGTCCAACCTGCGGCCTCCCAGATGTTGCTGAACTACAACTCCCATGATTCCCTGGCTATCTGTTTCATTGAAAGAATCATGGGAGTTGTAGTTCGGCAACATCTGGGGGGCCGCAGGTTGGACAGGCCTGCTTTAGGGTACAAAGATGTAAGCATGGAAATGTATTCTCTAGCCATTGAAATCTGGGAAACTAACAAACCTCATTTTATAACATGACAGGAGGTTTCATATTTGCTTAAGTCTCTTTACTAAAACTCCACAGCATCACATTAACATAGAGAAAAACAACCAATCAGAAAAAAGTAAGGTACTATAAAACTCCACTTCCCACACATAATTTCCTCTTTCTTTGCTGCTCCACATCAGTACAGGTCAGAGTACCCCTGCCTCCTGCTTCTAGTTGGTGGCTTTGGGATTTTATTGATTATATACAGTATTGTTGTTAGTCTTTCTGGGGATTTAATATTTTCTGTAGCTTTCGACTAATTAATTATCTGACAAATTGTATTTGGATTCGTGAGGGTCTTTGTGGGCCTTCTCTCACTTCACTGTACCTTTGGGTCCCCCCCCCCCCTGTCTACCTACCCTATATATCCCCTTCTATCACTTCACCGTTCTTTATATCTTATCTGCCAGTTATTTCCTATTTGGAGTTGGGTGTGCGCCGCTCGGGGGCTTCAGGAGGCTGACTGTATCTGCCTCCTCCGTGCTCCGGAACCGCGGAGTACACCTCCAGCGGTCTCGTGTGTTTTCTGCCAGTCTCTGGGTACTCGCGATCGTACACGAGTACCCAACGGCCGGATCCTTTTTTCTCACGTGGCCGCCTTGCCGCGGCTGGCTCTGTCAGCGGACCGTTTGTGTCTGACCGGGTGGAGGAGGGTGCGCTTGCTCGCGGACCCACCCCCAGCTGTTCTTTCCTCTGTGGAGGTCTGATTGCGGGGTTCTTTCCCCTCTGGGTGTCAGAAACTACTCCAGACCGCGGTCTGGGCCTAGTGGCGGTCTGTGAGGGCCCCTCCACCCTGCATCAGGTCTTGTCTCTAAGCTGGCCACCATAAGCCCCCTATTCAGTGTTTCACTATATTATATACTATATTGGGGTGCATCTGGTATGCATTATAAACTATGCTGCACTGGGATTTGGCAGCTTGGAGATACCAGTGGCCAGTGGATGCAGGACATTAAGGGACTGCCAGTTCCTGTTTTAAGTACTTTTATCACTTTATTACACCCCCAAGAGGGTTTGATATTGGTTTGTTTAACCCTAAGGTGCCCTCAGGATTCAAATATATATATATATATATATATATATATATGGGGTCTCTGCCCACCATATTAGTCCTTTCCTGCTGTCATACACAGCACCTGGGATTGGCCTGCTCTATCTGTGCCCCTTTGACTGGCCTGCTCTCACTGTGCCCTATTGATAGACCAATGTTTGTATGTGCCCAAACCCCCTTTGGCTGCAGGCCTGGGGGAATATTACTGGGGAGATCCCCCGTACCCACTATTGAGACTAAGATATGTATGTGTCCATGTGAGCATCTGGGGTGACACCTGCCAGTTCTGTCTCTAGGGTCTCACTACGGTTAAGACTAAAACCGGTATGGACACACCAACCCAGAAAAGCCAACAGGCAATGATTAATGCGGCTGTGACTGCCTCTGTTGCAACAGCACTGTCACGAGCCCCCACTGGGCCCAGGAGTTTCGTTATGAAACACATACAGTGACCAGTGCCCAGTCACCTTAGTGGGAGCACAGGATTTCTTTGGCTTTTACCTACTAATCCTTTAGCTGAAAATCCTGCATCCTTTTATATATCTAGGTAGTTGTAGCTACATTAGGTATAGCTCTTGGTAATTCCTGTTGGGTCTACCTGTTTTTGCTTTTCCTGTCCATTACATGGTCTGCCCTCTGAGATATGTATTTTTACTTTATCTGAACTTTACTTTTAGTTTTTGTTATTTCTTTGTTTCGTATCCTCCGGTTTTTCCTCTTGCTCGGAATATCAGGAGGCCTGACTTGGCCTCTTCCGACTCCTCAGACTCTCGTGGAACCTGGAGAACTTCTCCAGCGTTTCCTCTGGCTACCGGTGGCCATCTTGGATCCCATGCACTTGCGCGGGATTCAGGCGGCCATCTGTAGTTTTCGTATTTTTGTTCTAGCTATTGCAGTTCCTCTGCCTTACTCCATTATTAGACTCAGGGACACAGCCCCAGGCTGATTTGTTTCTCCGACTACTACACCCTGTTCCAAATTATTATGCAAATTATATTTTTCTCATTTAACTAAATAATTGATGTTAATAACAGTCAGCATAATTCTCATGTTATCAACTATTAAGAGTACAATTCAAATTTTATTGAACAAACCTCCTTATGATAACAGTATTTTTTTTAAACATAAAAAACTTACATTGCACTGTTCCAAATTATTACACACAGTAAGTTTCAAAACACTTTATAGGTTGTAAAGAACTGAAAATTGTCATTTGTTGTGTTTGCAGCATATTTACTCAAATCAAAAGCTATTTCAATCAAACTTAAAATAACATTTTAACTTTTTTTAAACATTTAAACAGGTCACGTTACATTTTAACATAGGACCCCTTATTTGATAGCAGCTTCACAAGTCTTGCATCCATTGAACGTGAGAGTTTTTGGACAGTTTCTGCTTGAATTTGTTTGCAAGATGTCAGAATAGCCTCCCAGATCTGCTGTTTGGATGTAAACTGCCTCCCACCCTCATAGATCTTTTTTTTGAGGGTGCTCCAAAGGTTCTCAATAGGATTGAGGTCAGGTGAGGATGGAGGCCACACCATGACTTTCTCTCCTTTTATTCCCATAGCAGCCATTGATGCAGAGATATTCTTTGCAGCATGAGATGGTGCATTGTCATGCATGAAGATGATTTTATTACGGAAAGCATAGTTCTTCCTTCTGTACCAGGGAAGAAAGTGGTCAGTCAGAAACTCCACATACTTTGCAGAGGTCATCTTTACACCTTCGGGGACCCTAAAGGGGCCGAACAGCTCTCTTCCCATGATTCCGGCCCAAAACATGACTCCATCACTGCCTTGCTGATGTCGCAGCCTTGTTGGAACAGGGTGGCCGTCCACCAACCATCCATTACTCCCTCCATCTGGACCATCCAGGGTTGCACGGCACTCATCAGTGAACAGGACTGTTTGAAAATTAGTCTTTATGTATTTTTCTGCCCAATGCAGCCGTTTATGTTTATGCACAGTTGCAAGACTCTGGAGGACTCTATACCGTGATGTCCGTGAGACTCCACAGGCACCAGCAGCTTCAAATATCTGTAATGGTATTTTAGCAGCTGCTCTCTTGATCCGATGCATGGATCTGGCAGAAATCTTCCTCAATGTGCCTTTATCTGCACGAACCCGTCTGTGCTCTGAATCAGCAACAAATCTCTTAATAGTGCGATGATCACGCTTATGTTTTCGTGAAATATCTAATGTTTTCATACCTCGTCCAAGGCATTGAACTATTTCACTCTTCGGCAGCAGAGAGATCCTTTTTCTTCCCCATATTGCATGAAAATGGTGCTCTGCTTAATCATGTGGAACACCCTCCTTTAGTCGTTTTTCCTTAAATTGGGCTCACCTGGCAATCTAATTATCACAGGTGTCCGAGATTGTTTTCAGTGATCAAAAGAGCCTTGAGACACAATGCCATCCATGAGTTAAACTGAAAAACAAAATATTTAATCTTTGTGACACTTAAATAGAATTTGCATAATAATTTGGAACAGGGTGTATCAGTATTGTTTACTCCCAGTTGGAGTCCACCTCT
>OW240912.1:305668665-305694623 GCA_933207985.1 Pelobates cultripes | reverse complement strand
TATATAGGGGGCTGATTGTGGTGTGTGTGTGTTTGTGTAGAGAGCTTCAGTGTGTATATACAGGGGCTGTTTTGTGTGTGTGTGTGTGTGTGTGTGTGTAAGGGGCTGGTTTTTTGGGGGGAGGGGGTGATTGTGTGTATAGGTTGCTTAAGTGTCTATGAGGTTTTTTAATAGTGATAGAACATATTAAGGGAGAGTGTGTCAGGTTGCCATTAGGACCTGGTGGGGGGAGGGAGGTAACCCCTATATATAATGAAAATAAACAAAACTGACTTTTGTAACATCATGCTTTCACCAGCAGGTTATAACCTACTAATCTTCACGAGTAACGGCGATCGGCAATATTCATTATACATTTTCTAGATTTACATTGACTCAGAATGTCAATGGTTTTGCCAAGGAACACTGTCCATCACATTCTACTAGTAAGGGCTAACAAAAGAACAAAAGAGTTAACCCCTATTTGATAATTTTCATAACTCCTCCCTGATGAGGATCTATCCAATGATATCAATATTCCTTTTGACCAATCATAGCCGGAAGCACCAAAGTTAAACCTCCGCTTCTCAATACTCTGTACCCCTTGAAGAGCCAGTTAGTGGCGAAACGCGCGTTGGGGCAGTTGCATATGAGGGTGGCTTTGATTTGGGGAAGATGCTGAAACAGTTCTACTGATACGTTTGATTGCCACCTCATATTTTATTTTATATTTTCTCTCCTTTTTTCTTTCCACTATTTATTTTTATCTTGTTATCCAGTTATTAGTTAGGGAAGGGGGGTTAGCCTTCTTTTAGGGGTGCCCTCAAAGGCACGTTAGCTGCCCTACTCAGCTACCTTTGGGGTGCCCACGAAGGCACCTTAGGGATTTTTATTTCACTTATACTTTACTACTATTCTGTTACTGTATTTACAAGTTCGATACTTTTTTCTACCCTCTATATCTACCTCTGTCAGTATGAGCCCGGTAGCTACATTGTATCTTTTGGTAGCTACATGACTCTCAGCTGTCACATTGCACTTAGAATAGCTACTAATGGTGTTTAATGGTGTTCATTTAATTACTGTGTCTAGACTCTAATGCTTTAGTAAACCCCTTTTTCTTGGTGCTAATTACCACTTGTGCCTTTTGGATTACCTTTTTAGTAATGTTAAAGGACCACTATAGTGCGAGGAAAACATACTCGTTTTCCTGGCTCTATAGGGTCCTTGGGCCCGCCTCACCCTCAGGGCCCCCCTCCTGCCGGGCTCTAGGGGGAGGAAGGGGTTAATCCCTTACCTTTTTTCCAGCACCGGGCTCCCTCGGCGCTGGGGACTCTCCTCCTCCTTTCCCCATTATCGGCTGAATGCGCATGTGCGGCATGAGCCACGCACGCATTTTCACAGTGAGAAGCGCTGAAGCGCCTCTAGCGGCTGTCAATGAGACAGCCACTGGAGGCTGGATTAACCCATATGTAAACATAGCAGTTTCTCTGAAACTGCTATGTTTACAGCAGAAAGGGTTAATCCTAGATGGACCTGGCACCCAGACCACTTCATTAAGCTGAAGTGGTCTGGGTAACAGAACGGGGGGTAGAGTCAGCGCTAGTCAGAGAGGCAGCAGTCCCAAACAAGGACTCCCTCTAGTGTCCTTGGAAATCAAATGGTAGGAACAAGAAAGATGGGGGGATGGGTCTGCGCTGATGTGTACACTGAGTGTTGAGTCCAATAGAATATATATTTTTGTGTCCAAAGTTCTACTTTTGGTGGTATTCAGAAGGTATCGGTGTCGTGGAGAGTGGTCCAAATATGTAAAAATAGAAGAGATCTTACTTACAATTTACAGAGCTTAATCCAGCTCTGGTGTGGATAGCTTGCAGCGGTATTATCCCCGCTTACAGGATATTCGGCAGGTGTCCTCTTCTTTGCAGTAACGGGTGGCCGAAGTTGGGAAAGATAAAATGAAGACAGTAATGGTGCAGTATATTCTACACTAATAAAAAATATATATAAAATATGGTAGATACACTCACATTCGGTAGAGCTTAGGCTAGCTCTAGTTGGTTAGGCGTACAGCGGTATTATCCCCGCTTATAGGATATATGAGGAGTGATCTTGACCGGAATATCAGGAGCTCGAAGAGAAGGTAAAACAGCGATAGTGCTCTCAATGAAATCTTAATTGATAAAATAAAATAAAAAACATACTCACAATGTATAGGGCAGACTGACTGCTCTGTGTAACAGCGTAGGTGGTATGATCCCCACCTGGGATTCTTGGAGTATGGTATACAGAACTTAAAAAATAATAAAAGAGGTAAAATGTAAATAAAAAGTTTATAAAATAGCCAGGTAATAGAAAAGATGATGGCTTAAACGTAAAAATGACCAAAATCTTTTATTGACAATATATAAAATAGTAAAAAATATCCAAACGCGTTTCACCAATATAAGGCTCTATCAATGGATAACAAACAATTCTACCTGGCTGGTTAGGGTTTATATAGGTATAAAATAATTTTAAAATGGGCGCCAAAATTGTACAACCAATAGTATAACAAATCGTTTTTACACTTCCATAACAACATTTCTTGATAAAAATTAGGTATATATTACTTATATAATGCTTATAACATGGGTTTCTTATCAAAACGAGCATTTATTACTTTACATTTACATTTTAAAGCCGGATCATGTGACGCGCGTCATTGGCGCGACGTCACTTCCGGTTCGGCAAGATCATGTGACATGTAGTCTATGACACTCAAGTTTATGAAAAATTACTATCAGATCCAACTGCCAATATAAAAGAGACTTTTTCAGCGTTTTAAAAAAAAGGTGCAGATCTTAATATTCTAAGCAAACAAGAAGCTAATTTCTTCAAACATCCAATATCCAAAAATTCCAGTAATTTATTTACTACCAAAAATTCACAAAGATACAACCAACCCACCAGGCAGACCCATTGTGTCTGGGATAGGCTCACTCTTAAGCAATTTATCACAGTATATCGACACTCTTCTCCAACCTTCTGTTAAGCTTATGAGGTCCTATCTGAAGGATTCTATGACTCTCTTAGGATTTTTAAACAATTTTAGCTGGCAACCCAATTTTATTTTAGTCACTTGCGATGTCCAGTCTCTATACACAATTATTCCCCATGACATAGGATGCAACGCAGTGCGTAATATCCTCACACAAGAAAATAGAATTCCAAATACTCAAATTGATTTTATTATTGAGGGTATTAATATAATTTTAAAGAACAATTATTTTTGTTTTTTTAACTGTTTGTTTTTATCTACAAAAACGAGGTACGGCTATGGGAACCAGGTTCGCCCCCAGTTATGCCAACCTCTTTATGGCAGATTGGGAATCCACTGCCATCTGGGGCGAGCATACATGGCGGGCGAACCTGATCACATATTTTAGATACATAGATGATCTCTTTTTTATTTGGAACGGTTCAGAAGATTCTTAAAATTATTTATTAATCATCTTAATTGTAACAACAGAGGCATCATTTTAACTTACGAATACAGTAAAACTGCTCTCAAATAGAAGATTTTAATTCGCAAGCTGTTTTTTAAAAAAATCAATTCACAGAAAACAACTACCCAATAGAGAACCTTAATAAGACCATAGATGCAGTTAGAACTAAAGAAAGAATAGAACTTTTAAATTACAAAGAAAAAACCACTGATAATCACTTTAACCTTCCGATTATTTTCAATTTCAACAACAAAAGTAATCATGTTAAAAAAATTATAAAAAAACACTGGCACTTATTACAACATGACGATACTCTTAAGAAAATCATACCAGAAAGACCAAATATTGTTTTTAGAGGAGCCCCTAGGTTGAAATCTATTCTAACCTCCAACTACACGAAAGAGAACAAAAAAAAGCCACAAACTTGTTTTTTACCTAATATCAAAGGGTTCTTTAAATGCAAACACTGTAAAGTATGCAAATGTACAGATCAGTCGATTAAAACCAAAACCACACACTTCCAGTCTAATAAAACCAACACAACATATAATATTAAGGATTTTATTACATGTACTACAAAAAATGTAATCTACCTCCTAGAATGCCCATGTGGATTACAATACGTGGGTATGACCACAAGAAGTCTTAAAACACGCTTAGGTGAACATTGTCGGAATATTATTAATGGATACCAGAATCATACGGTATCTAAACACTTTATCATTCATAATAAGGATCCTGGTCTCTTAAAATGTATTGGCATAAAAAAATGCACTATTCCATGGAGAGGAGGTAACATCAAAAATATTTTAGGAAAATGTGAAATGGAATGGGTCTTTAATTTAAAAACACTGGTCCCAAATGGTTTAAATGCAGATTTTGATTTATTTAATTTTATCTAAATATCTTACATATCATCACCAATTTTTAAATTTCATCTTGTTTTCATTATTTTAACATATATTAATATGTTTTATGTGCCTATGCTCTTATTATTTTAATACTAGTATCTTAAATATGTTTATGTTTTATTATTTCCATTATGTTTTATTATTTCTATTTTGTTTTATGCATATATGTGCCACCACTAACATGGCCACCTATTCAGTTGCTCTTCCAGCCCATATTCCCCTCCCAAGATGGCCGCCGCCATTATGTTTATAATATTAGCCCTTTCCCCTGTGGTCTTTAACCACTCCCCCCTTCCCTAACCCTATAGCATATCTATTTCGTCTGACATGTAGTCTAATTATAGACTACATGTCCCATATTCCTTCGCGGCTCCTCAGTGTGTCCCTTACTCCCTCCCACCTTGTAAGCCCAATGCTGGGCTCTATTTGTCTCACTGACATGTAGTCTAGCCATAGACTACATGTCCCATGATCTTGCCGAACCGGAAGTGACGTCGCGCCAATGACGCGCGTCACATGATCCGGCTTTAAAATGTAAATGTAAAGTAATAAATGCTCGTTTTGATAAGAAACCCATGTTATAAGCATTATATAAGTAATATATACCTAATTTTTATCAAGAAATGTTGTTATGGAAGTGTAAAAACGATTTGTTATACTATTGGTTGTACAATTTTGGCGCCCATTTTAAAATTATTTTATACCTATATAAACCCTAACCAGCCAGGTAGAATTGTTTGTTATCCATTGATAAAGCCTTATATTGGTGAAACGCGTTTGGATATTTTTTACTATTTTATATATTGTCAATAAAAGATTTTGGTCATTTTTATGTTTAAACCATCATCTTTTCTATTACCTGGCTATTTTATAAACTTTTTATTTACATTTTACCTCTTTTATTATTTTTTAAGTTCTGTATACCATACTCCAAGAATCCCAGGTGGGGATCATACCACCTACGCTGTTACATAGAGCAGTCAGTCTGCCCTATACATTGTGAGTATATTTTTTATTTTATTTTATCAATTAAGATTTTATTGAGAGCACTATCGCTGTTTTACCTTCTCTTCGAGCTCCTGATATTCCGGTCAAGATCACTCCTCATATATCCTATAAGCGGGGATAATACCGCTGTACGCCTAACCAACTAGAGCTAGCCTAAGCTCTACCGAATGTGAGTGTATCTATCATATTTTATATATAATTTTTATTAGTGTAGAATATACTGCACCATTACTGTCTTCATTTTATCTTTCCCAACTTCGGCCACCCGTTACTGCAAAGAAGAGGACACCTGCCGAATATCCTGTAAGCGGAGATAATACCGCTGCAAGCTATCCACACCAGAGCTGGATTAAGCTCTGTAAATTGTAAGTAAGATCTCTTCTATTTTTACATATTTGGACCACTCTCCACGACACCGATACCTTCTGAATACCACCAAAAGTAGAACTTTGGACACAAAAATATATATTCTATTGGACTCAACACTCAGTGTACACATCGGCGCAGACCCATCCCCCCATCTTTCTTGTAGTGGTCTGGGTGCCTATAGTGGTCCTTCTCTAAAGTTAGAGTTGGAGTGTACTACTTCCACCCACCTTTCATATACGTTCGTTTTGTTTATTTTCTATGAGGTTGATGTTGTATTGTTTGAATGGATTGGGATTTCAGGGTGCTGGGTGGGATATTAAATATATCTTATAAATATGCATATATTATATTGGCATAATGAAAAAATAATAAGGAAAAAATAGTACATTTATTCCACACCTCCCTTCTGTTACCTTTTGCCAAGGGAGAAGGGTCTCCTGGTTGTGTAGTGGGCTGAGTGCCCTTTCTTGCTGCTTCCTCCAAGGAGCTCCGCCGTTACCTGCAACGCTTTCAGTAACTAGAGCTCGCGGGAACAGACCACATGGCCGGCCCGCAGCTGAAGATGAATACAGCCTTTCCCTGCACCGCTCTGCAATAGGCCGGTGAAGGAGTATTAGAGTTTCCTCACCAGCCCATCAAGGGACACATGTTTTGGCCGTGCTCACTGAGCCTTCGGCCCTGCGTTTGCTGGCCGGGGGGATGCTTTGATCTTCCTGGTTGGCCTCGGCCCTTGGCCATCACGGCCCACAAGGTATTTGCCCGGTTTGCCGATGGCCAGTCCGGTCTTGGAGTCAGACAGCGGCGGTGGCTGTGCAGCTCAGCTCATTCTGAGACACTATATTGTCCCGGAATGAGAGTTCCTAGGACAGACTCTCAAAATGCGGGACTATCCCTGGCGATCCGGGACACGTGGGTACCCTAGTTGGCTACTGTTGGGAATCAAAACAGGAACAAAGCTTAGTCAAAATTAAAATTAGCCAAATTAATTTCAGCAATTCGCACTATATAATATGACCCAACATACAGTGTTTTAAAAAAACAAGACATTAACATAATCACTAAGAAAGATTTGTATTACCGGGCCTAGAGTGGCCAGACTTAATATAAAATAGAATGGTCATGAACAACCGGGGTCAAGGATACAGAATGAGACAGAAACAAGAGACAAGCCAAGATACCAGGAATCAGAATATTCAAAAACAAGCCAAAGTCAAAATACCAAAATAATCACAAGAAAAAACACACTCTCTAATAACCAACAAGTGGAAACTACGACAGGGCATTGCAAAAGGCACTTTTTGGTTTAAATAACACCAGGAACATAATGATTGGTCAGAACTAACCTTGTGACCCCAAAACGTGTGTGCACGTCGATTATGTGACAACGCCCGCACATTTGCAGCATTTTTGTAAAGTTTGGGGATGGTGCTATAAAGTCTGTGGTATTGTAGTGGTTAGCATCTTTCAGAATGCTATTCCAGGCAGGCACAGCAAAGTTAATCAGGCGGCAATCCTCCATGGGCTTGGTACGTTTCTGTTTCTATTTACAGTGTGGCTGCGCCAAGTGCCGTTGTAGTCCCTCCTCAGCAGTGGCTGAGTGACAGGCAACAGAGGGTTGTAGTTAATGGAATATATTCGAAGCTTGGACTTGTCACCAGTGGGGTACCTCAGTGATCTGTACTTGGACCCATTCTCTTTAATATTTTTATTAGTGGTATTGCACAAGGTCTTGATGGTAAGGTATGTCTTTTTGCTGATGATAGTAAGATATGTAAAAGGGTTGATGTTCCAGGAGGGATAAGCCAAATGGCAAATGATTTAGGTAAACTAGAAAAATGGTCAGAATTGTGGCAACTGACATTTAATGTGGATAAGTGCAAGATAATGCATCTTGGACGTAAAAACCCAAGGGCAGAGTACAGAATATTTGATAGAGTCCTAACCTCAACATATGAGGAAAGGGATTTAGGGGTGATTATTTCTGATGACTTAAAGGTAGGCAGACAATGTAATAGAGCAGCAGGAAATGCTAGCAGAATGCTTGGTTGTATAGGGAGAGGTATTAGCAGTAGAAAGAGGGAAGTGCTCATACCATTGTACAGAACACTGGTGAGACCTCACTTGGAGTATTGTACACAGTACTGGAGACCGTATCTTCAGAAGGATATTGATACCTTAGAGAGGGTTCAGAGAAGGGCTACTAAACTGGTTCATGGATTGCGGGATAAAACTTACCAGGAAAGGTTAAAGGATCTTAACATGTATAGCTTGGAGGAAAGACGAGACAGGGGGGATATGATAGAAACATTTAAATATATAAAGGGAATCAACACAGTAAAGGAGGAGACTATATTTAAAAGAAGAAAAACTACCACAACAAGAGGACATAGTCTTAAATTAGAGGGACAAGGGTTTAAAAATAATATCAGGAAGTATTACTTTACTGAGAGGGTAGTGGATGCATGAAATAGCCTTCCAGCTGAAGTGGTAGAGGTTAACACAGTAAAAGAGTTTAAGCATGCGTGGGATAGGCAGAAGGCTATCCTAACTATAAGATAAGGCCAGGGACTAATGAAAGTATTTAGAAAATTGGGCAGACTAGATGGGCCGAATGGTTCATATCTGCTGTCACATTCTATGTTTCTATGTTTCTCTTGAATAATGCCCAATGGGTACGCAGGATCTGGTTTAAAAGAAATGCGGCATGGAACAAGCTGACAAGGCTTCCAGCATTAACGTCAGCACCAGGTATCCAGGAATGCTATTCAGGACCATAACCCTTGCAGTCAAGAAATACTGCAAATGACTATGAAAACTTCCAGAGTCAGAATAGAGTAAATCTAGTACTCCTCTTGCCCAGCAACAATCATGGGTGGAGGAGGAACAGAAGGATTAGTGTATCTATTGCAAACTAAAGGCCTGAGTAAAGAGACCTGGAAGGTGTGACTGTAGGCAACATCACCTGGGGTTTCATATGGACACTTTATGTTGGACCCTGGACTACACCTATGTCTAAGTCACCCTGTACCCATGATAGTTGCAGGGTGTGTATAGTTGTTTTATTGTTAAATGTTTTGTCGGCTTTCCTGACCTGCCTAAGATTGCCACCATCTATGTTGATTTGGCTATGGAGACTGTATAGTGCCTTCTGTTGGTAGCAACAGCAATATCCACTACAGTAAGGCTTGTTAATTTGCATTTTCAGGTAGATTTGCATATTGCTAATTCCACAGGCAGGAGAGATATTTTGTGTTAGTTATTGTTTTTCCCACCCCTTTATAAATATGTAATTGTGTTATAATAAGACGCTGTATGTTGTCTGCTATTATTTAGTTATTTGTATTTGTATGAAGTTGTCACAGCAGTCTAAGTATAATGAACATATGGGCTAGTACTGAGTTAAAATAAAGTAATGCATGCTAGTTCCATTTGGAGTGGGGTCCTGTGTGGGTTTTTAGGGATCGCAGTGACCGAGTCTTTGGACCTGTTGGCTGGAAACACAATTACCGATAGCCAAGGGATAAATATAGAGGGCTAGGCCAGAGAGCCTAATTGCCTTTGCAAAGCTGTAGCAGAATAGGCAGAGGGGACGATACATGCCTGGAAGTAGAGCTGCAGCCTGGTCGGGTGGAAAAGTTCCAAAGGGACTTCAGTCAAGCATAGGCGATTGGGGTCTGAAGCATTCCAGGGTCCTGGCAAGTGGCTAGAAAGCAGACTGGGCAAAGGTACTCAGTCATAGTACAGGAGCTCCATCACAGAAAGTATTAGGGATATGCAAATTAGCAGGAAGAGCAAGAGAGTATGAAACAGGATTAATTCTCCAAACAACATGAAAAGTACCAATATATCGTGGGGCAAACTTCATCATAGGTATTCTCAACTTGATATGCATAGATAACAAAACTTTTTCACTATGTCACCCCCCCCCTTTCACACTAATGTCACCCCTCTTACTCTGTCACCACCCCTCACACTGAGCCACCCCTTCACATGCTGTCACCTCCCTACACTATGTCACCCCCTCACACTATGTCATCCTCCCTCTCACACTATGTCACCCCCCTACATAATGTCACCCTCTCACTCTGTAACCCCACTCTCACTCTGTCACCCCCCCCCCCTACATTATGTCACCCTCTCTCTCACGCTAGGTCTTCCCCCTCTCACACTAGGTCTCCCCTGTCTCACACTAGGTCTACCTCTTATCTGCCGTCACATTCTATGTTTCTATGTTTCTCTTGAATAATGCCCAATGGGTACACAGGATCAGGTTTAAAAGAAATGCGGCATGGAACAAGCTGACAAGACTTCCAGCATTAACATCAGCACCAGGTATCCAGGAATGCTATTCAGGACCATAACCCTTGCAGTCAAAAAAATACTGCAAATGACCATGAAAACTTCCAGAGTCAGAATAGAGTAAATCTAGTACTCCTCTTGCCCAGCAACAATCATGGGAGGAGGAGGAACAGAAGGATTAGTGTATCTATTGCAAACCAAAGGCCTGAGTAAAGAGACCTGGAAGGTGTGATGGTAGGCAACATCACCTGGGGTTTCATATGGACACTTTATGTTGGACCCTGGACTACACCTATGTCTAAGTCACCCTGTACCCATGATAGTTGCAGGGTGTGTATAGTTGTTTTATTGTTAAATGTTTTGTCGGCTTTCCTGACCTGCCTAAGATTGCCACCATCTATGTTGATTTGGCTATGGAGACTGTACAGTGCCTTCTGTTGGTAGCAACAGCAATATCCACTACAGTAAGGCTTGTTAATTTGCATTTTCAGGTAGATTTGCATATTGCTAATTCCACAGGCAGGAGAGATATTTTGTGTTAGTTATTGTTTTTCCCACCCCTTTATAAATATGTAATTGTGTTATAATAAGACGCTGTATGTTGTCTGCTATTATTTAGTTATTTGTATTTGTATGAAGTTGTCACAGCAGTCTAAGTATAATGAACATATGGGCTAGTACTGAGTTAAAATAAAGTATTTCATGCTAGTTCCATTTGGAGTGGGGTCCTGTGTGGATTTTTCGGGATCACAGTGACCGAGTCTTCGAACCTGTTGGCTGGAAACACAATTACCGATAGCCAAGGGATAAATATAGAGGGCTAGGCCAGAGAGCCTAAGTGCCTTTGCAAAGCTGTAGCAGAATAGGCAGAGGGGACGATACATGCCTGGAAGTAGAGCTGCAGCCTGGTCGGGTGGAAAAGTTCCAAAGTGACTTCAGTCAAGCCTAGGCAATTGGGGTCTGAAGCATTCCAGGGTCCTGGCAAGCGGCTAGAAAGCAGACTGGGCAAAGGTACTCAGTCAGAGTACAGGAGCTCCATCACAGAAAGTATTAGGGATATGCAAATTAGCAGGAAAAGCGAGGGAGTAGGAAACAGGATTAATTCTCCAAACAACATGAAAAGTACCAATATATCTTGGGGCAAACTTCATCGTAGGTATTCTCAACTTGATATGCATAGATAACAAAACTCTATCTCCCACCTGCTACGTACGAATAGCACTACGCCATTTATCAGCCTGAAATTTAAAACGCTAAGCTTCTTTTTTTAAGGTTGCATAGATCTGACTTCATATTTCCTTTTACAGGCCAGATGTTCGTCTAAGACTGGTATAGAAGTCGCAGAGAACTCAGCCGGCAGAACAGTAGGATGACGGCCAAATGCAACATAGAAGGAACTAAGACCAGAGGAGTTATGGGTAGCATTATTCCTCACAAATTCATCCCAGGGCAGGAGGTCTGACCAGTTCTCTTTAGTGCTATTTATAAAGCAATAGAAGTAGGGTAAAGTGACACAAAAGGTAAGGATAGTATTAGTAGATTGGTAGAATAGTATTCACTGAAGTGTGATTTTTTTTTAATAGATTATTAATGGCATTTGTAAGGACAGGAATCAATTGGTGGCTATTAACAGTTTAATTGATAAAAAAAAAAATTGAAGAAGTGAGTTTTTAATCATTTTTTTGAACTAGTGGAGACTGGGTGAGCATCTAATGGAGAATGGAAGGGAATTCCACGGTGCAGCCCTAGAGAAGTCTTGAAGGCGAGCATCAGAGATGGGAGTACAAACAGAGGATAGACGTAGGTTTTTGGTAGAGCGTAGGGGCTTAGACAGGAAATACTTGTGTAATTATGGAAGATAGATTGGTGGAAGCAGCATTATGTAGAGATTTGAAAGCAAGAACCAGAATTTTCAATTGAGCCCTAAATCTTAAGGGAAGCCATATCAGGGACTAACAGAGGGGTGAGGCGTGGGAGGTGCGGGCGGACAGGAAGATAAGCCTCACTACCCCTTTCATTATAGACTGTAACAGAGCAAGTTGGGAGCACTAGACCACTGAGAAGCGGATTGCAGTCGTCAATCGGCTTGCCCGGCATTTTAGCGTGGCCTTTTATTGTGGGCAGCCTAAGGCACACCTGTGCAATAATCATGCTGTCTAATCAGCATCTTGATATGCCACATCTGTGAGGTGGATGGATAAAAGGAAAAGTGCTCACTAACACAGATTAAGACAGATTTCTGAACAATATTTGAGAGAAATTGTATTTTGTGTACATAGAAAAAGTCTTAGATCTTTTAGTTCAGCTCATGAAAAATGGGGGCAAAAACAAAAGTGTTCCGTTTATAATTTTGTTCAATGTAGAAACTAAAACAAGTTATAAAAAATGCTGAATAAAAAACACATTATGTACACTTATGTGAGCGAGTCCTGCTGGTTGCTTCAGCCACATTTTTAGTCTTAAACAATTTGATTTCCTGAGAGACTGTGAGCAAACTAGGCATAGTCCAGCAATACGCAATTTCTGCATCCTGAAGCCTTTTTTGTAATGGATTGCATTGACTTCCATTAATGTAAGGTGGATCGATGACAATCGTGAAATAATGTGATGTTATGAGATTCAAAAGCCATTTGTGACTTCTTCTGGATAGCTACGGTTTAAGGTTTGCTTATTTTGAAGTGTCTGACAGTGTGGTATTATATTTCTGGGGGCAGTAGCTGGTGCGTTAGTACAAGACAATAATTTCAAGCATACCTCAAATTCCACCAAGGCTTGGTTGCAGAAGAAGTCCTGGAAAATTCTACAATGACCATCACAGTCATCTGAACTCCATAGAAAATTTCTAGTAGGATTTGAAGAAGGCGGTTCAAACCCAAGAATATTACTGAACGTGAGGCTATTGCTCATGAACAGTGGGCTAAGATTCCTTTTAGGAATACTGCCAGAAGCTAGTGTCTGGCTATGTACCTTGTTTGCAGTAAGTCATATCAGCAAAATGGTGCTCTACTAAGTACTAAGGATATTTGCCATGAAGCGGTTGAATAATTTAGCAACTGGAGAAGTCATTATAATTGAATTTTCAGTTAAATTTTAGGAAACCACTTGAAACATTTGCTTTTGTTTGATTTGTTCATTGCAAACAGCTGGAAGTCTGTAAATTTTGACAATAAAACTGATTTTAAATGGGACTTGAATCATTTTGACTACAACTGTACATATAGCAGTTGCAAACTATTACTACTGCTATAAGACCACTCCCCACTCACATAGATATGTTCCTTGGTCTATAACAGTACTTGTACTATTGTGATATACCTTTACAACAGGGTATTCTGTAGGGAGATACTTCTTGGGTGGCTGCAGAGGCGGCTCTCTAATTAGGTGATTTAGGTGGCCGCCTAAGGTCTCGCTGTCAGGGGCTTCACGGCCGCCTAAATTAACATAGGGCAGACTGACATGTTGGGCTCTCTGTCTATGACCGAGGACCCGACACAGGAGGGGGCTCGGTGGCTTGCCCTTTACGCCACCAGGTGCAAGGCCCCTCCACTCGGTCTGCCCTGGGGAGAGCCAGCCTCAGTCAGCTCCGCCGGCTGTGAGCTGCAGACTGAAGTGTCTTGCGATCTCCAGCCAATCAGAGCGTTGCCGCGGATTACTACGGCAAAGCTCTGACTGGAGATCGTGAGACATTCACAATGTGGTCTGCAGCTCTGCATCCGATGGAGCTGCCGACCCGAGAGCCCACCGGACCATCAGGGAGCCAGCCAGGACACTGGACCACCAGGGACAGAATGAGCCCACCGGACCACCAGGGAAAAAGGTACATTTTAACGCCCCTTTAACCTGTTACCCCTCTCTCACCCTGTCACCCCCACTCACCATGTCACCCCCCTCTCACCCTGCCACCCCACCTCTCACGCTGTAACCCCCTCTCATCCTGTCATCCCCTCTCACCCTGCCACCCCACTTGACACCCCGCCTCACCCTGTCACCCCCCTCTCACCCTGCCATCCCACCTCTCACCTTCTCTTACTCTGTCACACCCCTTACACTAATGTAACCCTCTTTCACTATGTCACCCCCCCTTTCACACTAATGTCACCCCCTCTTACTCTTACTCTGTCACCACCCCTCACACTATGCCACCCCTTTACATGCTGTCACCTCCCTACACTATGTCACCCCCTCACACTATGTCATCCTCCCTCTCACACTATGTCATCCCCTTACATAATGTCACCCTCCCTCTCACTCTGTAACCCCACTCTCACTCTGCAACCCCCTCTCACTCTGTCACCCCCTCTCAGTATGTCACCCTCCCTTTCACATGGTCACCCCCCTCACCCTGTCACCACCCTCTTACTCTATCACCACCCTCTTGTTCTGTTACCCCCTCTCACCCTGTCACCCCCTCTCACACTGTCACCCACCTGTGACCCCCTCTCAGTATTTCACCCTCCCTTTCACATGGTCACCCCCCTCACCCTGTCACCCCCTCTTACTCTGTCACCCCTCTTATTCTGTCACCCTCCTCTCTCTCACTCTGCCTCCCCCACACTCTCTGTCACCCCCTCTCTGTAATCCCCCCTCACACTATGTCACACCCTCTACACTCTGTCACTCTCCCTCTTATTCTGTCAGTACTCTCTCTCTCTCCCTCTGTCTCCCCTCCCCACACCTCTGTCACCCCCCTCTCTCTGTAATCCCCCCTCACACTATGTCACCCATCACACTATGTCACCCCCCTCTTACTCTGTCACTCAGTGCCAAAGGCCACAGGCAGTACACAAACATACACATGCTCAGAGAAACAAACATACATATACAATGATACTCACTGACAGACGCACACAGGTAGACAATGCAACGATGTATACAAAGACTAGCTCTCTATATCCAGTACTGCAAGCTCCCCCTTCAATATATCTACAGCTTCTTATACACACACAAGTCAACTGCGATTTCTTTCAATAATGGTGTTAGTGGGGGCCTCATGTATGAGTTTCGCCTAAGGCCGCTCCAAGTCTAGAGCCACCACTGGGTGGCTGTAGACGCAGAATTTAAATGTTTTGTTACCCCTTGCTCCCTTTTTATTTCTGTGTGCATGTGTGATTCTGTGTTTTTTTTGTAAACATAAATGCATGTATGTGGAATATTAATCCATAAACAGTGTGTGCATGTTACAGCACTATATATTTTGTTCCTTGAAAATAGCATAGTGTTTTCCCCAGTTATGAGATGGATGGTTTGACATCTAGCCTTCTGCCCTTCAGGCCTTCACAGGAAATTATGGATACTAGAGGCTTATTTAAGTCTTGTTGTTAATAGCGACACCTATTTACCTTTTAGTGGCTATTAATTGTCACTAGATTTAGAACCTTTTTCTGCTTAACCTTTGTAGGCAATCACTACTAACTGCAATACCAACTCCTCACATATAAAAAGCTTGCTGGTAAAAGCACAGAAGCACACACTTCAGCATGTGCACTTTGTCTTGTGTGGCAAGTAGCAAATAAAAAAGTAGTCACAGGGTTGGAACAAGATTTTTTTATTTCCAAAGGCTGTATAGGATTTTAGCTGTCATTAACCTCTTTCCACCAGGCCAGAGGCTGGCGTTAAGTTTGTCTGGTTAGCGGCAGCCAGTAATGAGTAGCAAGAGGGCATTTGGAAACCAGCGGGAAACCAGCCTCTAAAAATATAGTATAGAATATAATGGAATATAATGTATAGAATATAATGGAAGCCGTTCATCAATACTAATTTTGCAGTCAGTAAACATGGGCTACTCACAATGACAGGCACTGTAAAGATTAGCGGCTGGTTACTAAAAGGAAGAAGCAACATTCTAAAAGAGCCTGGTATAAGTTAACCTAAAACAAAGCAGCCCAAACATTACAACCTTACACCTGCATGGGCAATGTGTTGTGCAGCCTTATCTGTGTCAGACACATGGTTAGTACTATTCACACTGTAGAACAAAAGTAAGGTTGCACCACAAATACAAAATATTAAAATACTGATAATGTAATGGTAAAAACAATAAAAAAAAGCAATCAGAAACAGTAAAGGTCAAGTATATAACATAATAAAAGTAGAATAAAAAAGTCCAAAATATGAGGTACATAAATGATTAAGATAGGACCTTTTCTGTAGTTGATTTTCTTGTAGAAATCTGGAGATAACAGCTTCTTTCAGTCTGTTAAATATCCAAAAGGGACAGAGTGAAGTGCATATACAAAGAACCACACAGGGGAGGCAAGGGAGCCTTCTTTGTATGCAACGGAGTGTGCAGGACCTTAAGAGACAATGTCAACAGCTCTGCTTAGAAATCCATTTGGAGAGGGCTAGGCTGGGACAGGTGTGAGAAAGTTTGAGAATGAACAACATCTGGAAGGAGTTGAACCAAAACAGTGGACCACTAAGGTGATCTACAAACTCAGAAGAACAGGACATTCCAGAGTCTATTTCGGGGCTGCCAGCTGCTACAGCAGAAACTGTATGGAAGAACATGACATCCGGCAGGCTAGCCAACAAACAAAAACACTTGGCAAGAATGGCCATTTTGAGAAGCTTCCCCCTAAGGACATTTATGCATGCAAGGGGGCTGTGCAGATACAGACATGACCACAGTGTGTTATAGAGGAGGGAAAGTTTCTACACCTCTTTTGGCAGTGTCCATTTGCACTGGCTTTGTTAGTAGCCCAAGAAAGAAAACTCAAAGATTTGCTTTACAGACAGTATCTGTCTTATCATTCTGTCTTGTATAAACTGGAACATACACAGTGGGCGCCATTGAAGAAGCGTGGCACCTAATGTGCTGCATAAAGGATGCTTTATGGTTTACCAGAAATCGTCTCGTCTTAAGGAGGGAACAAGTCACCCGAGACTGCTGCAGGAATTCTAGTTATGCTTCTAGAGAGATATACTACTCAAATAGAGAAAAACAAGTAGCATGAGAGGTTGAAACAAGGTTACGAGGTTACAAGGTTGAAACGATCATCTGCGGTTGCTGTATCTCTCGTGCAGAGGGAACTTGCTGGCATTTCAGACATGGACTGTCCGTATGGGTGGGACCAGTCTGATATGCTTCAGATATGTTCTCTCTGTAATGGCACTAGATGATCTAAAACAAGCTTGAGATCTGAGCAGGGACACACCGAAGGGCAGGCTAAATGAGCTGTTGTCCGTTCTCACCTCTCTTGCTACTTGTTTTTCTCTCCTTAACTTTAAAGGGCAATCCAGACATGGGCCCCTTGCTCACGTGACTATGCCTCACTGATAATACCTTACAAGGTTGAAACGATCGTCTGGGGTTGCTGTATCTCTCATGCAGAGGGAACCTGCTGGCATTTCAGATCTCAACTGCCCATGCGGGTGGGACCAATCTGATATGCTTCAGATATGTTCTCTCTGTAAGGGCAGGCTAATTGAGCTGTTGTCCGTTCTCACCTTTCTTGCTACTTGTTTTTCTCTCGATATACTACTCAAGTTTCAGAGAGAAGTGATTAAAGGTATGTTGCTGAAAATAGTTTGAGACACTCCTTCATTGTCTTTTTAGGGTTACAAGCTATGCCTTTACTGTGACTTTTCCAGTCATGCCACTCTTCTGAGAGAAAATGGCATTACATATAGATGGGGACCACAACAATCTTTACTAGCCAATAAGGGAGATAATATCCATTATTTATCCCAGGTATTAGAGGTCCTTAAGGACCTTAGTACTTTCACAGGAGGTAAAGCTGGTGATTGCAAACCATCACTGGGACATTGTCAACATTAGTTCATTTGTATGGCAGACAAAGGCTCAACTTTGAACAAGGCTTTATGTAGGACCTATATAGCACAGAGGCAGAACTGGAGGTTTCATTGTCATACCTTCTAACAAATGCATCATGTTAAGAGGGAAATGGGTTAGAGTACCCCTTTCATTAAATATAAAACCAATACATTTCAAAGGATTATTGGATCCTGACTCAGGAATATCACATTTACCCACTTGATCAGAATCAAACAGAGCAGTTTAAATATAAACCAAAGGCCCAATTCCAAAAGACTACAAGTGTCCACAATTCAATTAAATATCTATTCTCTATTGAATATATGAAAATATATGGAAAATTTAAGATAGTAGTAAACATTAGTGTGTGTGTGAGATCAATATAGCAATGCACTCAGTATATTTATACATGGTGTTGTAGGAGGGTAGATGGAGTAGTGCAGGTATACTGCAAACAGTGGGTATGATGCAATGAGCCAAAGGGTTACGCCAATCATCATAACTACTACAGTCCACTATGCTGCCTGGCTAAGAGGCTTCTTTGTGGTCCGGTGAGCCACAGAAACCATCTCTATTCATTGGCTGAGTTTGTCAGGTGACTGTGCAATGTAAAATGCACAGAATTGACATTAACCAACCCGGTTTTGGGCTGGCTGTTGATACCAATATGATGCTGCTGGAGGTGGTGTTACTCCTCTGACAGCAGAGGGTTAAATTCCATATTTACAGCATTTCATAGCAAAACACAGCACATACAGTATACAGACAACATGACCACTGTCAGAAACCCTCTCAAGAAAGCTCATCTACATGCTCGTCGTCCTCATCAGGGTCTCGACCTGACTGTACCTAGTCATCATAACCGACTTGAGTGGGCAAATGCTCACATTTGATAGCGTCTGGCACTTTGGAGAGGTGTTTTCTTCAAGGATCAATCCAGGTTTTCACTGTACAGGGCAGATGGCAGACAGCGTGTATGGCATAGTGTGGGTGAGCGGTTTGCTGATGTCAATGTTGTGGATCAAGTGGCCCACGGTGGCAGTGGTGTTATGGTTTGGGCAGGTGTATGTTATGAACAACTAACACAGGTACATTTTATTGATGGCATTTTGAATTCACAGAGATACAGTGACGAGATCATGAGGCCCATTGTTGTGCCATTCATCCACACCCATCACCTCATGTTTTAGCATGATAATGCACGGCCCAATGTTGCAATGATCTGTACACAATTCCTGGAAGCTGAAAACATAGCAGTTCTTACATAGCCAGCATACTCACCGGACATGTTACCCATTGAGCATGTTTGGGATGCTCTGGATCGAGATAAATGACAGCGTGTTCCAGGCAGGGGAGGGCTGACAGCCTTAGGCCTGGGGGGCAAAACCAGTCAAGTGGCCCATTGCACCACCAAATCAGTGCAATGGTGCCCACCTTTTCCTGGTTTTATAACGGATATTGATGTTATGCTAATCAGTAGCTCTTTGCCATACCCGCTCCTTCACGGCTCTGACTTTCAATGTTGTCAGAGCGCAGGCTGAGAATCTCTGAGCCTGTGCTCTGACTCACTAACTGAGCGTCGGAACCATGAGGGAGAGGCTATAATCTGACTGCACCTACTGCTGGTGCGCACCAGTGGACCACCAGCGAATCGTTTAAATTGAATAGGCTGGTGTCCCCAACTTGTGAGCTGTGTTGTCCGCCGGGCGCCTCTGTTGTGATGGCACCCTGCGTGACCGCACAGCGTGCACACCCCAATGGCTGGCCCTGCTGACACACACTGATGTTACTACTTAGAAATCCCTCAATATTAATACAGACATCAGAGTAAACACCAATAAACTGTGGAAACAGAGCTGATCCCACCCAAATTTATAAAGATTTGCTTATTGGATTTGTTGTAAGATTAAATCATGCCTCCTCCCCTCTCTCTCCCATGCGCTGCTCTGTAAGCTGGGAGGAAGTGAAGAGTAATCACAATCTCCCAGCACAGTGGCACCTGTGGCTGCATGGGGAACAGCTGTATTTGCCGCCCCCCATGTGACATCACAATGCCCCACCTATATGAGCTGCCATACGAACTAACGCCAGTGCTGCCCACAGTGTGTGTTTACATTAAAAAGCCTGCAGGGACCGGCTATAGATACCAGAACCACTTCATTAAGCTCCAGTCGTTCTGGGGACTATAGTGTCCCTTTAATGTAATGTAAATTATAGATTAGTGTCACTAATAATATACTAGCTTGCCTACTTACAACCAAATGAGGATGATGATGATGGGCTGCAGTTTGGCTCCACTGGTCTCGTGTAGAACAGGATCTCTGGAGGCTTGCAACTGTGGTCACAAAATTCAATGTTCTGGGAGAATTGGAAGCAGCTCCATTTTTTGGGGGGCCCCTTACACAGCTCAAGGTCTGGGCCCCACGGGATGATGGTGAGTATGCCCACAAGGCCCACTCATAAGTCCACTTATATGTTCCACCCACCCATGAGTTCGCTCACAGGGAGTGGAGTGTGTAGGGGATGTGTTATGTGTTATTGTAGAGCAGGGGTTCTCAACGTTAGTCCTCAGGACCCCCTACCAGTCCAGGGTTTAGGGATTACCTGGGTGTGTCTAAGGTGTTTAGAAAAAGAAAAAAAAAAACCTAGTCTAAGGTGTTTTTTTCCCTTTTTCTAAACACCTGAGACACACCCAGGTAATCCCCAAATCCTGGACTGGTAGCGGGTCCTGAGGACTGGGTTGAGAACCCCTGTTGTAGAGGATCTAATATGTGTGCTTATGGTATGTAGTGTATAGGGATACCAGTTTGTGCAGGTGATGCAGTGTGTTTGTGTGTAGTGGAAGCAGTGTGTATTTGTGTATAAGGGATGTATTGTGTGTTTCTGGTTGTGTGTAAGGGATGCATTGTGTGAATCTGTGTTTGTATGCATAAGGGATGCAAGGTGTGTGTCTGTAAGTGTGTGCATTGAGTGTGTGTTAGTGATGCATTGTGTTTCTGTGTGTATGTAAGAAAAGCAGTGTGTGTGTAAGGGTTTGCATTATGTGTTTCTGTGTATGTGTGCAAAGGATGCATTGTCTTTGTGTGTAAGTGTTGCATTGTGTGTGTGTAATGGATGCATTGTGTGTTTCTCTGTGTGTAAGGGAAGCATGTTGTGTTTCTGTGTGTGTGTAGGGATGCATTGTGTGTTTCTGTGTATGTATAGGGATGCATTGTGTGTGTGTGTACGCGTAGTGTCCTCTCCTCCCTGTGTCCTCCTCACCTCCCCCTCCCTGTGTTCTCCTCACCACCCACCCTCCCTGTGTTCTTCTCAGTCCCCCCCTTCTCCTCATCTCCCCTTCTCCTCACTCTTACTCTCCCCCCTCCTCCTTGTGTTCTTCTTACTCCCCCCTTGTTCTTCTTACCCCCCGTTTTTCATACCCCCCTTCTTCTTCTTACTCCCCCTCAGGGCCGGCGCTACCATAAGGCGGCACAAGCGGCCGCCTTAGGGCGCACGGACCCAAGGGGCGCAAAAAATGTCCGAGTGACTGGCGGGAGCACGGAGAACTCCGCTCCCGCCGGTCAATTTCTGCAGCAATCTAATCAGCTGGCTGAGAAACGTGCACCCACTGAAGGAAGGGGGTGGAACAGCGAGGAGCGACTGTGGCAACTCTCTTCCTGAGCTACAGGCTGCTGGGATACATGAAGCAGGCAATATTACCATATGGCTGGAATGTCCTAAAAATAGAAAATAAAGAACATAGTATAGCCTGTATAAAATATACAAAAATCAAATTAAATATAAAATTGCCCACTTACGTGGTGCTGAGCCGTTTACAGTGGCTCAGACTATAAGCGCCTTGTAAAAAAATTCTGGAGACCACGATGCTGAAGAAGCAGGTTAAGCTGATCACTGTAAAAATTCCCTTATGTCTTTGGATAAAAGATCAAGTCAGGAAATACAGGAACAAACTTTATTCGCATACAATAGCATAAAAAATGGAATCTCCCAAATGTATTGCACTAACGCGTTTCAACCATAACGGTCTTTATCAAAGTGCTAACAATATCACACAAATTTAGCATTTAAATATATTCAAAAAAAGGCGCGCTGTAATTTCTTCGCCGGTTCACTTCCGGTTTCCGGCTGTATGACCTCCAACTTCCGATCACGTTGCGTATCATAGGGCACTTCCGGGTCAGCGGACATATCTCCCTTGCGTTCCAATGCATCTCCGGTCCCAGCTTTATTTCCGGCTTCCGGTCAAGTTACATATCACGGGATACTTTCGGGCAGCGGTCATATCTCTCTTACATTTCAGTTAAGCCCCGATCCCAATAAAGTCAATGTATTTTCCCCAAATGTCTTTAATATACATGTCCATACACATGTCCATTAGAATGTCCATACACATGTCCATTAGATAAATAATAAAAATAATCACTCCATCAGTTTATATCCATATCTTATTACTACTATTAAAAACCATAATAAAATATCTCTTAAAACTAAAACTCATTAAGGATATACATGAGGAGAAGGGAGGAAAAAAAAAAAAAATTTAAAAAGAAGATATATAATTAATATTAAAGTACATATTATAAAATTAAAATACATATTAAAATACATATTATAAGAAAGAAGTAATTTCAAAATCTACATTAAGACCTTCAGGAGTCAGGGTATTGAGGTTAAACATCCACCTCATTTCTGCTCTACTTAAAATATTGTCTTTACAACCCCCTCTCCAGTGAACTTTAATTTTTTCTATACCTATAAATTGAAGGCCCTCTGGGTTACCATTATGATAATCTAGAAAATGCTTTGAAACACTATGATTAATAAATTTTCTCTTAATATTATTAATGTGTTCTCCTATTCTAACTTTCAATTTTCTTATCGTTTTACCCACATACTGATAACCACATGGACAAGTTAAAAGGTATATGACATTGGTTGTATTGCACATAATTAATGAGTGTATTTTATATTCATCTTCTGGATTTTTATTTGAAGAAAACATCTTTATATTTTTCCTTAAAGTCTTTTTTAGTCTACATCCAGTGCAATCACCACAATAATAAAAACCTACTTGTCCACCTAAAAAATTATTTATATCCTTTTTTTCTTTTTCTAAAAAACTATTAGTTAAAATTTGCCTAAAATTTCTGGCTCCTCTGAAAATAAATTGGGGTCTGTCTCCTAAATAAGGTAAAAGGTCTTTATCCTCCTTTAACACATGCCAGTTCTTTTTAAAAACATTACATAAAGATCTATTATTAGTACTAAAATTGAGGATCAGAGGGATCTGTTCTTCCTTTTTCCTCTCTTTATATTTATATTCCAGAAGTAGATTCCCGTCTCTTCCTCCTATTTCGTCTATAATATTTTTAATCGAAATTGGATCATAGCCCTTATCTACAAATTGCTGTATTAAATTACACGATTGATCTTGATAATCTTTAAAATCCGTACAGTTCTCCCTTCTCCTCATGTATACCCTCATATCCTTAATGAGTTTTAGTTTTAAGAGATATTTTATTATGGTTTTTTATAGTAGTAATAAGATATGGATATAAACTGATGGAGTGATTATTTTTATTATTTATCTAATGGACATGTGTATGGACATGTATATTAAAGACATTTGGGGAAAATACATTGACTTTATTGGGATCGGCTTAATTGAAATGTAAGAGAGATATGACCGCTGCCCGAAAGTATCCCGTGATATGTAACGTGACCAGAAGCCGGAAATAAAGCTGGGACCGGAGACGCATTGGAACGCAAGGGAGATACGTCCGCTGACCCGGAAGTGCCCTATGATACGCATCGTGATCGGAAGTTGGAGGTCAGACAGCCAGAAACCGGAAGTGAACCGGCGAAGAAATTACAGCGCGCCTTTTTTTGAATATATTTAAATGCTAAATTTGTGTGATATTGTTAGCACTTTGATAAAGACCATTATGGTTGAAACGCGTTAGTGCAATACATTTGGGAGATTCCATTTTTTATGCTATTGTATGCGAATAAAGTTTGTTCCTGTATTTCCTGACTTGATCTTTTATCCAAAGACATAAGGGAATTTTTACAGTGATCAGCTTAACCTGCTTCTTCAGCATCGTGGTCTCCAGAAAATTTTTACAAGGCCCTTATAGTCTGAGCCACTGTAAATGGCTCAGCACCACGTGAGTGGGCAATTTTATATTTGATTTTTGTATATTTTATACAGGCTATACTATGTTCTTTATTTTCTATTTTTAGGACATTCCAGCCATATGGTAATATTGCCTGCTTTTTATATCTGTTTTATATTTGGTGTATAGAGATTGCTCTCACTATACTATTTATATTTTATTATATGTTTTCTGTGTGATTTGGAGTGATTCACATTTGGTGATTTGAGCACCTTTACCAATTTTCTTCCTTTCCAATATTGTGTTTTATATGAATTGCTGGGATACATGACATCATATCCCGGCGGCCAACTGCTGTGGAGGAAAGCTACAACAGTGCAGCGGGACCTCTGTTTTGCAACTATAAGAAACAGTAAGTGTGTGTGTAAGAGTTAGTGTGTGTGTTAGAGCCAGTGTATGTGTGTGTGTGTGTTAATGTGTGTGTGTTAGAGCCAGTGTGTGTATGTAAGAGTTAGTGTGTGTGTGTAGAGTAAGTGTAGTGTGTGTGTGTGTGTGTGTGTGTGTTAATGTGTGTGTGTGTAGAGTTAGTGTGTTGTGTATGTGTGTGTGTGTGTGTGTGTGTGTGTAGGAGGTTGGTGTGTGTGTGTGTGTGTGTGTGTGGGGGATTAGTGTGTGTATGTGTGTAGGGTTGGTGTGTGTGTTGTGTTGGAACCGGTGTGTGTATGTGGGGATTGGTGTGTGTGTGTTAGACCAGTGTGTGTATGTGGAGTTAGTGTGTGTGTGTGTGTGTGGGGTTGGGTGCTGTGTGTGTGTGGGGAGTTGGGTGTGTGTGTGTGGGGAGTTGGGTGTGTGTGTGTTGGGGCCAGTGTGTGTGGGAGTTGGTGTGTGTGTGTGTGTGTGGGAGTTGGTGTGTGTGTGTGTGTGTGTGTGTGTGTGTGTGTGTGTGTGGGGTTAGTGTGTGTGTGTGTGTAAGGTGGTGTGTGTGTGTGTGTGTTAGAGCCAGTGTGTGTATGTAAGAGTTAGTGTGTGTGCGTGTTAGAGCCAGTGTGTGTGTGTGTTAGAACCAGTGTGTGTGTGTGTGTTAGAGTTTGCGTGTGTGTAAGAGTTAGTGTGTGTGTGTTTGTTAATGTGTGTGTGTTAGAGCCAGTGTGTGTATGTAAGAGTTAGTGTGTGTGTTAATGTGTGTGTGTGTTAGAGCCAGTGTGTGAATGTAAGAGTTAGTGTGTTTGTGTGTGTTAATGTGTGTGTGCTAGAGCCAGTGTGTGTATGTAAGAGCTAGTGTGTGTGTGTGCGTGTTATAGCCAGTGTGTGTGTGTGTGTGTAAGAGTTAGTGTGTGTGTAAGAGTTAGTGTGTGTGTGTGTCTATAAACTGTGTGTGTGTAAGAGACTGTGTGAGTGTAAAGCAGTGTGTGTGTGTGAGAGACTGTGTGTGTGTTACAGCTAGTGAGTGTGTATAAGCAGTGTGTGTAAGAGACTGTTTGTGTGTGTCTGTTAGAGCCGGTGAGTGTGTATAAGCCGTCCAAGTGTGTAAGAGACTGTGTGCGTTAGAGCCAGTGTGTGTGTATTAGCAGTGTGTGTGTAATGGTCAGTGTGTGTGTGTTATGGTCAGTGTGTGTGTGTGTATGAGCGAGTGAGTGTGTGACGCAAGGGGGTAAAGAAAAGTAGGATGAAGACACAAAACACGTAAAAAATAATGCCAGACAGGATGCAATATACATAAAAGGAAAACAAGAGAAAAAGGTGGTAAGATGCAAAGGGGCAAAATAATTGGTAAGAGGGGCAAAAGTGGGATTATTAGACAGACAGGTGAAGATAAATTTTGGGGGCAGCAAAATGTGTCTTCGCCTGTGTAGACAGAAGTCCTTGCACCGGCCCTGCTCCCCCTCCTCCTCCTTCTGTTACTCCCCCCTCCTTCACTTACTCCCCCTTCACTTACTCCCCCCATCTTCACTTACTCCCTCCTCCTTCACTTACTCCCCCTTCCTTCATTTACACCCCCATCCTTCATTTACAC
>OW240912.1:305629828-305668565 GCA_933207985.1 Pelobates cultripes | reverse complement strand
ACACTGACTGCTATTCAATCTATAACAGTGAAAAAAGTTTTTTGTTTTTAAATCCAAGCTATTGTGACACCAGATGTAATTGGTGGCACTGACTGGGGAAATGGGCACAGCATGCACTGTGAGCCTGACACAGAAGCTGGCAGCAGTGGCAGACAACTGACTGCTATTCAATCTATAACAGTGAAAAAAGTTTTTTGTTTTTAAATCCAAGCTATTGTGACACCAGATGTAATTGGTGGCACTGACTGGGGAAATGGGCACTGTGAGCCCGACACAGAAGCTGGCAGCAGTGGCAGACAACCGACTGCTATTCAATCTATACCAGTGAAAAGCTTTTGTTTTAAATCCAAGCTAGGCTGTGACAATTCTCAGATGTAAGTGGTGGCACTGACTGGGGAAATGGGCACAGTATGCACTGTGAGCCTGACACAGAAGTTGGCAGCAGTGACAGACAACTAAGTGCAATTACATTACATAGAAAATTTTTTTTAAAAAAAAGCATACCCTTATCCCTAACCTAGCTATGCTTTTCCCTATCTTATGAACAGCAGCTACACTTTCCCTCCTCTTACTAAGCATGCAGCTTGAGAATGAATCTAAAATGGATGCCTTCCAGGAGGTGGGAGGGTCTGCTAGGGAGGGTGTGCTGCCAATTGGCTGGAATGTGTCTGCTGACTGTGAGGTACAGGGTCAAAGTTTACTCAATGATGATGAATAGGGGGCGGGTCGAACCGCGCATATGTTCGCCCGCCGTGGCGAACGTGAACATGCTATGTTCGCCAGGAACCATTCGCCGGCGAACCGTTCGGTACATCACTAGTACAGATCCCTGAGGTACCCAACTGGTGACAAGACCATGCTTTGAATATACTCCATTAACTACAACCCTCTGTTGCCTGTCACTCAGCCACTGCCTTACCCATTCAACAATATTGGAATCCAAACTTAAAGGTTGCAGTTTATTGATATGCCTTCTATGTGTAACAGTGTCAAAAGCCTTACTGAAATTTAGGTAAGCAATGTCTACTGCACCACCCATATCTATTATTTTAATTTCCCAATCAAAAAAAAAAAAAAAGATTAGTTTGGCATTATCTCCCTGAAGTAAACTCATGTTGTCGCTGATCTTGAAATCCATGTGATTTTAGATGTTCAACAATCCTACCCTTTAACTTGGCTTCCATTACTTTCCCCACAACATTCGCTAACTTCCAATCTTCTGGGACTACTCCTGTTAACAATGATTGGTTAAATAAATCTGTTAATGGTTTTGCTAGTACACCACTAAGCTCTTTTAATAACTTTGGATGTATTCCATCAAGCCCCATTGACCTATTTGTCTTTACTTTTGACAGTTGAAATAGAATCTCTTCCTCTGTAAACTCACATGAAACATATGCCTCATGTGTCCTTTTTCCTAACTGAGGCCCCTTTCCTTCATTTTCATCTATAACTACTTAACAAAAATATTAATTGAGGCAGTCAGCAAGACCTTTATCTTCTTCTACATACCTTCCTTCTTTTGTTTTTAATCTAACTAATCCTTGTTTTACTTTCCTTTTCTCATTTATGTATCTAAAATGTTTTGTCCCCTTTTTTTACTGACTGTTCTATTTTCTCTTCTGTGTGTGATGTGGAAGCTCTTATAACCTGCTTAGCCTCTGTCTGCCTAAGCTTATAGATCTGTCTATCTTCCTCGCTCTGTTTTTTTTTACAATTACTAAATGCTAACTTTTTTTTTTTTTTTTTACTATTTTGGCCACATCTGAGTACCACAGGGGTTTCTTAATTTTTTTTGCTTTAACTGACAAGCCTAATATTCTGTTGTCTTCAGCAGTGCAACGTTTAAATAATCCCATTTCTCTTGGACTCCCTTTTAACTGTTCCAGTCTGATAATGATTCCTTTACACATATTCTAATTTTAGAGAAGTCTGTTTTTCTAAAGTCTAAAATTTTTGTTTTTGTGTGGTGTGACTCAGTCACTGTTCTTATATTAAACCACACTAACTGATGATCACTGGATCCTAAACTTTCACCTACAGTAATACCTATACAAAATCTCCATTTGTTAACACTAAATCTAGTATGTATATAAAACACAATTTTGGAAGGGAAAAATTAGTAAACGTGCTCAAATCACCAAGTGTGAGTCACTCCAAATCACACAAAAACCATATAATAAAATATAAATAATATAGTGAGAGCAATCTCTATACACCAAATATAAAACAGATATAAAAGCAGGCAATATTACCATATGGCTGGAATGTCCTAAAAATAGAAAATAAGGAACATAGTATAGCCTGTATAAAATATACAAAAAGTAAATAAAATGTAAAATTGCCCACTCACGTGGTACTGAGCCGTACAGTGGCTCAGACTAAAAGCACCTTGGAGAAATATTTTTTTGAGACCACGATGCTGGAATGGCAGGTTAAGCTGATCACTGTGAAAATTCCCTTTTGTTATTGGATAGAAGGTCAAGTCAGGAAATACAGGAACAAACTTTATTCGCCAACAATAGCATAAAAAATGGAATCTCTCAAGTTATTGCACTAACGCGTTTCAACCTTAGCGGTCTTTATCAAAGTGCTAACAATCTCACACAAATTTAGCATTTAAATATAATCAAAAAAAGGCGCGCTGTGATTTCTTCTCCGGTTCACTTCCAGATTCCGGCTGTCTCACCTCCAGCTTCCGGTCACGTTACGTATCAAAGGGCACTTCCGGGTCAGCGGACGCATCTCCCTTATGTTCCAATACGTCTTCGGTCCCAGCCGTTGTTTCCGGCTTCCGGTCATGTGACATATCACGGGATACTTTCGGGCAAAGATCATATCTCCCTTACGTTTCAATAAAGTCCCGATCCTAATAAAATCAGTATGTTTTCCCCAAATGTCTTTAATATATATGTCCATACACATATCCATTAAATGTATAATGAAAATGATCACTCTATCAATTTATATCCATATCTTATTGATACTATTAAAAATCATGATAAAATATCTCTTAGAGAAATAAAATAAAACTCATTAAGGATACGAGGGTATACATGAGGAGAAAAAAAAGAAAAAAAAAGGGAAAGAAGGTATAATAAATTAAAATACATATTAAAATACATATTATAAAATTAAAATACATCTTAAAATACTTATTATAAGAAAGGAGTAATTTTGAAATCTACATTAAGACCTTCAGGAGTCAGGGTATTGAGGTTAAACATCCACCTCATTTCTGCTCTACTTAGAATATTATCTTTACAACCCCCTCTCCAGTGGACTTTAATTTTATCTATACCTATAAATTGAAGTCCCTCTGGGTTACCATTATGATAATCTAAAAAATGCTTTGAAACACTGTGGTTGATAAATTTTTTCTTTATATTATTAATATGTTCTCCTATTCTAACTTTCAATTTTCTTATCGTTTTACCCACATAATGATAACCACATGGACAAGTTAAAAGGTATATAACATTGGTTGTATTGCACGTAATTAATGAGTGTATTTTATATTCATCTACTGGATTTTTATTTGAAGAAAACGTCTTAATATTCTTCCTTATAATCTTATTTAATCTACATCCAGTGCAATCACCACAATAATAAAAACCTACTTGTCCACCTAAAAAATTATTTATATCCTTTTTTTCTTTTTCTAAAAAACTGTTGGTTAAAATTTGTCTAAAATTTCTGGCTCCTCTAAAAATAAATTGGGGTCTATCTCCTAAATAGGGTAAAAGATCTTTATCTAAATCTAGTATGGCCTCTTTAGAACTTGTTTTAGAGACAATCCCAGTAGGGTGTTTAGAATATGTAAATCACACCTACACTGTGTGATTACCAAGTTCTAACGTAACCCAAACGGACTCTATGTTCGCCTCACTAGCTTTTATTAGGCTAGATTTTATGCTATCCTTCACATACAGGGTCACCCCTCCCCCTTTCTTGCCTTCCCTGTCTTTTCTATATAAAGAACACCCTGGTATTGCTATGTCCCAGTCATTTTTCTCATTATACCATGTCTTACCAGGAAAGGTTAAAGGATCTTAACATGTTTAGCTTGGAGGAAAGATGAGACAGGGGGGATATGATAGAAACATTTAAATATATAAAGGGAATCAACACAGTAAAGGAGGAGACTATATTTAAAAGAAGGAAAACTACCACAACAAGAGGACATAGTCTTAAATTAGAGGGACAAAGGTTTAAAAATAATATCAGGAAGTATTACTTTACTGGGAGGGTAGTGGATGCATGGAATAGCCTTCCAGCTGAAGTGGTAGAGGTTAACACAGTAAAGGAGTTTAAGCATGCGTGGGATAGGCATAAGCCTATCCTAACTATAAGATAAGGCTAGGGACTAATGAAAGTATTTAGAAAATTGGGCAGACTAGATGGGCCGAATGGTTCTTATCTGCCGTCACATTCTATGTTTCTATGTTTCTATGTCTCAGTAACAGTGACTAAATCTACATTATCAGTTGCCATTATTCCCACAAGTTCATGGATCTTATTCCCTAAACTGCGAAAACCTCTGAACTGTTCACTGAGAAAATTTGTTACCTTTTGAGAAAGATGCAAATCCCAATTTTTTGTACAGTTTATTTCCATTCCAAACAGAGCTACCGTGAATGAAATTAAGCCAAATCCTTGCTCTCTACACCATTTACAAGCCACAAGTTTTAGTCCCTAATTAGCATCCGCCTGTCGTTCTGAGTGTTATGCACAGGCAGAACTTTAGAAAATGACAGTGTGGAAGCAACCTGCTGTATATCATTGGCAAAAACACAAATCCTTTACCTCTAAAATCTCAATGCAAGCCAAGTCATTTGTCCCAAGATGGACAAGTACATCCAATTCCCCTTCCTACTTTGCACGCTTAACAATATTACAAATACGTCTCCTTTCTCTGTGAGCAGTAACTCCAGGAAGACATCTCACTATTGTCCAGCTCCACACCCCAACATCAACTTCTATCTATCAGACCTCACCATAGTCTCCAAACCTGTCTCCATAATATACTCTGAGTTTTTAAGATAGAGTTAAAACCTAATATACCCCTGGAGTGTCAAACTGGTGTACAGGTTCCAGGAACCTTTTGTCCTGGTACCTGTAACTTCTTTTGTTTTTTGGTCATCACAGCACTTATCCTGCCAATATAAGTGGGGAATTCCATTTAGCCTTCAAGCAAAGCACAATAATGAGTGGATATCAAGCCACATTTTCTACAGAGAATGGATCTACACAACATTTCAGTGCAAGACTGGTTTCTGAGCAATTTGGACATGATGACTCAGCCCTGCTTGGCTAGTAGAAGAAGGCATGGCAGATCTTTCTTGGGCCCTCAATGGTACTCAGTATCACATTACTAATAAACACAGTTGCAAACAGTGAGACAGTGTAACTAAAAAAACAGACACAGGATTACCAGAAAGAAATATACTTAAATAATAAATTTTACTTTTAAAATTTAATGGATTCCTACAAAAATCCATTGTAAGAGAAGTTGACGGGCCAGGGGCGGAGACAATAGGTCCCCCCCTTTTGTTACTTTTGACCCCAACCCACCGCTCATGTGTGTGGGCTGAAGGGGGAAAGACAATAGGTCCCCCCCATTGATACTTTGAGTCCCCACTCGCCACTCATGGGGGAGGCTGGAGGGAGGCAGTATGCTCCCCCTCTTTTGTTATTTGGGCCCCCATTTACCGATTATGGGTGGGGACCAAGGGAGACATTAGGTCCCCCCTTAAATTAATTACGGTCCCCACCTGCCGCTCATGGGTGGGGGCCAGGGGGTCCCCCCATTGTACTTAGGGCCACCACCTGCTGCTCATGGGTGGGGGCTAGGGGATACAATAGGTCTCCCTTTTGTTACTTAGGTCCCCAACCTCCCCGCTCATTGGTGAGGGCCAAAAGGGGGAGACAAAAGGTCCTCCCCTATTGATACCTAGGGCCCCACCCACCGCTCATGGGTGGGGGCCGAAGAGGGGGTGACAATAGGTCCCCCTATTAATAGTTAGGGCCCCAACCTGCCGTCATGGGTGGGGGCAGAAGAGGGGGAGACCTTGATACTTAGGTCCTCCACCCACTGCTCATAAGTGGGGGCCAAAGGGGGTAAGACAATAGTTACCGCTATTAATACTAAGGGCCCCCACCTACTGCTCGTGGGTGGGGGCTGGGGGGAGACAGTATGCCCCCCTCTTTTGTTATTTTGGGCCCCCACCCATGATTGGGGGGCAACTGAGGTCCCCGGTCCATTGGTGCACAGGTGGGAGCTAGGCTGTTATTAATTTTAGAATATGCCCTACCATGGGAGACCGGTGCTAGGTCCCCCTTTCTTTGATTTGGGGAGTGGGGGGCAGCAGTATTGTAAACAAATACGAAAAAGTCAGATAATTCAGACCAAATCGTATTCGTCCTAAAACGAATGCCCATGTCTACTAACTATAATTATGTTTAATCATAGTACCTATGTTAATAATATTGAATATTGATGGATAGAATCCCAATGAAGAAAATGTCATTATTATTAAACTAATATCAGCTGAATGTGTGTAAAAGACATGGATATATCACATTACTAATAAACACAGTTGCAAACAATGAGACAGTGTAACTAAAAAAACACAGGATTACCAGAAAGAGATATACTTAAAGGACCACTATAGTGCCAGGAAAACATACTCGTTTTCCTGGCACTATAGTGCCCTGAGGGTGCCCCCACCCTCAGAGTCCCCTTCCCGCCCGGCTCTGGAAAGGGGAAAGGGGTTAAAACTTACCTTTTTCCAGCGCTGGGCGGGGTGCTCTCCTCCTCCGATCCTCCTCCGATCCACCCCTTCGGCTGAATGCGCACGCGCGACAAGAGCTGCGCGCGCATTCAGCCGGTCACATAGGAAAGCATTCTCAATGCTTTCCTATGGACGCTGGCGTGCTCTCACTGTGAAAATCACAGTGAGAAGCATGCAAGCGCCTCAGTAGCATCAATGAGACAGCCACTGGAAAATAAGAAGAGCTTAACCATTCGCAGCAGCAGTTCTCTGGAGCTGCTATGTTTAAAAAAATGGGTTAACCCTAGAAGGACCTGGCACCCAGACCACTTCATTAAGCTGAAGTGGTCTGGGTGCCTAGAGTGGTCCTTTAAGTAATTAATTTTACTTTTTAAATTTAATGGATTCCTACAAAAATCCATTGTAAGAGAAGTTGAAAAAAAGGCCAGATACTTCAAAATCATACTTTATCTCCCAAAGAGGAGACTGCCAGTTTGCTGAAAAAGGACCAAATGCTTTTGAAGACTGACAGCTATTTGATGAACGGTACTCATAAAAGATAAGACTTGTGACGACAAAAGCATCATAAACTTCAATTAAACCTTTGTACAAAGTGGTAGTTGGAATTCGTAATGAGAATATCTTGTGGTGTTACAAAGTCATCTATTGATCAAAGTCTAGATGACAATCTGTAGAGAAGGTACACCCACCTGGTTTCATTGGTCACTTTAAATTAGTGATGTAAAGAAAGTTAAGTTAAGCTTTTCCTTAAAAATTGAGGATAGCCAGAGACAGAGGTCTTTGATCATTAACCAAAAGCTGGACACATCTAACTCTCTGTCTTTCCAACTAAATTCTGGAACGTTGAAAACTTAACCTAACACTGTCTTTTCCAACTGAATCCTGGGTCTTAGTTAAAATTCTTTAATCAGAACTCTTGATAACTTTACTAAAATACTCAATCTCCAATTAAAAATACTCATACTTGCACCCAGCATACAGGAAATATATCTCCAAGTCTAAATAATTTATACCACGAAAAATGGTAAATATGCTGGTTTAATTTAA
Organism: Pelobates cultripes; assembly: GCA_933207985.1. Taxonomy (NCBI): domain Eukaryota; kingdom Metazoa; phylum Chordata; class Amphibia; order Anura; family Pelobatidae; genus Pelobates; species Pelobates cultripes. The sequence continues at coordinate 305,660,724 of OW240912.1, read as the reverse complement.
TTTAAATAAATTAATTTTTACTAAAAGCATAAATACACCTTGATAAGGCTGGTCAGATTTCAAACCTTTGAAATGATAATTAGCGAAGGAAATATATGGTTCCACAATCCATTATTGCAGGTGGAATAAATGAACAATATATTTACTGGTAATTTGCCAAGTATAGCATATCAAGCTATTATCCAGACATATTGACCTGTCAGAATTTAGGGATAGTTAATCTTTAATCAGAACAGTTAATCATCTGCAGTGTATGTGACGGACCGCCTGGCACCCCGAGCGTGTACCCCTGTCAATCCTAGTACTTGCAAACACCATAAGCACTATACTGGAACACCATAACCACCATAAACCCCATGAACCGCCGCAGCTTGGCTGTCTCGCTGTCCTCCACCCACCGTGGACCTAAGACCAGGTTCCAGCTTCCAGTGGGTAGACCTCTCCTAGTCCAGAGAGCGTAGCAAGAACAGCTCTTATAAGAGCTAGTGATTATGCTCAGGGGAGTATTGTGATATAGCAATCCCCAGAGTGAATGTAGTTCTCCATTCCCCAAACACGAGCCAAGACTTCATGAAAGGGTAAGCGAATCTCAGTTTAATTGGAGCCACACTTGGCCTTATATGACAATCCCCATGCAAGGGGTATGCCCACATGAACCTGATGGTAGACTGATTTTCAACTTCACAGACAAATAACAATAAGGTTACAAGGCACGACACTCCCACACACAGCACACAATCCCTCCCCTCTTCCTGGGAGATAATTGGATCAGTAACTGTACTAATTCTATTCCAATTATCTCCAAGCACAGAAAAAATATAATTTTATTTTTTTTAAAACACCCCAAAAGTACCCCAAAACACATAGTATCCCCTCCAAATTCTATGGAAGTCATTTATTTGACCGACCACAGGCATGGTTCCATGCCCAAAACAGTTCCAGAGAATGAGGGCTGGCGGTTGGTCTAGTTCGGTAGTTTGAAAATGAACAGACTACCGAACAGAGTCAATAGTCTTACCCTGGAGCTTGTTTCCTTCATCCAGATGAATAATCTCACCAAAAAGTGCCCTTCTAAGTGGAATAGAATCAAATGCAGGCGATGATGGAAGTCCAAAGCTGTTCGGGAGTTTCTGTATCCCATTTTAGTTCCATGATTCACGCCCCAACACCGCTGCCTGCATTCATGCGGACAAGATGGTCGCCGCCTCGTGGTTGTCCATAGGAATTGCGGCCACCCAGATGAACAATTAGAACACAGCAGTGAGAAATGTTCCAAGTTGTTAATAGGTGTTAACAAGCTCCAGAGTGGTCTCTGGTTCATGCTGTTGTTCGGTAATTCAAAGTGCAGCTTCGAATCGCTTCTGGAGGTCGAAGTGCTGCTTCAAGAGTTTGAAGTGTGGCCATGCAAGTCCAAAAAGGCACACACACTATTTTTATTCACAGTTTTTTCCAGGGGCCATAGTCACAGGGCAGGAGGCTGGCAGACAGGCTTCTCCAAGAACCAGTGACAAGGTTACTCTGATCACAGTGTAAAAATCTGGTAGGATTATTCTTTTCACTCACTGGATGGAGGAAGATAGCTAATTAACTTATCGGTGTGAAAAATATTGTATATGTTAGTTATGTTAGTTTAATTGTTAAACGTGTTTTTTCTGTGAGAATTGTAGCCAGCAGTGAGTGAGTTAACTCAGTGTGATTCAAACTGATAGTAACAGTTTTATGACTGGAAGCTGCACTGCTGTGAGATGCTATGATAAGTTCTGTGTTAAGGAATTCCTAAAATAAAGGATTCCCGTAATCTTGCTAAAATTGCATTAATGTGAATAAAACTGTTAGTTAAATTCTAGAGGAAGTATATGTAATTTTGCATGTAACTCCTTTAGAAGTTAAATTAACATATGTTGCTACTGATCTATCTAGTCATAACTGCTGCCATATTGTATACTTATGTTATACCTAAATATTCATTGATTATTGTCACGCATGTTACATATTATTATTGTTATTATTATTAATTATTTGTCACAATAAATTATATTTCTATCAAATTGTGATTAATGTGTGAAATACAAATTCTCTAAGAAATGTACTCCAGGGTCTATAAGAGTTAAAATTGTGGGTAACACTTCGATTTAAATCAACAAGAGGAAACAGTGCCAATATATCAAGTTTTTTATCTCAATACAAATTATTAAATTAATTTTAGATAATTTTTATAAAATATAATTTTTTATATTTATCACCCTATAAATATCCTCACCGTTTTCCAGAGTTCTCAAAGTTGTTGTAGTCTTCTCCTGCATATGAAAATCAAACTCAAATGCATAGCACTCTGTTGCCTAGTGGGAGGTCCTCTCTATTATAGAGTTCATAAATAGGAAATTCCTCTCTTATTACTTCTTTCTGTATGACATATCGAAAAACAGGGACAAAAACGTGTGTCCAACCGTGCAGTACATATTGAGCAATACCTGACTAAGTACATATCCAAACCCCTGTCAGCGGAGGTGGCAGCAACTCTCAATTCCTCCATTACAGAGGAAAAATTAGGGGACGTAATAAAAAACAACTAAAATAGGCAGGGCCCTGATCTGGACTGTTTCTCCCTGGGTTGATTCCCAAATTTGCAGGCACTAACTTATTTGGTGGAAGGAAATGGGTTTCACTCCAAGTCCCTAGCTGCACACATTACCATTCCACCCAAGGCAGGGGAAAATCCAGAACTATTACAGACCAATATCACACTTAAACATAGACATGAATTTTCATAGAGAAGATGCAGCACTGCATCTCGATGTGTACTTGCCCTCAAAAAGCATGGATTAGGGATTACTGGGCTCTGATATAGATATTGCAGTTCCACAATATTACAAGCCATTGTACCACTGTGTGACCACAACTGTTCGTCCTGGCCTTAGAAATCTTTTTGAAGGTGGCACGGTAAAATGCAGATGTCGCATAGCCTTGGAACATAAGGTTGCCGCTTATGCAGACAATATACTGTATTTCACAAACCCGCAAGTGTCTATCCCATGCCATATGGTTTCATTCATGGAATATGGTATCCTCTCCAACTGTAAGTTGAGCACCACCAAGTGCAAAGTATTTAGTGTTAGTTTCCTTTGTGCAGATTTGTAGCCTTACATTCACAGTTTTCCTTTCACCCGGGAGTATGATGAAAGGGAAACTGCCAAGCTATACTAGAGGAACCATATGCCACTCTTCGACAAAGCACAAGAGGCTAACCACGTGACTGCAATGTTGATATGAGTCATCATCTGCTCTAGTGGCTCCCTTTTTAAAGACGGCCATTGCGACCAACCACGGGACCACAGTGCGGATGAGATGCCAGTGGCTTCCCGGCCATTTCCAAGATTTTCTATCAAACCTGACCTATTCCCTTAATCTGCACTCGAGCCATATTTATATATTTTTTCTATCTTAAAAGCTTGTTTGACAATTTTTTTGTGTCTTGGTATTTTTCCTCATGACACACCAATTTGGGTTGTGTCCCATGATTTGGCCAACCCATTTTCATGTATTTTATTACTAAATATGCTCTAATCTATGTCCAAATACTATTTTCTTTATGAATGTAAGTATATTTGTTGTTTTTTCTTTCATGCTTAAAAATTTTAATGCTATATTATGCTATTATGCTATATTGCGATATAATAGCATATATGTTATTATGCTATATTATATTGGTCACATTGAACTTTCCCTAAAGCAGTGTTTCCCAACCCAGTCCTCAAGGCACACCTACCAGTCCAGGATTTATGGGGTGACCCAGTTGTGTCTAAGGTGTTTTTTCTAAAAACACCTTAGCCACTACTATGTAATCCCTAAATCCTGGACTGGTAGGTGTGCCTTGAGGACTGGGTTGGGAATCACTGCCCTAAAGGGCATTTAGACCGATATATCTTTTTTTTTACTTGTGAAATCCCTTATACATGGTGAACTGCATTGTGGATTTATTTGTTAACCATTCAGTTGTTACTGTACATGTTTTATTCATTTTGATCCTGGCCATTTTCTGTGAAGCACAACATTTGGACTACTAAGACAATCCATCCTTGGTGAAGATTATTCAACCTACATTGCTTAAGTGGGCAGTCTTCTATGCTCCAGCTTCTCTTTATTTATCCCTTTGGACCACTCCAAATTAGCAGAAATATGCACAAGTGGGAACTATATTGATATATGTCACTATTATTGAATTTTTAAAACATTTTTATTGAAAACACAAGACATGTACAAAATATTCGTGTGGAAGGTAGGGAGACATTGAAACACATGATCTCTGCAAATGACATAGTAATAAGCAGATTACTAATCAGCCATTGGGTAAGTTTACATTAAAACATGTTTCCAATTGTACCTGTAAAGTCTGGGTAGAGAAAAGATGCTGGTTTGCCAAATTATCCAGAGATGAAATGAGAAAGTGGATGGATGGTAAGCATAATTCACAACAACAAGGGAGATAAGTGTTGGGGTTAACTAAATCTTCTGGATGAAACAAAATGGTAGTAACCTGATGCTGTCTGGAAAGCAGGATGATCAATATGTAGAGTCCGGTGAGACATTTATGTGGTGTTGGTTTGTGAAGAGGGGCATAGATAAGCTGCCTTCGTCTGACTGGTAGGGCCTTAGAGGAACTTCAGCCACGGAGCCCACGTTTGTGTGTTTTGTGAATAATTATGTGATAGGTATAAGCCGAGTTCCTTCATGTGTTGAATGTGTTCGACCCTCTGCATCCAGTCTTTCGGTGTGGGAGGTATGCTTTTCTTTTGAAAGTTGGTTTGCTGTTGTCAGCATATGTTTCAGTAACGAGCCTTTGAATTTATGGACAGAGCATGGTATGAGGAAGAACATCATAGCCTCAGGTGTGAGCAGTATTATTTCCCCTGTGATAGCATAAATCATGGAGGCTAAGTGCCTCCAAAACTATTGTATTATTGGACATTGCCAACAGATATGTGAAGCGATCCCTGGAGATTGTTGACACCTCCAATATTGATCTTGAGTGGGAAAGAGGGTGTGTAGCTGTGTGGGAGTGTAGCACCATCTAGATATTCATATAGTTACTTTTTTGTGTGGCTAGATTATATGGGTATTTTTTGGGTGAAAAGCCAGATTTTTTTCCAATCTTAAGTGGATAGAGTGAGTTGTAAGTCTCGTGACCACTGGTTTGTAAATGCTGGCAAACTCTAATTTTGGGTGGTTTGAATAAGGTCAAAGAGAGTGGAGAGGTGTTTTTTATTATTAACCTGTGTGGAGCATAGAGTTCAAATTAGATAGATCATGAGTTATTTGAGGAGGTCAGACATGAATTTATGAAGTATGATAGTTAGATATATTGAAACTTTTGTATCACGGTTGGATTTGTGTCTGGTAGTAGAGAGGATAAGGGTTTTATACCTGTTTTGGTTATTGTTGAACCTAGTGTGACACATGAGGATGAGTGGTGAGCCAAATAAGCTTTTCCTTCAGTTTGAATAAGGGATTGTGGGCCAGTTGATATAAAGGTGACAGGTATAGCGAGATATCTGGATATCCTAATTCTATACCAGAACTGCAGGGTGGGTGTGATAGTCAGTTGTTGGGTTTGCTGTGGAAATGGGCAAGCTATTTCATGCCATATAACTGTGTGGAGAGAGTTTTGAAAGAAAGAGCTTTCTAGGCCAATCCAGTGTTTCTTAGTGTTTATAACTGACCAATCGTATATTCTTGTCAATGTGCTCGATTTGGAAGCTTGGGTCATGTTAATAAAACGTAAGATAGTCTGGAGTGTTTGTGAGTTCAAGTTAACGTAGTGATAAGTCTGCAAGCAGTGGTAAAGAAATTTTATGTAGGGCAATAAGTAAAGCTTGTATCTTTAATATATTAATCCTACATAGCCATCCAAAGTGTGGTAGATGCCATGAGGTGATGTTACATACATAGTTACATAGCTGGAAAAAAAACTTGCATCCATCAAGTACAGCCTTTCTCACGTATGTTTTTTCTGTTGATCCAAAAAAAATAGAAAAAATCATTTTTCACCCCAAAGTCCGATATCTCCTTGGATCAAGTAGTTATTACCTCACTAATTTGAAATTATATCCCTGTATGTTATGTTTTTGCAAGTATTTTTCCAATTGCTGTTTAAACATCTGTATGGACTCTTGTAAAACAACTTCTTCAGGCAGACAATTCAACATCCTTATAGTTTTTACTGTAAAAATAACTTTTCTTTGCCTTAGGCTAAATCTTCTATCTTCCAGCCTAAATGTGTGACCTCAAGTTCTATGTATAGCTCTGTTTATGAATAGATTTCCAGATAATGGTTTGTACTGGCCCCGAATATATTTGTATAATGTTATCATATCTCCTTTGAGGTGCCGTTTTTCCAAACTAAAGAGATTCAAATTTTTTAACCTTTCTTCATAACTAAAATGTTCCATTCCTTTTATCAATTTTGTAGCCCATTTCTGCATTTTTGATAGTGCCATGATATCCTTCTTTAGAACAGCATTATCAAGATGTGGTCTTACCACCGATTTATGAAGAGGCAGAATTATATTTTCATCCAGAGAACTTATGACAAAACCTTACTGGCCTTAGCAACTGCCGATTGACATTGCATATTGCTGCCTAATTTGCTGTCTAAAACAATTCCCAAATTCTTCTTGTTTGTTGTTATCCCTAATTCACTACCATTTAGGGTGTAAGTTGCTTGTGCATTCTTTACCCTGAAATGGATAACTTTACATATCTCTACATTAAATCTGCCATTTTGGTGCCTAACCCCCAATCTATCTAAATCCCTCTGCAGCAAAGCAATATTCTGCTCACATTTTATTACTTTACAAAGTTTTGTGTCATCTGCAAACACTAAAATATGGCTTTCAATGCCTATTTCAATATCATTTATAAATATGTTAAATAAAAGAGGTTCCAAAACAGAATACTGAAGGACACGGCTTACCACTTTTGTCCAGTTAGAAAATGTATTAATTGTCATTGCCTTAAGCCAATGTTCTACCCAAGAGCAAGAATATTTATTCAGACCAATTTCTTTTAGTTTGAACACTAACCTATTGTGAAGAACTGTGTCAAATGTCTTGGCAAAATCCTAGTAGATCACATCCACTGCAACACCCTGATCTATACTTCTACTTACTTCTTCGTAGAATGCAATTAGTTTAGTTTTACATAAACTATGTTTCATAAAACCATGCTAATAACAAAGTTCTCCCCAATAAATGCCTAAATACTATGCCTTAATAGCCCTTCAAATGCTTTCCCAGTCACAGAAGATAAGCTCACAGATCTCACAGATCCAGACATTGATTTTGAACCCTTTTTAAATGTAGGAACAACATCTGCCTTCCTTCAATCCCCCTGTACAATTCCTGAAAGAAAATAATCTTGAAAGGTTAAATACAGAGACATAGACAATAATAGTGGTGGGAAATGTATTTCACATAGTTTGGGTAACCTATGTAGTTGGTAAACTCCAAGATATTTAAATAGCTGTTCAGGCCCACGTAAATGAAAACCTGGTCTGCAAAGAGAATTTAAAAGTGGGACTTAAGTTCCCTTTTAGCTATATAAACTTGGAACTTTGGTATTTTGTTACATGTGGCAAGTTTCTCAAGAATATATGGCAGGGAGTTTTAGGATTCAAACTAAAAAAGTTTACAAGCGACAATGTGCAATCCAGAAAAAATGATGAAATACAACATATGTTTCTTATTAATTTTATTTTTTCAAAAGTGATGATCTCAGGTGACATTGCTTTATTGTGTAATTTAAACTTTATTACTCTTGATCTATTTGATCCTATTGTGTTTACTGTCCTGTATAAAATGCCTTATTATAACCATAATCATGCATGGACTGAAAATACTTCACTTTATATAACATAGTTACATAGCGGAAAAGAGACTTACGTCCATCAAGTTCAGCCTTCCTCACATTTGTATTTTGCTGTTGATCCAAAAAAAGGCAAAAAACACAGTCTGAAGCACTTCCAATTTTGTAATAAACTAGGAAAAAAAAATCCTTCTTGACCCAAGAATGGTAGTCAGATTTATCCTTGGATCAAGCAGCTATTACTCTACATTGAAAAACTATATCCTTGAATATTCTGTTTTTGCAAGTATGTATCTAGTTGCTGTTTGAACATATGTATGGACTCTGATAAAAAAATCTTTCCTTTGTCTTAGACAAAATCTTCTTTCTTCCAGTCTAAACGCATCACCCTGTGTCCTATGTAAAGTCTGGTTTGTGAATAGATTTCCACACAATGGTTTGTATTGGCCATCTCAGGCGACGTTTTTCTAAACTAAAGAGGTTTAAATTTGTTAACCTTTCTTCATAGCTGATATATTCTATTCCTTTTATTAATATTGTAGCCTGCCTCTGCACCTTTTCTAGTGCCATAATATCCTTCTTTAGAACAGGGGCCCAAAATTGCACAGCATATTCAATATGTGGTCTTACCAATGATCTATAAAGAGGCAAAATTATATTCTCATCCTGAGAATAAATGCCCTTTTTCATGCATTACTGGCCTTAGCCACAGCTGATTGACATCACACATTGCATAGTTTGTTGTCTATAACAATCCCCAAGTCCTTTTCATGTGTTGTTATCCCTAATTCGCTTCCATTAAGGGTATACGTTGCTTTTGCATTCTTTACGCCGAAGTGCATAACTTAATTTTTCAACATTAAATTTCATCTGCCAATTGAATGCCCATTCCCCCAGTCTATCTAAATCCCTCTGCAAATATAAGATAGCATGGATTTGTATTCGGAGATCTAATCCCACGTAGGAACTCAAAACCGAGACTCTGTGTCATATTTTGCATCCAAATGAAGAAGAATAAGTGAGACCGGTAAAGTACTGTACATGTTAGCAAATTGAGATAACTCCAAAGGGCTAATGGAAAGAGCATACATTTGCATTTCCCTGCCCATCTTACAGAATGCACTGTGCATGTCAGAATACTGTGCACATCAGCAAATTGAAGGTATTCCAGCTGTTTGAACTTTTTTTGCTGCTAATCTTGCTATTTTTGCTGCCAATGCTGCTAGTGTTCTGTTATTAACTTGTGCTGCTATATTGCAGTATTATGTGTATTTAATTAAATAGTCTGTTTTTAGTCTGTTTTTATCATACTGTATAATTTGATTTTTTATTTGCATTTCATATATGTGTATTGATTATATATCTCCTCCTTATGGTCTTCATATATGTTCTAAGCAGAATGGTTATTTAATTTGCCATTTTTTCAAGTATAGAGGTGTTTTAATATAGACCATTTCCTTCACTCATCCAATTTATAATGTCACCCTTTTTTCCCCTCTCTCTTTCCTTTTTGCCTTATTGTGCAGCCTCATCAATGCAATATTGTATATAATTACATAGAGTAGGTTGAAGGTTCTCGTACTGAGGACTGCAGCCTCTATGGTCGCTATATTCCTTTTTTTCCTTTCATCCTCTGTTCTCAGTCATTTTCCACTCAGATACAATCACTTGTATAAAAAACCTTTTAATATTTAGACTTTTATCTAGTGGCTCATCTGGAGTTCCTCAGTCTGAATTAGGTCCTCTAAGTTGTGTAAGATGTTACATGGGATGGTAGTTTTTTATTTATTTATTTTTTAGAGAAGAGGAAATTTGAGATGTCTGAGTTAGAAGGTGGGGCATCTCTCAACTTGTAGAGTTAGAAATAGTAGTCATAGAAGGCTTTAATGATTTCTGGTTGATTACATACTTCACCTGAAAGAGTTTTTAATTTTAGATATCAGGAGTTTACATTTAATTTGTGTGATAAGCAGCACTTAGAGTTTGGATCTTTTTCCAGTCAGTTGTTTGTAAATATCAAGGAATTGTCATGTTTATGAATATTCTCGAGAGTTCTAATTTCCTGATGGAGAGAATTCATTGTAGCTTCCAAGATTTGTCTTTGCTGAGATGTTATTTTAATAATTATGCCTTTTATTACACATTTATGTGCTTCTCATAACGTGGTGGGTGATGTAGTTGGGGAGGTTTTGCTTATCATATAGTGTTCAGTTGCTTGTCGAATTTTAGCGATTGTGGTTTGGCAGTTAAGGAGAAGGCCTTTTAATTTCCACCGGAAATTCTTCATGGGGATGAATATGGTAAAAAAAGACAGAGGTGCATGGTTTTACCATGTGATTTAAACATATGAGCAAAATTGCATCAAGTGTAGGAATCTGTGTGGCATAAAAAGCATATCTATTCATGAGTAGGAACCAATGGAGGGGGACTAGTATGAACAATGTCTCATACTAGGATGGTTGATTTGCCAGCAATCAAAAAGTTATGCGTTGTCCAGGAGTGTGTTGAACCTTTTACGTGTGGAGGCTTGATAAATGTGAGAGGAGAAGGAAGTATCTAGCTTAGTGTTGAAGGTAGTGCTAAGATCCCGGGCTAGTATCAAGATGCCCTCAGCAAAGTGCTCCATTTTGCATAAAAGTTTGGCTTTGTTCAGGGGTGAAAGTATCAAGGTTGAACATCCATTTCATTTTCTGATTTACTAAGAATTTTATCTTTACAACCTCCTCTCCAATGAACTTTAACTTTCTCTATCCCCCAAAATTCTAAACCTTCTGGGTTACCTCCATGTTTTTTGGCAGAATGTTTTGAAACACTATGGTTCAAGAATTTCTTTTTTATATTGTTAATATTAAAGGCACTTAAAGGTGCTTAAAGTCTGAGCCCACTATAATAGGCTCAGCAATATGAGTGAGACCAATTTGTAGTTTACTTGTTGTTTTAAACCTGTATGTACAGATTTCACTATGGTCTATTATTCTCTGTTTTTTAGGTTTCATCCTATTTATGATAAACTGCATGTATATGTTATTTTATGTATATGTTTAGTGTGCTCTCACCAACATTTTGCACTTTTTATTCACTGTATCTGTGTGGTTTGGGTGACCTGCACTAGGTGATTGCATAATTTTTTACTTCTTTTTAACTTTTTCTATTTATAATTGTTAGATTGCACATTGTTGCATAGTTTGCAGTCTATAACAAATCCCAAATCCTCCTCATGTGCTGTTATCCCTAATTCACAACCATTTAGGGTGTAAGTTTCTTGTGCATTTTTTAACCGGAAGTGGGGTAATGCAAAAGCAACTTTTTCTTCATTTAATTTCATCTACCAGAGCCCAGTCCTCAATCTAACTAAATCTCATTGCAGCAAAGCAATATCCTGCTCACATTGTATTCCTTTACAGAGTTTCTGTGTCATTTGCAAACACTAAAGCTAAACGTAAATGTATAGCTTGGAGGAAAGACGAGACAGGGGGGATATGATAGAAACATTTAAATATATAAAGGGAATCAACACAGTAAAGGAGGAGACTATATTTAAAAGAAGAAAAACTACCACAACAAGAGGACATAGTCTTAAATTAGAGGGACAAAGGTTTAAAAATAATATCAGGAAGTATTACTTTACTGAGAGGGTAGTGGATGCATGGAATAGCCATCCAGCTGAAGTGGTAGAGGTTAACACAGTAAAGGAGTTTAAGCATGCGTGGGATAGGCATAAGGCTATCCTAACTATAAGATAAGGCTAGGGACTAATGAAAGTATTTAGAAAATTGGGCAGACTAGATGGGCCGAATGGTTCTTATCGGCCGTCACATTCTATGTTTCTATGTTTCTATGCTCATATTGTGTCTTGCCAGAGCATTCTTAATCTTATCTTGATCATCAGTGATAACTTATGTCTGAAGGGGAGAAAAGCTCAGGATAAAGCATGATGTTCTTTTTCTTCCATGGACTATTGGTGGTGTGGCGTTACCAGCTTTCCATAACTATTACCAGGTGGCAACTCTCCAGAGAATCCTGGAGAGGCATGCTTCACACCATACTAAATTATGGGCTGGTTTGGGCTAGGATGGATTTGGCACTCTGCTTCCCTCACTGGTGTGGAATGCAACTTTGAGGATCCAGGTGACCTCTCGTTCTTACAATTCGGTTTGAATTGTGCACAACACCTCATGTCTCTCCCATTCCAAACCAATGTTGCTGCTAATGCATAACTGTAAACTTTCTGGTGGCCTTCTAGCTGGCAGCCTGGCCTTTCTGAGTGGAGAGGACTTCATCCTAATGAGACAGCTATCGAGCCCAGATGGACTTGAGTCACTTGCAGAACCTCTAAGAAGCAGGACACCCACCATGATAGTCTTCCACTCTGCACAAGTTCAACACTTCCACCTATCAATTCCAAATGGCTCATAGGCTCACCTCATTTGATGAAGAAGGCCATCTCAGGCCACAACCAGCATTTGTTGAGGGGGAAGGCAGGAATAGACATTTATTCAAACAATACTGGGAGGAACACCTGGGCAAAGCCTTTACTGACAAACAATCGGATACGATACTAATCTTATACCATGAAATTTTAATTTTGATTAGTTCCAAATACCAGAAAGACAGTTATAAATTCTTATCATCATGGTATTGAATCCCAGCTGCTTGATACAGGATATTTCCCACAATCCCATCTGAACTGATGTAGGTACGGAGATAGAGGGGGACTGTGCAACTTGTTTAGTGGGTTTGTACCGTACTGGCACATTGGGTAAAGATACCCTATCTGACATTTTTGGAACCACACCTTTTATTAAAATTTGAGAAAGTATTGTGAAAAACAGATATTTAACAGAACAATGGTTCTGCTACTGGTCTGTCATCATGTCAGGCCTATGTTCTTCCTTGCTTTGACAAAGATGCTAGGGACCCTAACTATTTTCCCCTATTGCTTTATGTAAAAAGCATAAAGCCAACTGTGCAGGATTACATTGTGCACAGTAAATGAGTCAGGCACAATGGTTGAGGGTGCAAGCACATCTTCTGTACACAGTTAGGGGGACAGAATTGGATTCATTGTGGGGATGCTGTTCCACATGTGGTGGACCTGTTGCCAGATGCGGCCTTTTGGAGAGAAATACACCAGATGCTAAACACATTGGTGGATGCAAAACTGGCATTCACCCCTGAGATCCTCTTATTCCACCTCACTGACATACCCAACAAATACAAAAAGTCTATACTGCCACCTTTAATTAACACTGTCTTTATTTTGATTCCTTGTTACTGGAGGTCCATGTAGGAGATATTGAGGTCCTGGTGGTGATCTCAGGTCTCAAGCAAAGCTTTTGGAAAATAAATGAGTGCCTATGGAATTGGGGGCTCCCTCCCCTCCCCAAGGGAGGAGGATTTTGGGTGGCCTATGTGACGTCTGTGGGGAGGCGTGACTGGGCAGGAGTGCAACGTGTCTTTCTAATTATTTACTTGCTTACTTATTTATATACGTATATCTATTAATTTTTTTTCTTTCCCCTCCACTTTCCATTTGTAATTAAAAAAATATATATATTTATTCATCTTTTTTTTTTAGACAAACACTCATATTAACAATGACTTAAATATCAATACATATGGGTAAATAATACATGTGAATGGGTATTAAAATACATGTTCTTATTCATAAGAAGTACAGTTTTTTTTCCTCCTTTCCTTTATCCTCATTGCCCTCCTCTTATTTATCCTTTGGTTAGTAGAGTGATATGGACATACAATTATAAAAGACATACTTACATACATACATAATTGAACTAGACTAAGACAAAAAAGGAAAAAAAAACACCAAAAAGAAAAGAAAAAAAACACGAGCGATAGGCAGTTGAGTATATCATATTATTTTTTTGTATGGGGCACTACTTCTTTGTATTTTTCCTCTTTATGGGAAAACTTTGAATGTGTGTAATAAGCTATGGGTTCAGATGTTTTTTGGGTTAATCTTTATCGAAAAAATAACTAACCAGTTATTCCAAAATTTTAATTCTATCCTATTCCAGTTAGATTGACTTATCACCCCCTTTTCCATAGAACATTGTCTAAGAATCTAAGTTTTAATTTTAAGCCAGGTTGGTACTTTGGTTGACAACCAGTTTATTGCTAATAATAATTTGTTTGCTGTCAGGATATATGTAAAATTATTATCCATTCAATCTTTTTTTTGTTTAGGAAAATTTAAATGTAAAAGAGCCTTTTCTGGGTTCAATTCCCATTCAAGTCTAAACCATTCTATCAACCGTTAGTATATGTAATTCCATATGGTTGTTTGTTTTGGACATGCGCACCAAATGTGGGCAAAGTCCCATTTTAGCAAGTCACATCTCCAACAATTTGAGGAAACATTAGGATACATCTTACTAAGGGTTGAAGGGACTCTACACCAACGATTTATTAAATTTAAATTGGACCTCATTAAGGTTCAAACAATGTACTGTTTTATAAAAATTGTCTAAAAACGTATTCCATTCGTTTATATCGATTTGAATTTGAGCTTCGTTTTCCCATTTTTTAATGGCTGATGGAAGAGTTTATTTTTTAGTTTGTCTGATCAGGTCTTGACATTTGGCGGTCAGGTGATTATAGTCATCTTGTTTTAAGATCCTATTAAGTATCTCAGAAGCCTTATTTTCTGTTGTTGAAATTAATTTCGATTTTATGAAGCCTTTAACTCTGAAATACTTAAAAAAGGCCTGGTTTGGAAGACCTTCTTGGAAAGATTTAATATTAATCCCTGTTGTGAGATCTTGAATGTTTTTTTTTCCTTTTTCCTGCCAAGAGTTAATATTCAAATTTTCCATCAATCCATTTAGAATCCTAAGAGGAAGACACAGTAAGATTTTGTTATTCAATCCATTTTTATCTTTGAATCTATTCCAATTTAACAAGAGAAGAGTCGTTATCACTTATGACCAGGTGGGGCTGCTGTATTTTAAAAGACCAAAATAACAAGAACATATCTTGAGTCTCTGTCTCATTTATTTCAAGTTTATACCAGCTTTCATTAATTGCCCTACTATTTTGTGATGCTACTGCATGTGCCAAAAGAGCAGCATTTGCATATTCCTGTATAATTGGAATCCCCAGTCCTCCTTTATTTTTATTTTTTTAGATAGTAATTGTAAACCTAATCTTGGTCTTTTGTCTAACCATATGTATTTTGAAAAGGTTGTTTGAATCATTTTAAGCCATGGAGAGGATACTGACAGAGGAATCATTTGACATATGTGGGTGAACCTAGGGAGTATGTATGCTTTGATGGAATTTATTCTGCCCCACCATGAAACTTCAAGAGGTTTCCATACTTTAAATAATCTATTCATCTATTCAACCCTGTATGGTTGAGCCTGATGTCCAGCAGGCTCCTGCAGCAGAAACAATACCTACAGGACAGAGCAGCACTGGCCTCTGCTCTACCGGTCCATGTGTTCTGGGACCGGATGACCCACTTTCCTACCCAGCTGTAACGCAGGCTACAGGGCAGAGCGCTGCTTGCCTCTGCCCACCAAGTAACCACAATGCTATACCTGGTAGTACTAGAGAGATCGGGGATGATGGACACCCATTCAGCAGCCTTGGACCTGTAGGACAGAGCCTGGCAGTGGAGGCTACCCAGCCAACTCATTGTTTTTGGGTGGGTTGCCCGACTAACTCAGGTACTGACCGGCAGCAGGTCAGGTACATGGTTAGTCATCCCTTGGGGGGGAAGATGTGTGGCAGAAATGCCTCTGCCACATGTTCTTGGAGGGGCCTGCTTGCCAGCCTCCTGCCAAAAGACTAAAGGGGCCCTTTAAAAACGTATGTGATTTCTGTATGGCGGCGGCCATTTTAAAACACGTGAAAGACCAGTGGTGTTTGGCGCAGATTCTATGGAACTATAAATGGACACTTTTTCTACCGAACACCGCTGAAACTACCAACCGCCCTTCTCATTCATCGAGGCATGCGAACACCGGTCCAGTTTGGATAATACGAATGGACTTAACCCAGATAGCCATCCCATGGAGTCAATCGCATACCGAAAGACCTGTAAGAGACTTTGACTCCATGGCAATTGAACTGTGCGTGTGGGATCTGAGCGCTATTCGGTAGGAATATGCACTCAGATCCAGGCTATCTGGGAATACGTTGCACGAATATGATATGTTCGGTATTTGTACAGTTACTTATTTTTACTTTTTTTAATGTTTCATTTAAAATGGCGATTTGCCTCTGTCCTGGGAGATAATTGAATTACCTCTCAATTACCTATCAGGGCAGAGGGGAGGAAGCCAGGATGCATTGTGGGAATTTTCTGTGACTGTATGTCCTAAACTGATACATGCCTGTCCGTGGTTACAGTTTCCCATTTGGTCCCCTAGGGGAGTGTCCACCAAGTGGGAGACCTGCATAAATACCTACATAAATACGGGTAGCCCACAGTAAAGCCAGTTCTTGTTTTACCCTCAATGCGCAGCTTGGTCTCGTTATTGGGGGGATTTAATACACACAGTTAGCGACTGATTGCTGGAAACGTAAGCCACTTGGAGATTATATTTGTTCGGCTGTTAGCCGCGATTCGTGGATTTACTGTTCAGGAGTTTGGAGGACTCATACGGATACCGTTCGGGAGATTGGCGTATTCCCCTGGCTTCAGTTCATGCGTTTGAGGTCTACATGAATTGAGCCTGCATTACTGAAGAGGGAGAGCTCAACTAAACAGCGGTTTCACTCCTCTGTGCCAGGGGTGTCTTAACAGTAATGTTCCGCTATGAATCTTTTGTATAAGGAGAAGGCCCTATCATAGGATCGACGAGTGTTCAATGATAGAGCCATTTTAGTCAATACTTGGCTATCTTTCAACAACTTAGTTAATCCATTATTAGGTCTTGGAACAGTGGGGCGGCTTTAGCTAGTCGTGAGGCAGTAGGAAGGGTTTCTGGAATGCGTGGAATTAAAAACGAGACAAAGGGAAGACCTCTTAGAATTAAAAATGAGACAAATGGTCAGCTGCTGCATTGTGAATTCCTGGAACATGACCACAAACTAAGTGTAACGGCACCCCCAGGCATAAAAGGGTTAAACCGCCGTTTAGTAGATATTCCCTTCCAGAGACACAGGCACAGCTACTGCAGAACACCAATCCGCCGAACAGGAAACCATATGAATGCCGTAAATAGCCGAATAGGAAAAACCATACGAATAGGTTTACATTCCTAGCAGTCAAACTGGAACAGCATACAATAAATCCCCCCAAGAACGAGACAAGGCTCCGTTTTGAGGGTCAAGCAGGAACAGACAGAGCTGTGGGTTTATTGTTCTCATATACACATTAGTACCCCACACAGGGTTTTGGAAAACAACCAATAAACACGTACAATACACTCAGACACTCCCACACAAAATCCTCCCCTCTGCCTGTGATACAATTACCTTACACAATGGGTAATTTAATTATCACCGGCAGAGAAATACAGTTTTTCTACATTATTCATAACTTGAAAAGTATGCATCACATTCACATCCAAATTGGTCCATTGGTTCAAAAGATAGATTGAAGTCCTTTGTGACCAAATGAAGTATGGCTTTTCTGCCCAAAAATAGTTCCACAAAGTCTTCTATCCTGGAGATAATTGGGAAGTAATCCAATTATCTCCAAGGACAGAGGCAAATCTCCATTGAACACATGGCAGCAAAAGACAATAAAACAAATACAAATATATAACTGTGCAGCCATTGCACAAAACAGGTACATTCAACATATCCCCAGATAGCTCAGATCTGAGCGCACATTATTACTGAATGGTGCTCAGAGGACACACATACAGTTCAATTGCCATGGAGCCAAAGTCTTTCCCATAGTCTTTTATTATACGAATGGGCTCCATGGCATAGCTATCTGGGGTATCACCGCTCAAACAGGGCCAGCACCGAATGACCCGGCTTTCGTGTCTTCGCAGGGGAAAATCAAGCGTTTCAACATGTGGCCATAGTCTAAAGGCAGCAGGCGGGCAACCAGGCTCCTCCAATGCACAGTGGTGAGATTGGTCTCATCTCACTAAGTACAATTGTTTACAGGCTGCTAACCAAGTTAGTCTTCTAATAAATCTCATTATAGTTAATGAAGATGAACAGCTGGCCCATAAATGGCCCCAAGCTACTGCAACAACTACTATTGGGTATACTTCAAATAACAAAAGTTGAGAGAGAACCCTTCTATGCTTAGAACCTCCTCTGGCCAACTACCCCAGAGCAAATTATTACTGAATATGGCTGCGAACCCGGTGGTAGCTGCTGCATCTGTCCAGATGATGGGGGAATGTACAGATAATCGCGTAAGAAACATACTCTTCCTGTTCCAATTTAAAAGAAATTGGTGCCACATGAGAAGGTCAGTGGAAGTATGGTTGTTTAGCAAGCTATGACTGATTTCATTGGGAAATTCAGGGAGTAAGCTAAAGAGTTTAGATATGAAGGCTCTACCTTGTGGGATGATTCTCATCACAAAATTAAGGGAGCCTAGAAGAGATTGTAACTCCTTACGGTTACAGGAACCAATTTGAATATATTGGTTGATACTTTTAAGAATGTTATTGACTTTATCTTGCGGGAGGCTGTCTTCCATAGCCGCAGAGTCTAGGTGAATGCCAAGGAAATTAATAATAGTGTCAGGACTTCTGTTTTTTTGGGAGAGACTGGTACCCCTAATATGTGGAATAATTGTATTGCTTTATTTAAATTACTTGGGTGGAAGTTTTGTTCTTGATAGAAAATCCTCTAAATAATGGATTACTGTGTGGCAGCAGCATGTATTAAGTAACAGCCAGCACAAGGTCTCTGCAAATGTGTTGAATATTTTTGGGCTGCTTTTTGATCCAAAAGTAAGTCTTGTGAAAAAAATAATACTGGCCTTTACATTTAATACTGTGCAGGTGCCATACAAATGGGTGGATGGGCAGTAATTTAAAGGCATTAATTATGTCAGTTTTACTGAGAAATGCCCCTATCCCTGCTGTAATGGTAGCATCTATGGCATATTCTTTCTTTGTGTACTGTAGCAAAAATGTCTCTGAGGGAATTAAGGAGACACGACTAGGGGCTGCTGAGGAGTGTGGCGCAGAGTGGTCTATAATTAGTCTTTGCTTTGAAGAGTTTTTCCCGGTAACTATGCCAATTGGGTTTGTACTCCAACTAGAAAATGGAGGTTTCTGAAAAGGCCTCAATAAAAACCCTTGATCCAATTTGTGCTATATCAGTAAATTTACTATCTCTGTATTTGCTATAGCAGATTGTAGGCTGTTGCATTCTATGGGTCCTGTTGGCATGTGAATAATGCCTGTATGGAAACCTTGAGTGAAACCTGCTATTAAACAATTAACCAGGTGTTTGATAGGGTGGGTGGGTGGATAGAAGGCTAACTAGAGAACCAACATTTACAAAGGTCAAATAAGGTTTAGAATGTATTTTATTGGGGCACATAGATTTTGCATGTGCTCTGTAGCAGTGGGAACAAACATGCAATAAGCTATATCCACAAGTACCTTTGTTGAAGTTGTTACATTTTTGTGATTTTGCCAAGTACACAAATGGATGTCCTAGTAAATCCCTGACTGGTTTGTTATTCTTTGCTTTGGTGCTAGGGGTAGCCAGGTTAGGTGAGATGTCAGGTGAGATTGGACATAGGTTAGAGTAGTGTGAAGTGGACGCGCAAATTGCGCAAGCTGTTGTCCTCAGTCCAGCGAAGTGTCTGCAAAAAAGCTATGTGTCCAGTTGACTCCAATCTGTTATAAAATTAAACTGGGCAAGAGCTGCAGACGCCTTCACTGAAAAGAACCGGTGGTAGTCATAAAATGCTGTACCACCGTATTTATTACCTAAGTCCACCAGCTTGTCCATGTAGAAATCCAGTTCCTCTCTCCTGTGTGGGTAAACTGAACATATAACATCTCTGTAAATCCCAAATGCCAATACAAAATCCAGGATAAACAATTTCTTGCTCAGTCTCAGGTCCCTGGATTTAGTACAACTGGCCCCAGCACCGTACCAAGACGCAGGCTTTCCTAGGGACCGTGGGCTATTAACGAAAATTTGTAAGTGCGATACTCAACAATATCCTCGAAGGCAATCAAAAGAGAGACTAGATTAATGTCTTTGCCCATCAGGATATGTTTTTTGAGATTTTCTGGCACCATGTAGGCTGGGTTAATAACATGAGAACCCGACCCTGCTTATAAACTATTACCAGATTGTGTCTGAGAAGGGCCTGGTAGCTCAGTAGCAGGGGGCCCTGTTGATGGTATGGTTAGACTACGTGCTTCTAATCTTTCCAGTCTTTAATTAATCTTTCCCACAGAGGACACGAGTGATGATATCATTGTGTGGAGATTGGTGTTGTTTGAGCTACTCGTGCCCTGCATTGTCTGTGTTAGTACGCATGAGCCTGAACAGCTCCGCTTTCCTGGCCGTTGCTGGGAAAGGCATGTTGCACCTGCATAGTTCAGCTGTCATACGAGGAATGGTCCATTACCTGATGGAAGCAGGCCTAATAGTATCACCTGTACGTTTAGGTGTAGTGGAAATGGCTGGAGTACTGGGAATTGACATGTCATCACCTTCTTCGGGAATCTGGGACATATTGAAAACATAGCAATAATTAGTTTGTATCAGAACCATTTTACTGGCTGGTTAGCTAGAGCCAAGTGTTGAAGCAATATGCTAAGTTTGTTACAGTTGCCAAGCAGCTTGAAAGGCTTTATCTATGCATTGGCACAAGGAGATCTGTGGCCACCGAATGTTGTGGCGGGGTGTTGGACTCTTGGTGACCTTTTAAAGCATAAGACAGATTGGGCATGAAAAGTGAGGCCCTCTCTATGCAACTGTGTGAGGCAACTAACTATGCGTTGGCCTGAGGGGCATATTACCTCTGCATGGAGGATGTGTGTTGGCCTCGCGGGTACACTCTAAGGCAGACACGCCAGACGTTTAACTACTATTGGCCACCTAGATCTCTATAAGCTAGTAAAACATACTAACTAATGATATGTATTGCGGGGGAGCCAACATGGCTAATAATGTACCTGGAGTCGAACATAGTACTTGTGTAGGTTCTGTATAGTATGGTTGTAAACTAATAGAAGGAATGAGACAAGTTGTAGGGAGGATACAAGAATGTTTTATTTATTTATTTATTTATTTATTTTTAATATATACTTACCCGTAACTAAAATCTGTGGTTCCAACTAAAGGAGGCTGAGAGGGTAAGAAGAGGTCTATTCTATTACCTAATAATAGCAAGGACGTATTATTAAGCATGTAAAGCTAAGGAACTCCTAAAACGTATTACCCCTACATACCAAAAGTACCTACCTATTGAAATTGGAATAGAGGCATGAAGAGCAAATGCTGCTCTGAAAATTGATAACCCCGTAATCTGTAATTCAATGTAATTTAATAAAACGAATTAGGTATGGTTTATAAGCTGGCCTGCAGAGAGTGCAGAAATACACATATGTATGGGATAGTGTTTACCCAATAAAACCCACTACCACATTTATCCCTTGACCTAATGGGGTGTTAAACAATGCACCGTGCAGTAGAATACTTTAGATAATAGAAAGGACGTATTATTAAGCATGTAAAGCTAAGGAACTCCTAAAACATATTACCCCTACATACCAAAAGCACCTACCTACTGAAATTGGAATAGAGGTATGAAGAGCAAATGCTGCTCTGAAAATTGATAACCCCGTAATCCGTAATAGAATGTGATTTAATAAAACGTATTAGGTATGGTTTATAAGCTGGCCTGCAGAGAGTGCAGAAATACACATATGTATGGGATAGTGTTTACCCAATAAAACCCACTACCACATTTATCCCTTGACCTAATGGGGTGTTAAACAATGCACCATGCAGTAGAACACTTTAGAACCATTAAATGACCCACTAGCAAGAAACCGTAACCTGACGATCTTTTAACAGAGGAGTATCATACAGTCACAAGAAAAAGACCTGAAAATCAATGACAATATACATATTAATAAAATAGGAAAATATACGTATAAAGAGCATAAATATTTATCATTTGATCATATCCTGCAATAAGCACTTTAACCTGTTTGAATGTAGATAATGGAAAGAAAAGAAAAATAGCAATCTCATACAAGGAGACATACTGTAGTAATAGGAATTGAGCACTAGAAGACCACAAGCCAAAGATCTACCTATACTGTTTGTGCAAAATATGAAAGTGATTAGTATTGTATAGGGAGAACTATGACAGGTGTTCGTATGAAAAAAGTCGCGAACGTACGTTATTCATACTAAGTCAGAACTTGTGACCCTCGCGGGGGATTAGTTTTTTCAAATGAACGAATGTCTTGCCAAAAATGTGTACATTAAAAGGCCATAGAGCTTTCATGGCTGCATAACCTAATATGAAACCTTTTGCTTGAATCATGCGAACATGCGTCTAAGCCTAAGAAGCCATTCGTATGGAAAGAGCCAAAAGGATAGTATTCATGCAGGAGTATAGCTAAAAAGCTTTCCACGAAAGGAACCTGAGGATAGCATTCGAATGGTTTAAAACCCACAAATTAAAATGAACACAATTAAATAAAACTAATGAACAAAAAGTGAATAGAATCAAGCCGTGATGACGCTGGGAAAGCGCCGGCACGATGACGCTGGGAAAGCACCGGCACGACTCCCTGTCCACAGGGTCGAAGGACAGCAGGTGCTTCTGGGTCAGTTTGCCTCATGGAAGATTGATGCAGGAGCAACAGCAGCACCAGAGCCTGCAATGGGAGATCCTGGGATGGACAAATCACAGAGCAGGACACAGAAGTCAACAGCAGAGCAGGGGACAGCAGCAGTTCAACATGGACATGTAAGTTTGGAAGATTGCAGTCTGCATGCACCAGAAGTAGCAGCATGCAGATCGCCAGACCATTGATAGTAGGGTAGGAAAGGGGGGAGTCCCTTTTATAGGTAAAACAAGCCTCTCCCACAACTCCAGGCAAATCCTTAACATATATATATCTATATATATATATATATATATATATATAGATATATATATATATATAGATATATATATATATATCTATATATATATATATATATATATATATAGATATATATATATATGTATAACATTTGTATCTTGTAATACCTCTTTTATTGGACTAACATAATTTTTTAATGACAAGCTTTGGGGAGAAAAAAAAATATTTTAGTCCAATAAAAAGGTATTACAAGATACAAATTTTATACATCTACATCTCTACTTGAACTATATATATATATATATATATATATATATATGTGTGTGAAAATGTTTCACTGAAACCCAGAATGCAGTACTCACTTAGGTATATTGGAAATGTAATAATGTCCAAGGCAAACAATCCAGAAAGGGCTAGACAAAAGCAAGATCAAGACAGTCTGAAGGTCAGAAATTCAGGCACCAATGGCCAGGTATCCTGGTAAATAAACAGTAGGCAGCCATGTGTTTGCTGAAGACAGCACAGAACAAATGAGCAATAATAGCTCAACCATTCAGTTTTGAAATAGGGTGCCTATTAGGATCCACACCTTCTCTGATATGCCTCTGTATTGCCCATTTAGAATGGAGGCTGTCAAGGAGCTTGGGGTTTCCAGGGAATTTGGGATGCAGTGCTTTGTCATTAGTCCACCCAGTGGGCTGTCCCATGGCATTTTCCAAGCATGCATGACTCCATGGCATCTTGTGTTACCTGGGAGACGTAAGTTGTATCATGCCAGAGCATGGTTCGGCCCATGTCATCACAAGTGCATTCAGGTAGCTTGAAGGTGCCAGTGGAGAAGCAAGGGAGCAGAAATAAGTGGCGATACAACCCTTCAAAAACACATCTTCTAAAGGTGTAGGTGTGAGAGTCAATTGGATAGTCACCATAGAATGTTTAAACATGATTAGTGGTGTATACATTAGAAGCAGGCTCCTAGGACTGTACTTCTGGACCATAGACTTTCCAGAGGATGAGATACTCAAAGCGCTCATGACAGATATGGGAATCCAAGATCTGTGATTTTGGAATCTTCCTCACCATTGACTTGGATATTACCTGGAGAGGAAGGATGTAATTCGAGAAGCGATTGTCCACATAGGGTTTCAGTAAGGAGACACTGGGTGGATTCATTAAGAGGGATGCAGTTGTAACCGTACAGTCATGGGAGAGAGAATAGCAACACTCTATTATTTGGTCCTAACTTTAGGCTAGGCCAGGACAGTTTCAAGTGTTTGATGGATAGCCTTGTCTTCTGTTCAACTTGGTAGGTGGGTTTGGATCTACGCTTATTGTCAACATAAGCATAAGTATAAACAGTGAATCATTTTTACATATGGAAATCCTATATGGAGGCTGCAGATTAATTGCTTCACATCAGGCCTCGAATGGCATCTTGGCAGAGACAAAGTAGTTAAAGACCAAAGAGGGCAGTAGAAAATGTGTCCCAAGAGTTAAGGACTAGATTTTTTGTCTGGAGCAGTTGATGAGCCCATGTTTGTTGCTTACCAGCCAACAGAAAAGTCATGGTTCTAACTTTGATGTAATCACTGGCATAGGTTTGTGTTTTCACTGTAAACATTAGTTAACAATCCATCATAAATCCCCTCTATAAACTGCAGTTACCTGTGAGATGTTCTGGCATGTGCATGACATTTTTAGGTGCATGGGGAGGAACAGGTTTTATAAATGTAGCACCATATGGGGGAGTGACATGGAGTTGTACTTTCCCCTACTACAAACCCTGCATGATTTGACTGAGCACTCCCATTAGTCTAGTCACGGCTTGAATAGCCACTGCTAAATCTGCAGGTTCCATATGGGCCCAGATGTTAAGTCAAGAAAAATTGTGACTGAAACCCACAGTGCAGTATTTACTGTGATATATTGAAAACATAATAAGATCCAAGGTCAACAATCCAGAGAGGGCTGGATAAAAGCAAACTTAATACAGTCTGAAGGTCAGAAATCCAGGCAGTTCAGGAGCAATAAGACAAGCCAATTGTCAGATATCCAGGTAAATAAGCAGGAGGTAGCCAAGTATTCACTGAAGACAGCACAGACATCTCAGCTGTTCAGTGTTTAAATAGGGTAGCGGCTCAGGGACCATGCCCTGTCTGACATGCCTCCATACTGCCCCTTTAGTGTCAATGCTTTCAGGGATCTTTTTTTTTAATAAATCTAAATTCACTATTTTCTATTTAATTTCTTAATGACAGACATACAGACAGCCAGGCCGACAGACATACAGAGCTTTCGAAAATATAAATACTGTAATATTGAGATAAAAACAAATATTGTTTAGGTGATTGACTGCCACCCAATAACATCAAAGTGCGAGTGCAGCGCTTAGAAATAATGCTAATAATTCAACTTACCCCTATACAAGTGTGGGGTAATATGATCTCACATACATAAAAAAGAAGCAGAAAAGATATACAGGGAGTGCAGAATTATTAGGCAAATGAGTATTTTGACCACATCATACTCTTTATGCATGTTGTCTTACTCCAAGCTGTATAGGCTCGAAAGCCTACTACCAATTAAGCATATTAGGTGATGTGCATCTCTGTAATGAGAAGGGGTGTGGTCTAATGACATCAACACCCTATATCAGGTGTGCATAATTATTAGGCAACTTCCTTTCCTTTGGCAAAATGGGTCAAAAGAAGGACTTGACAGGCTCAGAAAAGTCAAAAATAGTGAGATATCTTGCAGAGGGATGCAGCACTCTTAAAATTGCAAAGCTTCTGAAGCGTGATCATCGAACAATCAAGCGTTTCATTCAAAATAGTCAACAGGGTCGCAAGAAGCGTGTGGAAAAACCAAGGCGCAAAATAACTGCCCATGAACTGAGAAAAGTCAAGCGTGCAGCTGCCACGATGCCACTTGCCACCAGTTTGGCCATATTTCAGAGCTGCAACATCACTGGAGTGCCCAAAAGCACAAGGTGTGCAATACTCAGAGACATGGCCAAGGTAAGAAAGGCTGAAAGACGACCACCACTGAACAAGACACACAAGCTGAAACGTCAAGACTGGGCCAAGAAATATCTCAAGACTGATTTTTCTAAGGTTTTAAGGACTGATGAAATGAGAGTGAGTCTTGATGGGCCAGATGGATGGGCCGTGGCTGGATTGGTAAAGGGCAGAGAGCTCCAGTCCGACTCAGACGCCAGCAAGGTGGAGGTGGAGTACTGGTTTGGGCTGGCATCATCAAAGATGAGCTTGTGGGGCCTTTTCGTGTTGAGGATGGAGTCAAGCTCAACTCCCAGTCCTACTGCCAGTTCCTGGAAGACACCTTCTTCAAGCAGTGGTACAGGAAGAAGTCTGCATCCTTCAAGAAAAACATGATTTTCATGCAGGACAATGCTCCATCACACGCGTCCAAGTACTCCACAGCGCGGCTGGCAAGAAAGGGTATAAAAGAAGAAAATCTAATGACATGGCCTCCTTGTTCACCTGATCTGAACCCCATTGAGAACCTGTGGTCCATCATCAAATGTGAGATTTACAAGGAGGGAAAACAGTACACCTCTCTGAACAGTGTCTGGGAGGTTGTGGTTGCTGCTGCACGCAATGTTGATGGTGAACAGATCAAAACACTGATAGAATCCATGGATGGCAGGCTTTTGAGTGTCCTTGCAAAGAAAGGTGGCTATATTGGTCACTGATTTGTTTTTGTTTTGTTTTTGAATGTCAGAAATGTATATTTGTGAATGTTGAGATGTTATATTGGTTTCACTGGTAATAATAAATAATTGAAATGGGTATATATTTGTTTTTTGTTAAGTTGCCTAATAATTATGCACAGTAATAGTCACCTGCACACACAGATATCCCCCCAACATAGCTAAAACTAAAAACAAACTAAAAACTACTTCCAAAAATATTCAGCTTTGATATTAATGAGTTTTTTGGGTTCATTGAGAACATGGCTGTTGTTCAATAATAAAATTAATCCTCAAAAATACAACTTGCCTAATAATTCTGCACTCCCTGTATATACACTGCTCAAAAATATAAAGGGCACACTTAAACAACACAATGTAACTCCAAGTCAATCACACTTCTGTGAATTCGAACTGTCCACTTAGGAAGCAACACTGAGTGGCAATCAATTTTACATGCTGTTGTGCAAATGGGCTAGACAACAGGTGGAAATGATAGGCAATTAGCAAGACACCCCCAATAAAGAAGTGGTTCTGCAGGTGGTGACCACAGACCACTTCTCAGTTCCTATGCTTCCTGGCTGATGTTTTGGTCACTTTTGAATGCTGACTGTGCTTTCACTCTAGTGGTAGCATGAGACAGAGTCTACAACCCACACAAGTGGCTCAGGTAGTGCAGCTCATCCAGGATGGTACATCAATGCGAGCTGTGGCAAGAAGGTTTGCTGTGTCTGTCAGGGTAGTGTCCAGAGTATGGAAGCGCTACCAGGAGACAGGCCAGTACATCAGAAGACGAGGAGGAGGCCGTGGGAGGGCAACAACTCAGCAGCAGGACCGCTACCTCTGCCTTTGTGCAAGGAGGAACAGGAGGAGCACTGCCACAGCCCTGCAAAATGACCTCCAGCAGACCACAAATGTGCATGTGTCTCCTCAAATGGTCAGAAACAGACTCCATGAGGGTGGTAGGAGGGACCGACATCCACAAGTGGGGGTTGTGCTTACAGCCCAACACTGTGCAGGACATTTGGCATTTGCCAGAGAACACCAAGATTGGCAAATTCACCACTGGTGTCCTGTGCTCTTCACAGATGAAAGCAGGTTCACACTGAGCACATGTGACAGAGTCTGGCGACGCCGTGGAGAACGTTCTGCTGCCTGCAACATCCTCCAGCATGACCGGTTTGGCAGTGGGTCAGTAATGATGTGGGGTGGCATTTCTTTGGGGGTCGCATAGCCCTCCATGTGAAAGAAGAAACAGAGGATATAGAGTGTTGGAAAACAACCAATACCCTAGACTCTGCCTAGAGGTTACTAGGGGAATAGGGGGCTTAACCCCAGGGAAAGAAATAGACAAAAAAGAAAAAAATAAGCCAGGAAACCACCAAACATACAAATATGAAGGTAGAAACCTGCTCATTCAGTGGTCTATACCCCTAAAGTAATTGTACTTGTCATAAAGAGGGGAGAGTTCAAACACAGAAAAATAAGGAAAAAGGAGAAGAGGGATAACATGGGTATTGTACCTTTAATTGAACAGGGGATACACATAAAATAATAGAAAAAGAATCGCACTGGCTCTTTTTATGGCCAAACGGAAAGTATCCCTTGTAGAAATACATATAGGGAGGTGAGGTTAAACCTCACAAATATTGAATCTAAGCTAACACAATTGCAAAATATCGAGGACCAGAAAAGGCAGGTCACTAAAGTAATATAGGTTAATAACAAGTGTAGGTTAGACTTAGAGAATAGAGCTGCCAGAAATCTGGTCTTAGCCAATGAATCCTGCCAGGAATCTGGTAGATAGGCAGGGGGGTATTGCAGATAGAGATATAGAAGTAGAATAAGCCTTGATAGTACAAGTACCCCTAAAGGGGAGCACAGTAGTTGCTAGTGCAGTTTAGTAGGTAGAGCTATGCAGAGGATTAGTCTAGGAAAGTGCCCACCTGAGCATAGAAAAGCATACAGATACTTGTAGCTTATAATCAAGAGCAAAAAGCCTCCAAGCAATGGCCTGTCCGTAACTAAAATAGTCCTGCACACACTAACTGACTCCCCTGAAATACAGGGTAACTAAGTACAATACCTGCTGCTTCAAAGGCAGCCTAGAGGCTATCCCTATCGCTTAACCCACTCACTGCCCAAATAAACCCTCAAAAGAACATCAGAAAATAAATGAATAAATAAATAAATCAAAAAAAGAAAAAACAAAAAAAGAAATGAATTAAATAAGGTAAAAAGAATGCATCGGCATTCTGGAATGCTCGACGCGCGTTTCGGCGTGTAAGAACGCCTTTGTCAAGAGCTACAAAGTGTCTGCCTACCTGGCCGCGTTAAGAAGGGAGGATCGGCCCGCCTCTAAAAACCTATCAGCCAATCACCGGCCATCAGGCCAGACCCCCTAAGCGTATTATTCCAATGTCCAATCAAACTAAACAGAAGAGGGAGGGGAGGGAGAGGGGAGGGAGCACTGAAGGACGTCGGTCTACGTGGGTGGCGGGCGTGTCATTCGCTTAGCCACAACAGTGAGCCCGCCTCCAAAATAAACGTCATGCCTATTATTACCAATGCTGAATTGAACAGTGCAGAGAGGGCGTGATGGAACTCCCACATAGATTCTATCAAGACCGCATAAGCAATTATAAGTGGAATGTAAATAACAGTATATACACAATGTGTCACCATGGATTCCCCACAGCTCGAAACAAATCTAGAGTGGACTTCTCAGTAATCAGTACAGAAGATAGACATTGTAAACTGGTATTGAATGTGGCTAAAATAGCCTTAAAATGTAACATTTATACAATGTAATCAAAATCATCAAATTCACACGCGTTTCGGCGTGTAAGAACGCCTTTGTCAAGAGCTACAAAGTGTCTGCCTACCTGGCCGCGTTAAGAAGGGAGGATCGGCCCGCCTCTAAAAACCTATCAGCCAATCACCGGCCATCAGGCCAGACCCCCTAAGCGTATTATTCCAATGTCCAATCAAACTAAACAGAAGAGGGAGGGGAGGGAGAGGGGAGGGAGCACTGAAGGACGTCGGTCTACGTGGGTGGCGGGCGTGTCATTCGCTTAGCCACAACAGTGAGCCCGCCTCCAAAATAAACGTCATGCCTATTATTACCAATGCTGAATTGAACAGTGCAGAGAGGGCGTGATGGAACTCCCACATAGATTCTATCAAGACCGCATAAGCAATTATAAGTGGAATGTAAATAACAGTATATACACAATGTGTCACCATGGATTCCCCACAGCTCGAAACAAATCTAGAGTGGACTTCTCAGTAATCAGTACAGAAGATAGACATTGTAAACTGGTATTGAATGTGGCTAAAATAGCCTTAAAATGTAACATTTATACAATGTAATCAAAATCATCAAATTCACTGAGAATATAAATAAACTAAACTTGAGGTGCTTATTGGTTGTGGAATTAATAGAGTTTCAAAAAAAGGGGGGGGGCATACTTAGTGAACAACTGAATGGAAAGATAGGTACTGAATGTTTATTAGGTAGCAGGCTAAATGTTGAATCCTTTCCCTAAAAAGGGGGGTACACAGGAGAAAGGTCAGCATTAAAGGGAGATCACTCAAAAAATAATCCTAGGAAATAATAAATAAATAAATAAATAAATAAAAATGAAAATAATAAATAATGAAAAACAACCAAAACAACATCAAAAAAGAAGAATAAGAAAAAAAGGGGGAGAAAAGAAAACAATAATAATAAAAACAAAATCAGAATAGTGTGTGTAAAAAATACCCTCAGTGAAGTATATAAGTACAGAAAAGCATCACATTAGTGGTAAATAACACAGCACAACATGGCCTAAAGAGATATTAAGAACCCAGATCGTAACTTAGAGAGCGGCTATATATAAGGTTCAAGGTTAAATATCCCAGGTAACTCTCAATTTAGCAGACATAAGGGACACTCGGAGAAAATAAGGTATACCCGTATCCTCATACAGAGTATACCCCTATGTAGAATCAAATAAAAGGGGAGAATGAGAAGCCTTCATTGAGGCCACGAGGGTGTAGAGTATTAAGTTTGTATATCCATCTACATTCCCTCTGACGCAGCATTTTATCGAAGTCACCCCTTCTAGGTTCACGCTTAACCAGCTCAAGACCGCAGAAACGTATATTATTAGATGAACTCTCATGATGTTCTTTAAGATGTCTAGAGATGGGAGTCTCTACGCGATTTTTAGTGCATCTCACATGTTCTTTAATGCGCTCTTTAAAGGGCCTAAATGTCTTCCCCACGTACATCAATTTACAGCTACACGTGAGGAGATAGA
>OW240912.1:305615766-305629728 GCA_933207985.1 Pelobates cultripes | reverse complement strand
ATATATAAAAATGCCAGGTGGTAAAATGCCCACCTTGTTTAGAGCCAATAGGATAAACCTGGCTCTGGTTGCTATCACCTTAACCCACTCAGGGGGGTTAACATTCTTTGGGATGTAGGCAGCAGTGGACACTGGACTGAATATACGATCATAAGATGATCAATTTATTTCTCAAATAAAAGTATATATATATATAAATGTAATCAAATACATAAACAATAAAATATTAAAATCATTCAAAGTCCTATCCACTAAGGAGATCCTTGAGACGCGTTTCACCATTTCCAATAATATTTATAAATTCCTCTGCTTAGTTAGTAATCACTAGTTGAAGAAATTTACCGCTAAGATTTATAAAATTCCTCTGCATAGATAGTAATCACTCGTTGAACGTATATACCGCTAATAGTTATAAAACTCCTCTGCATAGTCAGTAATCAGTAAGTGTACATATTTACCGCTAATAGGTACAAAACAGCTAATTAGTTACTAATAAGTATGACGAATGGGGCAGACAGTTAAACTCCCCACACATGATAACAGGATTTAAGTAAAATATGTATTTTAACCTGTAGCTGCAAGATTTCTGGGGTTACATGCATGGTCACAGGGCATTATTATAGAAATACTCACACAGTCATTATGTATTCCAGAACCCGAGCTATACTCACCAAATTTTCATCCTTGTCATTTTGACTTTTCTGATACATACGGTACGTTAAATAACTAGTATGATTCTATACAGCAGGAAGGGGGTTGGGAGGCTCAGGAACAAAGGGAATATAACAAGCACTAATCATAGTCATTCAAATTTATTACAGTCAGAACCCCCATCATCTAAATAATTCTTTCAACGATTACTATCCCATAACAAGAATATGTCTACAGTTCACAAGTACAGGCAGTAAATTAAAAATCTTCCCAATCCATATCTGTTTCTAAACACAGATATACTACATCATTACGGTAAACGACACAAGTAGTAAGAGGAAGGCAGCCAGCCACACTCACAGACACACTAATCAGAATAACCTACACATATTTATTTCCAAAAAAACATCTTAGACGTACCAGATACAAACGCTAGAGGTAACACTATGCTAGAATCAACACATATGTACAAGAGGTCTAGCACTTAGCAATGTTACTTTGACGTTCAGGTCATGATACTTTACCAGAACAAACAATAATTTACCATAAGAAAGAATCACACTTAAAGTATGTAAAATTAAATAAGATTCACTTCGTTCCCATAAGCTGGTAGATCCAGAAGTACCCACACATACCGGTCACCCCATAAAGGACCAACTGTTGATCCAGGTACATATCACTTAAATCAATCCAAAAAAACAAACTCTACCATAAAAACGTCACCAATATTAGTCTTGGTTTCACAGGTGGCACAGGTCAATAATCTCAGAAGCCCCACAACTGATAAGACCCCGTTTCTGAGAACGAGCAGGTACGTGGTCTCCAACATACACCAAACAGCGCTATACTGGCACTTAGGCAAAGCCATACATAGGCAAAGCAAATTGTAATCCTGTGAGACCAACACCCATCCTCACACAGAGGTTACCAGCCCAAACGGTCCAAAGCATAGCTTTGTCTCAAACCGCTCTACTCAGGAGCTCTAGTTACGACGCCACTTCTATACATCCTCTTATCCTTATTAAGTCTCCAGAGGCCTACACCCTGCCTTCACTCAAAGGCACAGCACAGGGCCAAATCATAGATAGCGCCTCTATCAGCCACTTGGCATCAGCAGGGCCTCACCATCCCACTAATAGTTAAGTTCTTTGCCACCCAGCAATTAAAAAGCCAGATAGTGCAAGTATTACAACAATAGCAAATCAAAACTCACATCTAAATCTTATTTATAGTATGTCGCACGCATCAGAGCAAGCAGACGATTTCTCCCTACCCAGCACGACAGCTAGACCTCTTACTCCAACTACGGCTCCTACAGCAGAAGAAAGTCAAGACTCCTCTAGTCCCAGTTCATTATGATCCTGGACAATCCCAAAGATTGCAGCAGAACTCAGGCGTAGGGGAATAACATACCCGGCCACGACCAGGAAAGCAGAATTGTACAGGATCATGATGACCAGTGCTGGTAACTCACAGCCAGGGTTTAGCTCTCAAGAGCATGTTATTGACACTCTAACAGGGATACAGACCATCATGACGGCAATGCTCGCTGCAATCAACAGCCTAAATCAAAGTGTGGATAAGTTGGAAACTCCAACACCAGCCACAATTTGTCCCCCTAAAATCCCTCCTACTCAAGTTGTTAACCAAATTATCTCACAGGGAAATGCCACATGTACACAAAATGTACAGGGTGCTGATACACACATTGTCATACCAGCACACATGGTACCACCCAACATAAAGAAATATATTCTTGAGGGGAAAGATGTGAACCTTATGTCTTTATTTATAGCATCACAGGATATACCCTAGAACTGCATTTAACATCCTGCTGAAACACCTACAACTCTCAGGCCTCACTTCACACTTAAACTCAGTGAAGAACTGCATTTAACATCCTGCTGAAACACCTACAACTCTCAGGCCTCACTTCACACTCAAACTCAGTGAAGAACTGCATTTAACATCCCGCTGAAACACCTACAACTCTCAGGTACTGACTGGATCTTGGAAGATACTCAACCTCATTTATTCCTGGATTGCTACCATATTCTCAGGTGTTACTATAGATTTTTTACCATTTATACCTGTAGTTTGCCACTGTAATTTTCTGTGCCTGCAGTTTGTACTATTGTCATTTAATGTTTCTGACCAATATTTCATGTAGACAGTTATTAATATTTTGGGTGATAGAATTTGGTTGCTAAACTTTTCAATAGTCTATAACACATTGCTACTCTACTCTCCTCCCCTCCCCCCCCCCTCTCTCTCTCTTTCCTATTCTCCTCCCAGTTGTAAATACCTTCATATAACCTCAATTTCCTTCTCTGTTCTTCAGGCCTCACTTCACACTCAAACTCAGTGAAGAACTGCATTTAACTTCCTGCTGAAATACCTACAAGTCTCAGGTACTGACTGAATCTTGGAAGATACTCCATCTCAATTATTCCACTGCCTGCTCACTGTTTACTAGACATGCCCGTACTCGCGGTAGAGCGAGTAGGGCCTGAATTTACTAATACGATGAAATCTTTACTTAGTATTAGTAAATTTGGCTAAAATACCAATTTAGATCTTTCAGCCTTTTGGTAGATAGCTCCCTAATACCGTGGGAATTAGGGAGTTATCTACTAAGTGGCTGCTAATTTTATGTATTTTATGTTATTTTATGG
Organism: Pelobates cultripes; assembly: GCA_933207985.1. Classification (NCBI taxonomy): domain Eukaryota; kingdom Metazoa; phylum Chordata; class Amphibia; order Anura; family Pelobatidae; genus Pelobates; species Pelobates cultripes. The sequence goes on along the minus strand of OW240912.1, from coordinate 305,626,402 downwards.
GATTTCCCTATCCACATTTGTTTGCAGGGCACTTGTCCTACTCTTACCCCCATGTTACTTCCTTTTGCAGCCCTCTAACCCTTTCCAGGACTTTTTTAGAGCCCCAAAACTTCAGGTCCCCAAGTTAAATCCCGAACCCGGACTTCTTTCCAAAGTTTGGCCAGACCTGCCAGACCCGAACATCAGTGGCGTCGCTGGGGGGGCCAAAGTTGTGGGAGGGGTTGATTCGGCCTATATATTCATGGCCCCCCCTACATCATGCTGTGCCCCCCTCTTGGGCCCCCCCAAATGCCGGCAATTTGCTGGCCATCTGGTCTGTAACAGTCTGTTACAGCCCGAGGGAAAGCAGGGCAGAGGAGCTCAGTTGGAATGATGCTGGGGCCGGAGGGAGCACTGACAGGTTCCCCGGCACAGGCCACATCCCCAAATGAAGCCCCGCCTCCTGCACATAAGCCCCACCCCTGCCGTTAAGCAGCAGACCTTGCTGCTGCTGCAAAGGCCAGAAGATGGCTGTCTGACCTGTGTATAAGGACTCAGGAGTCTGTGTGTGTGTGTGTGTGTGTGTGTGTATGGACTCAGCAGTCTGTGTGTGTGTGTGTGTGTGTGTGTGTGTGTGTTTGTGTATGGACTCAGCAGTCTGTGTGTGTGTGCATGGACTCATCAGTCTGTGTGTGTATGTGTGTGTATGGACTCAGCAGTCTGTGTGTGGGTATGGACTCAGCAGTCTGTGTGTGTGTATGACTCAGCAGTCTGTGTGTGTGTGTGTATGGACTCAGCAGTCTGTGTGTGTGTGTGTGTGTGTGTGTATGGACTCAGCAGTCTGTGTGTGTGTGTGTGTGTCTTGGGAGGACTCAGCAGTCTGTGTCTGTGTGTGTGTGTGTGTATGTGTGTGTATGGACTCAGCAGTCTGTGTGTGGGTATGGACTCAGCAGTCTGTGTGTGTGTGTATGACTCAGCAGTCTGTGTGTGTGTGTGTGTGTCGTGGGACTCAGCAGTCTGTGTCTGTTTGTGTGTGTGTGTGTGTGTGTGTATGGACTCAGCAGTCTTTGTGTGTGTGTGTGTGTGTGTGTGTATGGACTCAGCGGTTTCTGTGTGTATGAACTCAGCGTCTGTGTGTGTGTGTGTGTGTGTGTGTATGGACTCAGCAGTCTGTGTGTGTGTGTCTGTGTGTGTATGGACTCAGCAGTCTATGTGTGTATTCAGCAGTCTGTGTGTGTGTGTGTGTGTGTGTGTGTGGACTCAGCAGTAGGGTGTGTGTGTGTGTGTGTGTGTGTGTATGGACTCAGCAGTCTGTGTGTATGTCTGTGTGTGTGTATGGATTCAGCAGTCTGTGTGTTTGTGTGTGTGTATATGGACTCAACAGTCTGTGTGTGTATGGACTTGGCAGTCTATGTGTGTATATGGACTCGGCAGTCTATTTGTGTGTATGGACTCAGCAGTCTGTGGGTTTATGTATGGATTCAGCATTCTGTGTGTGAGTGTGTGTGTGTGTGTGTCTGTGTGTATGGACTCAGTAGTCTGTGTGTGTATGGACTCAGCAGTCTGTGTGTGTAACGACTCAGCAGTCTATGTGTGTTTGTATGGATTCAGCAGTCTGTGAGTGTGTGTCTGTGTGTGTATGGACTCAGCAGTCTGTGAGTGTGTGTGTGTGTGTGTGTATGGACTCAGCAGTCTGTGTGTGTGTGTGTGTGGACTCAGTAGTCTGTGTGTGTGTGTGTGTGTGTGTATGGACTCAGCAGTCTGTGTGTGTTTGTCTGTGTGTATGGACTCAGCAGTCTGTGTGTGTGTGTGTGTATGGACTCAGCAGTCTATGTGTATGCATGGACTCAGTAGCCTGTGTGTGTGTGTATGGACTCAGCAGTCTGTGTGTGTGTGTTTGTGTGTATGGACTCAGCAGACCACAACCGACTTTAGTTAATTATAAGGTATCAACATCAATACGGCTTATTTCCTTGATCACAAATATATATAAATATTGATATATATATATAGATTGTAAGCTCACGTGCCCTCTAGCTAAGCACTTTGTATAAAAGAGCTCCAATGGCTAGATATCAGCTTACGGGCAGGGCTCTCTCTACCTCTTGTATTTGTCTGTGTGTATTGTACGTTCTCCACAAAGTGTACTGCGCTGCAGAATCTGTTGGCGCTTTACAAATAGCAGTAATAAATAAATAAATAAATAAATATAGTGGAAAATAAAACTTTTAACTATGGGGACCTCTCAGTAGTGCTCAAGGCCACAGACCCTAGGCTGGGTAAAAAACTGTCTATACCAGATTTTATACTCGCTTTTGGGTTATACAGGGATGTCATATGCTTTAACTTCCCACAACATAGAGAGGAACTGGACTTGTATATGCACAAGTTGGTAGATCAGGTGTGCAACAATTTCAATGCAGGAGGCTGCAGTATCAGCGCCTGCAGATTGTTGCACGTCCACTCGATCTGTTACCGAGCTCACGCCGAGACCATGTGCCAAAATTCCCAGATTTTACTATTAACATGACGTAAAGTCATGATTTTATGAAAGACACGGAGGCGAGTATTATGCATAACTCTTTCTTTATTTCCTCAGCAGCAAAGATAGAGGAATATAAATATATCAAAAATGAAAGAAAAAACTGTATAGATACACAGGCAACCAATCACATAACAGAGGAAGTGACTATATAAGGCCTGTGTCTCCCACAATCCCCCTCTTTCTTGCGAAAACCGAAGACCAGGTAAGAAGAACGATATCCTGCTTGGTCAAAACCGGGAACTGGAACAAACCGACAATTTCAAGCTAAAAAAGAGAGAGAAATATGGTAATAACCAAACTCCAAACTGTAGACTTACCAATACGAAACTAGTGACCTGTCATAAGGTTAAGGAATGAAACCTGAAAAATATAATAGACATAATTAATTAGTATATGTAATACACCATATGAAGTACATCCAAGGTAGGTCAAACCCAACATACCTGAACACGCCAAATCGCATCTCGCTCCATACCCCACACCGGGAGGGTGGGAGGGAATAATACTCGCCTCCGTGTCTTTAATAAAATCATGACTTTACGTCATGTTAATAGTAAAATCTGGGAATTTTATTAAAGACACGGAGGCTCATATTATGCAAGTTCAAAGCTGTGCTATCACCTGAGATGCGATGGGTTCAATAGGTCTGAAGTAGAAGTCACGGAAGGTCGACTCTCGAGACCAATCCGCTGCACGCATGATGTCCTCCAGACGACAGCCGACTGTCGAAGCCTTGGAAGCCATAGCACCCCTCACCGAATGGGGTGTAAAGATAGACGTGTCTATACCAGCCATAGACAACAGCCAATGCACCCAACGTGCCAGGGTCGGTGTCGCCACAGGTCGATGCGGAGTACGAAAAGAAATGAATAAAGGTCGTAGGTCTAGTGAGCGAAGAGGTCGAGTCACCTCCAAATAGACCTTTAAACACTCCACTGGACAGAGTGCCGGACACTCTTGGAATCTAGGGTATACGAAAGACCTTGATGCAGATTTAGTCCGTCTGGAAATATTAAAAGTCACACCTTCAGGGGAGAAGGTAACGGCGTCCCATTCGAGGGCCCTAACATCAGAAACCCGTTTACATGAAACCAAACAAAGCAACATAACCAACTTGGAAGACAGTTGCTTAAGGGTCAGTCCCTGGTTCGGGTACCAGGAAGATAGAAACTGAAGCATAATGTTAACGTCCCAAAAGGCAGAGAAACGAGCCTTGGGCGGACGGGCGAGGCGAATGCCCTTGAGCAGGCGACACACGAAGGGGTGTCTGCCCACGGGCGAACCATCCAAACCAACATGTCCAGCCGATATAGCGGAACGAAAAAGGTTGATAGTTCGATACGCCTTGCCCGAATCAAACAGAAAAGTGAGGTATTCCAGAATTAGATGGAGAGGGGCAGATACGGGATCCACTGCCCGTTCCATGCACCAACTAGACCATGAGCCCCATGAAGAGCGGTATGCCGATCGCGTACCTGGAGCCCAAGCGTTATCGAGGAGTTGCAGAGTCGCCCGCGAAACGTTCGGGACAACCCAGGTACCCCTGAAAGGAGCCACGCTATCAGAGGTAGCTGATGTCGGAGCACCAGCTCGTGCGAGTTCCCATCCGGGTCCAGGAGAAGATCCTGGAAGCTCGGAATCAGTCTGGGGTAGTCTATCGACAACTCCATCAAGCGTGGGAACCAAGGACGGGACCTCCAAAGAGGTGTGATCAGTACCAGGCAGCAATCGTGCCGGACCAACTTCGATATCGTGCGAGCGATCATGTTGAACGGTGGGAAGGCATACAGGCGTCCCGGAGGCCAGTCTTGGAGAAAGGCGTCCGTCGCTACTGCTGCCGGGTCTGGCCTCCAGCTGTAAAACGCCGGGAGTTGAGTGTTCAGACGTGAAGCGAACAGGTCCAACTCGAAGCGTCCCCAGAGACTGTCCAGACCTCGGAAAACCGAAACGTGCAAGTGCCAATCTCCCGAGTCTCTTAAGTGCCTGGAATTCCAATCCGCACCCGAATTGTCCAGGCCCGGAATGTGTTCCGCCTGCACCGAGACGTTGTTGAGGAGACAAAATTGCCAGAAATCCTTCGCCAATAGTGCCAACATTCTGGACTTGGTACCCCCAAGATGATTTATGTACCGGACTGCCGACACATTGTCCATCTTGAGGAGAACGCAACAGTCTGCCCGGCCTGGGGTCAGACTGCGTATCGCGAAGGCCCCCGCCAGCAGTTCTAGACAATTGATGTGTAGGGACCTCTCCATGTCGGACCATCTGCCTCCGGTGGAAACGTTTCCACAACGAGCACCCCAGCCGTGTAAGCTGGCATCGGATTCTATCACGACATCCGGGACCGAACCGAAGATGGCCCGGCCATTCCAGGCCTCCATGTGTGCCAACCACCATACCAACTCGTCTCTGGACTCGTCGTCCAGATGTATCCGGGACTCGTAAGAGCGACCCAAACGTAGGTGTGAACCCTTGAGTCGTTGGAGGGCACGATAGTGTAGCGGGCCCGGAAAGATCGCCTGAATCGAAGCCGCCAGAAGGCCGATAATCCTTGCTAGTTGCCTGACGGACATATCCGGCACCCGAAGAGCCCTTCGGAGCTCCTTCTGAATGGCCTTCACTTTGGACTCCGGCAAGTACAGGAATTGCCTGATGGAGTCCACCTGGAAACCTAAGAATTCTATAGATTGGGTAGGGACCATGACCGACTTGTCCCAGTTGATCAGAAAACCCAAATTTTGGAGAAGGTTGATTGTCCAACCCAAATGTAACAGCAGAGATTCCCTGGATTGGGACATGATCAGTATGTCGTCCAGGTAGACGATCAGTCGCACCCCACGGGTACGAAGGTAAGCCATGACCGGCTTCATGAGTTTGGTGAAACACCAAGGGGCCGACGAGAGGCCGAACGGCAGGCAAGTGAAGCGCCAGCGTCGACCGTGCCACGTGAAGTGGAGGTAATCCCTGCAGCTCAACGCTATGGGGACTGTAAAGTATGCGTCCTTCAGATCCAACTTGGCCAACCAATCCGATTGGCGAAGGAGGTCTCTGAGGCAGTGTATACCCTCCATCTGGAAATGTTGGTAACGGAGAAATGCGTTGAGGGGACGAAGATTTATCACGGGACGAACCCCGCCCCCTTTCTTTGGCACCAGAAAAAGATTGCTCGTGAAGCCTGGAGAGGCCAACGACATTTCCTCTATGGCATCTTTCGTGAGCATCTCCTCTACTTCCTTGGTAATCATGTCGTCCTGATCCTGTGGGAGGGACAACTCTCTGGGGGTGCGAACCTGGACAGGCATAGAAACGAACTCCAGGTGATAACCTTTTACACATCGCAAAACCCAAGCATCTGAGGTTACATCTGTCCACCCCTGGTAGAATAAGGCTAGCCTCCCTGCCACCCTTACATGATCGAGAGGGGAAAAATGGGTACTCACCATAAGGGCGTCTGCCCGAAGCGGCACCACGGGGATACCTGGAGCCCCAGGATCTCCCTCTGGCTGGGAAGAAGGGAGGCGACCTCGTATCCTGAAATCCTCGGGAAGGAAAGAAGGAACCTCTGGAGGCCCTGAACGAGCCACGGAAGCCCCGGCCGGGTGGACGGTTCCTGCTACGCCCGGCCCCTCCGAAAACCTTGGGAGCGAACACGCGCTTCATATTCGCTTGGGCCTTGTCAATGGCCGTAAAGGTCTTAACATAGGAACCAAGGTCCTTCACAAAAGAGGTTCCAAACAGTAAACCCTCGTCAGAGGGGTCAGGTTCCGCTACCGTCATGGCAGCCAATTTGGGATCGATCTTAAGGAGAATCGCCTTACGCCTCTCCGAAGACATGGCGGTATTAGCGTTCCCCAATAGGCAGATCGCCCTCTGGACCCACCCAATGGCCACATCGATATCCATAATCGAGTCTCCAGCCCTAGCGGCATCTAGCAGCTCGTAAAGTTTAGACAGAGGGCCCAGGGTATCCAATATCTTGTCTTGGCATCCCTTGAGGGAGTAATCCAAACCCTTCTTGGGCTTCCAGCCTGATTTATTCATGAATTGGGCTATTTGGGGGTCGATATCCGGAGTCTTACAGGCCGAGCCCGGGAGAGAGGGTCTAGGGCATTCGGCACGCAACTTGTTGCGACCCTCCTTGGAGAGGGGTGTACGCAAGCGTTTAGCCACATATTGTGCAATATGGTCCGGGGGGACCCACTCTGCTGACCGTGGGTGACGCAGATCGTCAGGGTCGAACAGTGGGTTTCCCTGGGGGTCAAAAATGGCCTTACTGTCCCCAGAGGGAATCTTAACTTGGCCTAGGGCCACGGCAGAGGACCCAGAGGGGGCAACCTCCGCGGAGGGTAATTCCTCGTCTGACCCTCCCTCATCATAGGAGTCATACTCCATAGCATCAGAGTCACGTTCCACACTCCGGTCGGTATCCGACTCATCATCTAGGGCCTTGGCCCTTTTCCACAATCTAGCCTTTTTAGCCCGGCCAGGGGCTCTTTTGCGCGTGGGATGCGCGCTGTCTGTGACCACCTCAAGTGTGTCAGTCATGGCAGGTAACACCTGCATCGAGGAGTGGGAATCAACGTGCTTAGATTTTGCCTTTGCCTTACGGGTACCAGGCACAGTCTGAGCAGAGGAAGGGGACCCCGCACCCTGGAGGGTGGGGGTAGGCAGTGAGGACATAAGCATAGAATGCAGGGACTGAGAGAAGGAGGAAGAAACAGCACCCATTGCAGAAGCAAAAGCTTTTTGTAAGGACGAAGCCATAGTGGCATCCAGCAGGGCCTGAAATTCCTGGGAGGCCATAGCACCCTCAGGGTTATCTATATTAAAGTCACCAGGGGTGCCCACAGGCCCATCCTCCTTATCCTGCATGGTGGCAATAATAGGGGAATATACCTTTAAGTGACAGTAGATAAACAAAGCAAGCTATCTGCACTAACTGATGAAAATAAATAAACTGGAATACAGCTTTAAGGGAAAACGAAATGGTAGAAGGGTTGAGTAACCCACAAGGAACACTGTGAAGAAAACCTGCCCGCCGGTGCACTCAGGGGACCCAGACTGGGGAGACAGACCGCACGGCAGCAGCAGAGTGAGCGACCGATCAGCCGACGGACCGCCCAAAATGGCCGCCGCACGTGTGGTATCACGATCGCGGACTGATCCCCGGCGGGGGAGGGGGCGCGCGCACCCTACCCGCGCGGGCAGCCCGCGACCGGGGAAGCAGAGACAAACACAGCCGCGGCTCAGGAGACTGCCGCGGCTATGAAACACAGCCGGGTCCCACGCGGCACCCGCAAGGGGGGGGAAGAGAGAGCGCAGGGGGACAGTATAACCGGGGGGAAAACCCAGGAGGTGAAGGGGAGAGCCCGAGCACACCAGCAGAAGGCTGCCCAGTAAAGGCAACCCAAGCAAGTTACAATAAATATAATGCAAAACAGACAAAATATAACATCAGAGACAAACTAAGGATAAGAGCAAATACTTAGCTGTCTGAGGAAGCAGCAAAGAAAGAGGGGGATTGTGGGAGACACAGGCCTTATATAGTCACTTCCTCTGTTATGTGATTGGTTGCCTGTGTATCTATACAGTTTTTTCTTTCATTTTTGATATATTTATATTCCTCTATCTTTGCTGCTGAGGAAATAAAGAAAGAGTTATGCATAATATGAGCCTCCGTGTCTTTAATAAAATTGCCTTTTCCCAAGGAAATGACTAACCAAAATTCAAGTTGACACCCTAGCCTTCTACCTAAATGCACACCCCTCACATTTGTGGGGATATTTATGGGGTGATAAATATTAAAAATAATATTTTCATGAAAATGATCAAAAATTAATGTAATAATTTTTATTACATCAAAATTGATATCTTGAGAATTACCCACCATTTTAATTCTCTTATATCTTAAAGAATGTCATCATTTTAGAGGATTTTTACTCCATACAATTAAATCACAATTTGATTATAAAAATATAATTTATTTTGAAATCATAATAAAATAATAATATGTAACATGCGTGATAATAATCAATGAATATTTAGTATAACATAGGTATACAACAAAATGGCAATGGTTTTAAACAAATTCAATGGCTACAGCATCAACTGTCAAGACTTACAAATTTACGATATGTAAACAATCCCACAGAACACAGAAAGCTAAACTTCACAGGACACAGAATTCCTCACAGTGCACAGCGCAGCAAAAAGCCATAAAATCTTGGCTCACAGTTAGATCACTTGGTTAACTCTTTCGCTGGCTAAATCCTCCTAGGCATCTAATAGCCTATTCTCATGTAATTTTCAATTAAAATAATGTTCATAACCATTCCTAGAACCATCCAATAAAAAACAAATCTATCAGATTTAACTTTAGCCGAATTATAATTTGCCTAAATAGATATACTATTTTATTTCAGAGCAAATCAATACATCTGGATAAAAACAACGGTATGCTAACATGTGATACAAATATAAGTAATATATAATTATGTTGATTCCACCTGCAGAATGGAATGTTTATAACTATATATTCTTTAGTTAACTAAGATTTCTCAATTATTAAAATCTAACCAAGATTTATCCATGCATGTATTCTGCTATTAATACATTTTTAATTAATTTAGATTAATTAAATAAAACCTGCATAATTTCCAGTTATGCTGTAGATGTTCTCATCAGATGAGTAGGTAGTCCCAGGAATGAATAAAGTGTGGTTAATGTTTGTAAGGAGGTGTGCATGTGATAGAGAAAGAAATATTGGTTAGAAAATATTAGTAAAATTCTAGGTGTCTAGGAAGTGTTTCTTCAGTTGCGTCCAAGAGAGTTTGAGAGTTGAGTGTTAGTCCCAGAGTGTACTGAATCTCTCTCCTCAATGTTCGAATGTATGTCAGAGTCTGAATCTGAATGTGAATCTGAATGTCCCTCTACCCTTTGTTCCTAACTTTTTAAAGGGCCAGACTCTCTGTATGTCATTAGTTGATAAGGCCAATAGGAAACTGTAGGTGTGTCTACATTATCTAGTATTATCTAGTTTTTGGTCAATAGATGGCGCCCTTTCATCACCAAAATTTTGTGTCCCGAAAAGGGTTAACTTATTTTGATGATGATTCTGACGTAATTTCATTATCTATTTTATGACGGCATAACTCAATTTGGCTGTCAATTCAAAGAGTTTCTTTGGGTTTTCTTAGTCTTGTCTCAGACATTGTGGCGGCAATATCTGTCGCATTTCTATTTTCTGACACGTCTAACCTTAATTTCACCCTATTTTATACAATGGGACCTTGTAAAATTTAGAAAGTGAAATTAATTACTGAGTCTTATCTAGTCACTGGTGTCTGGCTTTCTGTGAAGCTGTGAGACATTATTTTTCTATTCCACTAATATTTATTAAATAATATGGTATTTCGTCATTGATATTTATCAATGAATGGTCTGTATTATTAACATAATACTGATTATATGCAATTAATATAATAGTAAAATAAGTGTATAGTAGTTAGATGTGTGTGTATGTATATATATATATATATATATATATATATAATGTATATTGTAACGGACCGTTTTGCACACAAGGGGTAAAAACCATTTAGGTGATCGTCCCCCTTTCCAGAGATACAGGCAGAGCTAGCTGAACAGGAAAAGCACCCAAGTGGCTTACAATCCCGGCAATCAGTCTCTAGCAGCATACAGTAAATCCCCAAAGAACGAGACAAAGCTCCGTGTTGAGGGTCAAGCAGTGAACAGACAGAGCTGTGGGTTTATTGTGCTTATGTACACATTCTTACACATTAGTACCACCCACAGGGTTTTGGAACACAACCAATAAACACATACAATACACTCAGACACTCCCACACAAATTCCTCCCCTCTGCATGTGATTCATTTACCTTACACAATGGGTAATGTAATTTAGAACAAGCAGAGAAATACAATTTTTCACATTATTCATAACTTGAAAAGTATGCATCACATTCACATTTTCAGAATCAGCATACTCCAAATACAAACATATGTCAAAATCATACAAATTGGTCCAGTGGTTCAAAAGATAGATCGTTGTCCTTTGTGACCACAGGAAGCATGGCTTTTCTGCCCAAAA
>OW240912.1:305559021-305613849 GCA_933207985.1 Pelobates cultripes | reverse complement strand
CTGCATGTCCGAATCGGAATTCCCAAACCTCCGACTCCTCTCTCTGTATCCAACTTTTCCCTTTGTCCTTACTTTTAAAGGGCCAGACTCTTTATACGTCATTAGTTGATAAACCAATAGGAAGCCGTAGGTGGATTCAATCGATGGATCGCAATTTAGGTATTTGATCCATAGAGGGCAGTCTCGTCTAACGAAACCTTCCTATCCAGGAAAGAGTTAACTTTTCCTGATGACGATTTTGACGTCATTTGGCTTATCTAAAATGACTACCATAACTTAGATTTGCTGTTAGTTCAAAGCGTTTGTCCAGTCTTTGTGGCAACTACTTTGATCGTAACTTGTAAAATTGACAGTTCTAAACTCAATTTCACCCCTTACTTACAATGGAACCTTGTAAAATTTAGAAAGTAAAATTAATTACTTAGTCTTCTCTGTCACTAGTGTCTGTGTTTAGATAAATGCATTCCTTTAACATTTCGACAGAGCATTCCATCCCCCTGCTTAATTGCTAATCACTTGGTTAGTGAAATCAAGAAGAAACTATGTGTCTGTTATACTGAAGATAGCAAAATGGAGTCCGCTTTGTTCTGAGTGACTTTGGCAATATACACTTTTAATTTCTTTTAGCACAAAATGTCTGTTGATATAAATATTCTGACAATCCCCACTGGCACACTGGAATGCAACAACCTGTTGGCCACTAGAGAACTAGCAGTAGTAGATAACTTGCTGAGGTTAGAAACTGAGAAAGGGTTTATGCTTGGGCCTTTCCTATGTCCACCATTCACATCCTGGTGTACCAACCACTTGGGTATAGCAGCTGGCAAATACAACAATAAAAAGAGATTGATAATCAATTTGCCTGCTCCACATTCTGTCGCCATACCTAGCCTCAACTCACTTATACCATCCGAGGTGTATTTGCTGCAGTATGCCACAGTAGACAATGCCATACAGGTAATCTTAAAGGCTGGGGTAGCAGCTTGGATCAGCAAAACAGACATTAACAATGTGTTCAAGCTGCTTCCCATACACCCGTCGCTGTGGCATCTGCACTGAGCAAAATGGAGGGGATACTATTATTTTGCTAACCGCTTAACATTGGGAGCCAAAAGTAGCCCTAAACTCTTCGACCTATTCACAGAAATACTGTTGGCTCCTGTTGAATATCATTAGTTGTCCAGTTGTAATACATTTCCTGGACAATTTTCTCACAGTAGAACACCCCAATACCACACCACAGAGCATGACGAAGACACTAGCACTATTTTTCCACGCTAGGGGTGCCAATAGCAGCCGAGAAAACAGTAGGTCCCAACCCCAACTTAACATTTCTAGGGATACACTTAGACTCAGTTACTATGCAAGTGAGTATCCCACACGACAAAGTACAGAAAATCATGGCAGAGGTTAAGGAGTTTCTCACAAGAGAGACTGCCACTAGGAAAGATCTACAGTCTCTACTTGGGTCCCTGAACTTTGCAATGAGGATAATTCCTCAAGGAAGAGCATTTATCTCAAGACTCCTTAGCCTTTTACCAAACATACCCCACAATGACAGCGTCATCACAATCGACGGTCAGGCTAGGGCAGATTTGACCATGTGGAGAGAATTCTTGACACATTGGAACTGGGTTATTCTATTTATCCCTCCATTAACTGAGAACTTCCCTGTATTGTGGACAGACGCAGCAGCACACTCAGGGTTTGCAGCAATTTTTGGAGACAAATGGTTCAGGGATAAATGGCCAATAGAAACAACAACTCTCCCTTCTTTTCACAGCACTTCTGCCCTGTTTGAAATATATCCAATAGTGGCAGCAGCGCTAGTGTGGGGCCACCAGTGGGAAGGGAAGACCATAAAATGCATCACCGACAACATGGCAGCTAGTGACATTATTAACAAAGGCAGGTCATCTTCCCTGACAATCATGAGTCTAGTGAGGAGACTCACATGGTTAGCAGCGACAAACCATTTCCACTTAATATGTGAGCACATACCAGGAATACACAACACAGCAGCTGATACCCTTTCTCGTTGCAATATGCAGGTTTAATTTCAACAACATCCATCAGCCAAGAGCGTACAACACAGATCACCACTATTCCATGAACTCATCCTGGACTAACAACACTAATGGCACACGGGAAAATGCTTGCACAAACAGCACTATCAGCAGACACTAGACATTCATACAGTCGAACATTCACTTTATTTAAAAGATTTACCACAGAATATCGAATACAAAACACGTTCACTTTAGATACTATGGTGGCCTTTACCTCTTTTTGCCACCTAAATCTAAAACTCGCACACAATACCATAAAGCTCTATCTAACAGGCATACAATACTATGTCACTAACATATACCCCAGCCACAATACCTTCCTATAATGAAACCCAATTAAAAACATCTTGTAAGGCATCCTTCGGTTAGAAGGCCCCGAAACTTTTTAAATTAAAAAAAAAAAATTTAAAGTTTTTTTATTTATTTGTAATTATTATTAAATTTTTACAATATATATATATATATATATATATATATATATATATATACTTATTATATATATACGTGTGTAATTTTACAATAAGTGTATTTTTATATTAATATATGTATATATTAATAAAACATATACTTAGTATGATGTTATATATATATATATATATATATATATATATACACATATTAAAATAGATATAAAATATATATGTGTTCATTTATTAACTTTATTTCATTTTTTTTATTTTTTAAACTTTGTTTTATTTTTGACCAGCAGGGGTGAAATTTTTTTTGTAATTAGTTTTTTTGTTTTTTTTACATTTACTGAGTGCCTCAATCCCTCGAGGCACTCAGTACAGGCACTGCGTCGGACGTCTGCCTAAAGGCTTCCAATGCTCTGCACTTCACTGTCAGGCGTCACGTGCAGCAACCCGGAAGTTGGGTGCCCGGCAGTGAGGGGGTTATACCACGATGCCTCGCTATTGAGGCATTGTGTAATACCCTTGAGCGGCTGAAAGTGATCACGATCGCTTCCAGCACTTATTTTGGCCGCGGACGTTGCTAACAACCGTTTTTTTTTTGCTGACGTACCCTTTACGTCCCTGGTCTCTAAGGGGTTAGAGGCTTAGCTTCAGCACTGCAAGCAGCTCATCAGTCAGTCTGTGGCCACCAAAAATGACCTCAGCTGACAGAGGGAAGCACATTGATGCGTAATCTTGGTGTGTAATCAGGAATTTAAATAAAAGAGCAACTAAAAGAGCTCCAGCTGACAGATGGTTACCCCAGATATTGATACATTGATATTGATAATTTTGTTAAAGTACACTGCTCAAAAAAATAAAGGGAACACAAAGATAACACATCCTAGATCTGAATAAATTAAATATTCTTCTGAAATACTTTATTCTTTGCATAGTTGAATGTGCTAACAACAAAATCACACAAAAATAAAAAAATGGAAATCAAATTTTTCAAGCCATGGAGGTCTCGATTTGGAGTCACACTCAAAATTAAAGTGGAAAAACACACTACAGGCTGATCCAACTTTGATGTAATGTCCTTAAAACAAGTCAAAATGAGGCTCAGTAGTGTGTGTGGCCTCCACGTGCCTGTATGACCTCCCTACAATGCCTGTGCATGCTCCTGATGAGGTGGCAGGTGGTCTCCTGAGGGATCTCCTCCCAGACCTGGACTAAAGCATCTGCTTACTCCTGGACAGTCTGTGGTGCAATGTGACGTTGGTGGATGGAGTGAGACATGATGTCCCAGATGTGCTCAATTGGATTCAGGTCTGGGGAACGGGCAGGCCAGTCCATTGCATCAATACCTTCATCTTGCAGGAACTGCTGACACACTCCAGCCACATGAGGTCTAGCATTGTTTTGCATTAGGAGGAACCCATGGCCAACCGCACCAGCATATGGTCTCACAAGGGGTCTGAGGATCTCATCTCGGTACCTAATGGTAGTCAGGCTACCTTTGCGAGCACATGGAAGACTGTGCGGCCCCCCAAAGAAATGCCACTCCACACCATTACTGACGAACTACCAAACCGGTCATGCTGGAGGATGTTGCAGGCAGAAGAATGTTCTCCACGGCGTCTCCAGACTCTGTCACGTCTGTCACATGTGCTCAGTTTGAATCTGCTTTCATCTGTGAAGAGCACAGGGCGCTAGTGGTGAATTTGCTAATATTGGTGTTCTCTGGCAAATGCCAAACGTCCTGCACGGTGTTGGGCTGTAGGCACAACCCCCACCTCTGGACGTTGGGCCCTCATACCACCCTCAGGTAGTCTGTTTCTCACTGTTTGAGCAGACACATGCACATTTGTGGCCTGCTGGAGGTCATTTTGCAGGGCTCTGGCAGTGCTCCTCCTGTTCCTCCTTGCACAAAGGCGGAGGAAGCAGTCCTGCTGCTGGGTTGTTGCCCTACTACGGCCTACTCTACATCTCCTGGTAGCACCTCCATGCTCTGGACACTACGCTGACAGACACAGCAAACCTTCTTGCCACAGCTCGCATTGATGTGCCATCCTGGATGAGCTGCACTACCTGAGCCACTTGTGTGGGTTGTAGACTCCGTCTCATGGTACCACTAGAGTGAAAGCACCGCCAGCATTCAAAAGAGACCAAAACATCAGCCAGGAAGCATAGGAACTGAGAAGTGGTCTGTGGTCACCACCTGCAGAACCACTCCTTTATTATGGGTGTCTTGCTAATTGCCTATAATTTCCACCTGTTGTCTATCCCATTTGCACAACAGCATATGAAATTGATTGTCACTCAGTGTTGCTTCCTAAGTGGACAGTTTGATTTCACAGAAGTGTGATTGACTTGGAGTTGTTTAAGTGTTCCCTTTATTTTTATTTAGCAGTGTATTAAGGAATAGGAATAAGTTCACAATAATCACAGATCATGGTAGTGGGTCTTCTTTACCCTCTACAGGTGGCTGCTCACTACTCCCAATAAGTAGCTTTCTGTCAGACAGAATAGAGGATAAATTAGATCCTCTACTGCAGTCCATGAGTTCATGCTACATAGGAGGAGGGAGCTTTGTGCTGATCTCTCCAACTGGTCACTTGGACATTGTACCCTTAAAATATATTTTTTTAAAAGTTAAATCCTATTGTGATACCTTCACTGCTTCAAAATGAAACATAGGCCCTGCATCAAAATTCCAAATTTCAAAACTGAAATGTCCAGATTACAGATTTGACCATATAATTTCATAAAAAAATACTATAGGAAAATTATAAGCACTAAAATAACTTTCCTGGCTAAAGCATAACAGTATCACTTATGGGTAAAGCTCCTCCTCCATAGCTTTCAGCACAGGAATAATTAATTTATTCCTCCCTAGTCATTTTTCCTGCTTTAGCTGAAAATAAAGGGCAATTTAATTCCCATGTATAACTTTATTTTTATTTGTGTCTCACCTCCCATGTCTAATATGGTGCTACCAGGGGCGTTTAGTCTCTCTCCTGAAAGAACCAGTAAAGAGCCTGCCTTGGCAGGACTAACTGGTTTAGGTTTCCTATTAGTAATAAGAAACTGCAGTGTGGGATCCCCTGTGTTACTATCCTGGTTACATACAGCATGGAGCATTAGCCCACTCTGGTATCCCCCATCAACAAGGTGAGAAGGGAAGCCTTCTAGGTAAGAGTTTTATAAAGTCTATCATCCAGAAAAAAAAGAACAAACCAGAAAAAAGTCTATGCCTTCAAGGGAAGATTCCAAAGGTTTATCTATTCAACACCAAATATTGTACACAGTGGTCTGAATAGAAAAAAGAACAACACTCCCAATTGACAGTATTGCTTTGCTAAGGGAACCAATGAAAAAAAAGGCTATACTCTGATCTCGTGAAAGCCTACTTGACTATTGATGCAGGTCCCCATCCAGCAGAGGCAATGACTTAACTCACAAGAGCCCTTAAGATAGATAAGAACCATTCGGCCAATCTAGTCTGCCCAATTTTCTAAATACTTTCATATAGCTAAGATAGCCTTATGCCTATCCCATACGTGCTTAAACTCCTTCAATGTGTTAACCTCTACCACTTCAGCAGGAAGGCTATTCCATGCACCCACTACCCTCTCAGTAAAGTAATTCTTCCTGATATTGTTTTTAACCTTTGCCCCTCTAAATTAAGACTATGTCCTCTTGTTGTGGTAGTTTTTTTTTTTAAATATAGTCTCCTCCTTTACTGTGTTGATACCTTTTTAAATGTTTGTATCATACCTCCCCTGTCTCGTCTTTCCTCCGAGCTATACATGTTAAGATCCTTTAACCTTTCCTTATAAGTTTTATCCCACAATCTATGAACCAGTTTAGTAGCCCTTCTCTGAACTCTCTCTAAAGTATCAATATCCTTCTGGAGATACGGTCTCCAGTAATGCGTACAATACTCCAAGTGAGGTCTCACCAGTCTTCTGTACAATGACATGAGCACTTTCCTTTCTACTGCTAATACCTCTCCCTATACAACCAAGCATTTTGCTAGCATTTCATGCTGCTCTATTACATTGTCTGCCTACCTTTAAGTCATCTTAAATAATTACCCCTAAAACCCTTTCCTCAAATAATCTGTACTCTGCCCTTGGGTTTTTATGTTCATGATGGATTATTTTGCACTTATCCACATTAAATGTCAGCTGCCACAACTCTGACCATTTTTCCTAGTTTACCTAAATCATTTGCCATTTGGCTTATCCCTCCTGGAACATCAACCCTGTTACATATCTTAGTATCATCAGCAAAAAGACATACCTTACCATCAAGACCTTCTTCAATATCACTAATAAAAATATTAAAGAGAATGGGTCCAAGTACAGATCCCTGAGGTACCCCACTGGTGACAAGTCCAAGCTTCGAATATATTCCATTAACTACAACCCTCTGTTGCCTGTCACTCAGCCACTGCCTTACCCATTCAACAATATTGGAATCCAAACTTAAAGATTGCAGTTTATTGATAAGCCTGTGTCAAAAGCCTTACTGAAATCTAAGTAAGCAATGTCTACTGCACCACCCTGATCTATTATTTTAGTTACCCAATCAAAAAAATAAATAAATAATTTGTCATGATCTCCCTGAAGTAAACCCATGTTGTTTCTGATCTTGAAATCCATGGGATTTTAGATGTTCAACAACCCTATCCTTTAACATGGTTTCCATTACTTTCCCCACTACTGAAGTAATGCTCACTGCCCTTTAATTGCCCAACTCCTCTCTACTACCTTTCTTGTGAATGGGCACAACATTTGCTAATTTCCAATCTTCTGGGGCTACTCCTTTTAACAATGATTGGTTAAATAAATCTGTTAATGGTTTTGCAAGTACACCACTAAGCTCTTTGAATAACTGTGGGTGTATTCCATCAGGCCCCGTTGATTTATTTGTCTTTACTTTTGACAGTTGAAAAATAACCTCTTCCTTTGTAACCTCACATGTAAAAAAATACTAATTTGTACTTTTTCCTAACTGAGGTCCATTTCCTTTCTTTTAATCTGTAAATACTGAGCAAAAATATTAATTGAGGCAGTCAGCTAGACCTTTATTCTCTTCTACATACCTTCCTTCTTTTGTTTTTAATCTAACTAATCCTTGTTTTACTCTCCTTTTCTTGTTTATGTATCTAACAAATGTTTTGTCCCCTTTTTTACTGACTGTGATATTTTCTCTTCTGCGTGTGATTTGGAAGCTCTTATAACTTGCTTACCCTCTTTCTGCCTAATCTTATAGATCATTCTGTCTTCCTCACTCTGTTTTTTTACTATTTTGGCCACATCTGCGGAGTACCACAGTGGTTTCTTTTTTTAAATTTATTTATATATATATATATATTTTTTTGCTTCTACTGACAAGCCAAATGCAATTTTCTGTTGCCTTCAGCAGTGCAACTTTTAAATAATCCTATTTCTCTTGGACTCCATTTAAACTGCCCCAGTCTGATAAAAACTCCTTTATACATATTCTAATTTTAGAAAAGTCTGTTTTTCTAAAGTCTAAACCTTTTGCTTTTGTGTGGTGTGACTCAGTCTCTGTTCTTATATTAAACCACACTGACTGATGATCCCTGGATTCTAAACTTTCACCTACAGTAATCTGATACCAGTTCACATCAGGAAGAGTTAAGTCACCCATGATGATAACTTCATTGTCATTTTAGCTATTTCCTCAACTAGTAGATTATCTAACTCTTCTATTTGCCCTGGGGGCCTTTAAATCACACCTACACAAGTTACTGTGTGATTACCAAATTCTAATGTAACCCAAACGGAAACTATGTTCGCCTCACAACACAACATATTAGGCTTGATTATATGCTATCCTTCACATAGAGGGCCACCCCTCCCCCTTTCTTGCCTTATTATTATTATTATTATTATTATTATTTTATCATTTATATAGCCCCAGAAAATTCCATAATGGTGTAGAATGGGTGGACTAACTGACATGTAATTGCAACCAGACAAATGGACGTACAGGAACAGAGAGGTGTCATGCTCACTCACATTTCTGGCCATGTTCCTGCATCCAGTCTCCACTCTAGCGGTTTCAACGCCAGCCGCTGTAGCTTTTATGTTTTATGACACGGCACGCCAACGTCATGACGCTAATGACCTCATCACGTTGACAGGACATGAGGGGTGAAGGAGAGGTCGGAGTCAAAGAGAACACCTAGGCAGCGAGCCTTCCCTGTCTTTTCTATATAAAGAGTACCCTGGTGTTGCTATGTTCCAGTCATTTTTCTCATTATACCATTTTTCTCATTATACCATTTCTCAGTAAAAGTGATAGTAGCCATTATTGCCACAAGTTCATGGATCTTATTCCCTAAACTGCGAGCATTTGTAGACATGACTCTAAGCTTATCATTTTTTAACACACTTGCTATAGGCACCTTCTGTCCTTGATTTGGGGGGCAATTGTATTGATGTTTTATCACCCTTTTGCCCCCTCCCCCGAATTATAAAGAAAGAAAAACCAAATAAAGAAAAAGTTATAAATAACTATGGCATTTAATATTTATTTATTTACAAATTCTCCATTAATACGAATTGATAAAATTACACATACCACAATTAACAATTAAAATGTAAATGTATATACCACTGAAATTTAAAAATGTTAAAATAATAAAAGGTGGGTGGGGGGCAGATGAAGCACACATAGTGGCGGGCTGGATTCTGGGAAGGAGTGAAGAAAGAGACAGGAAGGAGATAACACTAGACGCTCATGGCTCATATTTGAATGGCAGACAGCAAGCCTACAATCAGAACGGACCATAGAGTTACTGTCGGTTCCAGGATTCCCTAGTTTTTAACAGAGACAAGAACAGTAAGATTAATTATACACTATACAAGGTCCTCGGGAAGATAGATAATGTTGTATTATATGACCACCATTCCTAAACAGTACTCTATGTTCAGTTAAGCCAACTGACCTCAGAAGGGGTGAAGCACAATAAAAGCTATACACTAAGAAATAAACTATTAAGACCATGTATAAGACAATTGTTTTTTTTTCCTTTTTACAAAGAAGACAGAGTGAGTGCTTAATTGAATTTCTCTATATCTTAATTTGAGCCCCATGCTGAAACAGCAGGTTATGGCTTGTTAATGTCAGCAGACCTCAGAAGGAGTGAAGCAAACAAGCTTTACAAAAAGAAATAAGTTATCAAGTTATCAAGACCACTTTACTATTCCAGTATATTATATGTACGATTGTACAAAAAATGTGTGACATATTTGATTTCCTTCAAGATCAATAATTGATGTGATCAACTAAAAATGAATAGCAAATTCTGCCTCCTCCTTCACTATATACCTCACATAAATTCCGGCATTGATTCAAATCAGATAAGGATCAGTAGAACTATGAAGTAAAAGGAAGAGAGGGGAAACGTGAAGAAGGAAGGAGACGAAGAGGAGGGGGAGTGATAATAAGAGGAAGAAAAACTAAAAAACAAACTTGGTAACTGTAAAAGAAGGGAGGAGAGGGAAAATAATAAATCAACAAACCAGGAAAGAAAAGGAAAAATGAAAAAAACAACAGCTTTGGAGGAGAGTGAGAAGAGAGAGAGAGAGAGAGAAGGAAGAAAGGAAGAGAGAAATATGTTGCTGTCTCTGATTTACTGGATAACTTATACAGAAAGATAAAACAAGATTTTGAAAATAACTTACAAGATCTGAAAAGAGAAATCTCCCAACTTAATATTTCACTTAACTCGCAAGGGACAACTCTAGAGAAAATTCAAGTTGATTATAATTCACTGCAAACAGAGAACGTACAATTAGAAAAGAGAATTAAATATCTAGAAAATAAGGTTATGGATCTTGACAGAGGAAAGAGAAAAAAATCTAAGAATCCGTGGGATAAAATAATCAATTACTCAAGATCAGTTAGGCACATACTTATGTGAACTGTTTAATCTTCTGTTATCTCTAACAAAATGGGATATATTTTCATTCAAAATATTTCACCGAATTACGAACAAGAGACATCTTGATACGTTTTTTCCAGCTGTTATATGAAAAATCTAATTCTGCAAGCAACCAGAAAGTAAATTGCACTCAAACATGTCTATAAAGATCTAAAGTTTTTCCAAGATATTTCTTATGCCACCAGGTCTGAAAGGCAAAAGTTTACAGAGCAGACTTGAATCTAAGATCTAATGAGATAAGATACAGATGGTAATTCCCTACGGCTTTAATAATATCCTATGATGGAGCCACCTATTCTTTTTCAGATCCCAAGACTATATAGAAAAGTTATCAGCATGGAAAATTATACTTAAAAACACGGACGTCATTGAATTAAATACTGGACCTTTTTCTTATTCCTTTATCCAAAACAGTTAAATCTATTGCTGTACAGAATTTTCTGAGCAGTAGATTGGAGTAATGGAGGGCTAAGGTCAATTTAGGAATAATCCCTTTAATATAAGCACTTATAAATGTCAAACACAGAAGATATGTAAATATGCATTCTCAAAAGGCCTATATAGAATTGTCTTAATGATGAATTGCTTCTTAAATGACCATTCTGTCAGTAGGCTACTAGAGTTAGAATTATGATTTTATTCCTTGAAGGAAAACACACTATTTGAAATAGAATGCATGAGTCTCTTAAAATACCGGAAAAGGTTGAAAATTGATTATCTGAAAAATATAGTTAGTTAAACGTAGAATATAAAGCTTTTTACATTTGCATTTTCACTACTTTTTATTGTTTTATATTTAAAATTGAATTCAACATAAATTCCAAGTAATTTGAAATGATTATTTGAACTTATATTATATCACGTGGTAGAAATCTACTTTGGTTAATATGTAATAAAAAAAAAATTAGGAGAAGATATCTCTCACAGACACTGCAAAACACTAGGATTAATCACAGACACGATTGTTTAATTATAAGAGATCCACTTTATGAAGTATCTCTCTGTCCTAATTTACACTTCTTTAGCAGAGGAAGCTGACGTCGGCGGGGGAGAAGAGGTCACCAGCACCGAGTGAGCCTGGTGCTGGAATAAGGTAAGCTGTTGAAGGGGTTTTAGCCCCAGCAACGCCAAGGGAGGGGGAACCTGAGGGTGGGGGCACCCTCAGGGCACTATAGTGTCAGGAAAACAGCTTTGTTTTCCTGACACTATAGTGATCCTTTAATGTTATTATCCTTATTAGTTATCTAAAAATGTTAATTTAATATCGGAAATTTACCACTAATTGTTTGATTCACTTGCACTTAAAGTATTTTACCCTGACTTTGGCACATGTGATAATCAAAATTTTGCTAAGAAAAGAGAAGATGTGAGGAACAAATGAGGGTTGTCTAGGCAATGAAGAAACAGAAAAATATCTAAATGTACTTCAGTAGCATATTCCCCTTAATACAGTTGTCTTTCCTCTCTTGGAAATAAATTGTATGATATGTATTGACTATCTGATCTTATGGTAGATTAATGTTTTTAGGAATACACTCCTTCTTGATTTTTGTGACTTATATCCCTTTCCCACCATTCAACCTGACCCCTGTAGTGGAAGCAGGGATTTGTTGAGATAATGATAGTTTATCTCAGCTGGAATGTTGTGAGAAAGTTTTTTCAGTGTGTGTGGTATATTCTTTTTCTTTTTTGTTTATGAAGCCATTGAGGGGTAGGGTGGATCGAAGGATGTATAGTTTGTTGAACAATAGAAATGTCAATTAAAATTGTTTAAATGAATGTCAAGGTTTAAATACCCCTCAGAAGAGATGCTGTTTATATAAACTTTTACCAGAGCATACAAATGATGTTGCCATACAAGAAACACACTGAGTTCTTGAAGGGAAGAAGGGAAGTTCAATAAATACCCTAATGTTTATTCAGCCAATCTAGTTGGACAAAAAAAAAAACAAGAGGGGGTGGCTAGTATGGTTTCAGATAAAATTAAAGTGGAAGTGGTCCATCAAGTCGTAGATGATAACGAGTTTTTTCAGATTTTAATTGTTAAACTTAATGATATCTTATATACACTAGTGAATATTTATGCCCCAAATATATCACCGCTGAAGTTTTTAAAACAATTACAGCACAAAGTGGACGCTGTTCATTGTGGTAGATTGATTATTGGTGGGAATCTTAATTCAGTAGTCAATATGAAGTTAGAAAGAACTAGTAATCGAAAATTACTTAATAAGGATAAAACCAGCCATTCAGAAGTGGAGATTCATGAGTTTTCTCATCTCTTTTTGATTGTTGGCGAGTTTTTCATCCCAACCATCGTGAGTACACTTTTTATCCTCTGGTACATGAGTCATACTCACGTATTAATCTCTTTTTGACAACTTTAAATTGTTTGGAACTTATTCAGAAAGTAGAGATCGGAAGTATTACTTGGTCTGAACATGCTCCAGTCTTTTTGGATGTATCAAACAATACGAAGTAAAAGAGTAGAACAATATGGTGTCTTAATGAAAGCTTGTTGGCTTCTAACCTAAATTTGGACCATTTAAAAAACAAAACTGAGAGATTTATTGATATTAATGATAATGGACATGTTTCATTCCCTACATTATGGTGTACTCTTAAGTGTTTAGTCCGCAGACTATTAATTCAAATTGGTTCCCAGAAAAAGGATAATAAGCAAAGTACACTCTCTGAGTTATATGCACTGCTCAAAAAAATAAAGGGAACACTTAAACAACACAATGTAACTCCAAGTCAATCACACTTCTGTGAAATTAAACTGTCCAATAAGAAAGCATCACTGAGTGACAATCAATTTCACATGCTGTTGTGCAAATAGGCAATTAGCAAGACACCCCCAATAAAGGAGTGGTTCTGCAGGTCACCACCTGGTTAGACCACTTCTCAGTTCCTATGCTTCCTGGCTGATGTTTTGGTCACTTTTGAATGCTGGCGGTGCTTTCACTATAGTGGTACCATGAGACAGAGTCTACAACCCACACAAGAGGCTCAGGTAGTGCAGCTCATCCAGGATGGCACATCAATGCGAGCTGTGGCAAGATGTTTTCTGTGTCTGTCAGCGTAGTGTCCAGAGCATAGAGGTGCTACCGGGAGACAGGCCAGTACATCAGGAGACATGGAGGAGGCTGTAGGAGGGCAACAATCCAGCAGCAGGACCGCTACCTCCGCTTTTGTGCAAGAAGGAACAGGATGAGCATTGCTAGAGCCCTGAAAAATGACCTCCAACAGGTCACAAATGTGCATGTCTCTACTCAAACAGTCAGAAACCGACTCCATATGGGTGGTATGAGGGCCCAACGTCCACAGGTGGGGGTTGTGCTTACAGCCCAACACTGTGCAGGATGTTTGGCATTGCCAGAGAACACCAAGATTGGCATTTCTTTGGGGGCCGCACAGCCCTCCATGTGCTTGCCAGAGGTAGCCTGACTGCCATTAGGTACCGAGATGAGATCCTCAGACCCCTTGTGAGACCATATGCTCATGCTGTTGGCCCTGGGTTCCTCCTAATGCAAGACAATGCTAGACCTCATGTGGCTGGAGTGTGTCAGCAGTTCCTGCAAGATGAAGGCATTGATGCTATGGACTGGCCCGCCCATTCTCCAGACCTGAATCCAATTGAGCACATCTGGGACATCATGTCTCGCTCCATCCACCAACGTCACGTTGCACCACAGACTGTCCAGGAGTTGGCAGATGCTTTAGTCCAGGTCTAGGAGGAGATCCCTCAAGAGACCATCTGCCACCTCATCAGGAGAATGCACAGGTGTTGTAGGGAGGTCATATAGGCACGTGGAGGCCACACATACTACTGAGCCTTTTTTTTTACTTTAATTTTGAGTGTGACTCCAAATCCAGACCTCCATGGCTTAAAAAATGTGATTTCCATTTTTTAATTTGTGTGTGATTTTGTTGTCAGCACATTCAACTATGTAAAGAACAAAGTATTTCAGAAGAATATTTAATTCATTCAGATGTAGGATATGTTATTTTTGTGTTCCCTTTATTTTGTTGAGCAGTGTATTAAACTCTCTAAATTAGAAAGATTGAATATGTCCAGGATATGCTCTATAAGAACTAGTGAGATTGATAGAATTAAAAAAGATATAGCTGACAAAACCCTTATTTCAGTTAATAAAGCTATACTATATTTAAAACAAAGATGGTATCACAGTAACAACAAAGTTGGGAAATTACTATCAAACAAATTGAAAAATGAAAAGAAACAAAAACTCATTAATAAACTTATAGTAATTAATAAATCATATTATGCACCCAACGAAATTGCAGAAATCTTTTCTAACTGTGATAAAGAATTTTATAATTTGAAAAATAAGGAGCCTTCCAAAGATGACACTAAAAATTATCTGAACAATCTAGCAATTCCTAAAGTTAATAATGAAAATTGTCAGAGATTAAATTAACCCTTTTCTGAATTTAAGATTAAAAACATTATGTTAAACCTGAAACCATACAAAGCCCCAGGTCCTGATGGTTATTCTGTATTATTTTATTTAAAAAATTCAGGATATTATAATTCCACTTCTATTAAAGACATTTCAAAATTGCACTACTAAAGGCATTCCAGATGAGATGCGACAAGCCTCTATTTCCCCAATTTTAAATACAAGAAAAGATCCATCTATACCCTCTAATTATATACCTATATCATTGATCAATCTCGATATAAATTTGATTTCCAAAATTATAGCCAATAAATTAAAATTACTAATCCCTAAAATTATCCATACTGATCAATCTGGATTCATACCCATAAGATTATAAACATACTTCATAGATCTGGACAACTCAGAGTTGCTTTATTAGCTTTGGATGCCGAAAAGTCAGTTGGAACTTTTTTAGATTTGGTTCTGGATAACTTTGGTCTGACTGGCTCTGCCAAACACAATATAATGTCTTTATACACTAATCCAACCACCACTCCATTGGGGCCCTGCTACAACCAAACGATTCTTTTAGTAAATATTCCAACTATAAAATTAATATCAATACATCTCAAATTATGACTAAAGGACTTACTGATGAAGCGCTGGCCAATTTAAAAACACATTTTCAATTTGATCCGAATAAACTTTTTATTTATTATCTCGGTATTAAAATTACTCCACAAATATATGATATGGTTGGTATCAATTTCTTAGATATGTTTAAAACACTCTCAAATGATCTTACTTCTCGTAAAGGACTAGAAATATCATGGCTGGGTTGTATCAGTGTTTTAAATGCTTATGTAGTACCTACATTTCTGTATTTATTTAGAACTATTCCTCTCTGGGTGGACTATACAATACTGGCCACATATGTAAAGATATTTGAGGATTATGTTTGGATGGGTAAAAAACCCAGAATAGCATATAATACTCTCAGGAAAAATAAAAAAGAAGGAGGGATATCTTATCTAGACATAAACCACCTTCATGAGGCCTCAATGTTAGCCCATTATATTTCTTATCTAAATTTAAATTCAAAACTTATGGACTGGTATTCTATTGAAAACACAGAGATGAGATCATATAAGATACTTCATATATTTTGGTCGAATCTATTTTGACTAAACTGAAAACTTCTCATAACCTGATTGTGAAAGATATAGCAGTTACATTGATAAAATTATTTCCTGTATCTTTCCTGGTAAAATATTTTATAAATAAATAAATAAAATATTTTACAAATAAAATTAAAGAAAGATTTGGTCTAACCAACAGTATATCCTTAGGAACTTCAATCCAGATGCTTCCTTATGATATAGTTGATTTAAATATTATACAATGGAAACTAGAGGTATTTTTACAATATCAGTCATAACAGCGGACAGAGCAGTAATTCCTTTTGCACAATTACAAGGAAAGTTTGATCTTACTTAAGAATGAAAAATTACTTGATGAGTAGGAACATTATTTCGACCCATTGGTTTGATTAGCTTTTTAAAAACTCCATTGATTAAAAAAAAAGAAACTAATATCTAGGATACTGAAATGTTTACACTTACATTTCCGAAATATTGGAGTGGAGGAGAATAAGGCGCACCCCCATAATAAAATGGGAATCTGAATTAGATTCCTATTTTTCCTTGGAAGTATGGTTGTCTAGGATTAAAAGCCTTTCTCAAAGTATACATTGTATATCTATTTTAGAATTACACTACAAAATCATTTACATATGTTATTTAGCTCCCACCAGATTTAAGAAATTTGGAACAATACCTGTGATATGTGTTGGATATGTCAAGCATAGAAGGGAAACCTCTTATATATATGGTGGGAATGTGCTAACCTAGATCCGCTCAAATCTCAAATAAAGTCATGCTTTCTTTATCTTTTTTCATATACAAAACTTACCCCACATATGTTTTTATGAAATATTGATTATCCCAACTTTCAAATAAGCCTCAATTACTTAATAATGCACATACTGTTTTCAACAAAACTGGTGTTAGCTCGTAATTGGAAATCGTCCTTTTTGAGTTGGGGAAATATATGTAATCAAATCACATATCAATATAAAATGGAATAGAGTTTTTAGTTTGAGAGAGACTCAATTGAGAAATATGAAGAATGATGGCACCCTTGGCAGAAATATTTGGACCACTTAAAGTTGACAACCCACTGATAATTTTTGGCTCCATACCCTCTTGCTTTTTTTATGTCTGGGATGTAAGAATTTATGTTTTTTTTATTTGTATACCTAAGATATAAATATGATAAATAATTGCACTCATTTTGTATATTGTATATCTTTAACTTTTGTATCTGAACTCTGAAATTGTTTTTGGAAGTGCAAGTAATAAGAAATTGTAAACGATTAAATTTTCAATAAAAAATTAGAAATGGAAAATAATAATAGGTATCTCAATCTCATTAATATTATGATATATTTAAAAACTACTATAAAATTCATAGGAAATGAAAAAACTTGAAATTCTCATTAAGACTTAAAATAACCTATAATGCCATGAAACACCAGTATTCCAGGAGTTTTTATATTTAAATAATTGTATTCATGGTCATTATAAAATCTTTTGTATTTTCCTATGTCAAAGAAACCTTGACTATGGTTGGATTTCCTTTTATTTTCTTATATGTATTAATATCTCCTACAAATCTAAAGCCTTCCTCCAAATATTTATACTTGTCCATTATCACTATCCCCTCCCCCTCACATGTACGCAGATTTAATTATTTTGCAAACTTTTTAAGACTTTCTATTCTTCTTTATTTAACTTTATTTGTTTATGGTTAACCTTTTTAATTTCATTTACTTTCTGCATTGCAGTTTTCTCAAAAGCGATCCTCTCATCGGAAATAATATTATTTGGATAAAAAGTAAATCTTTCCTTCAGACCTGTGTTTAAATTCTTTTGATCTTTAAAAATATGTCTATAATGTTTTAGAAAAAAAAATATAGGCATAGTTGACATTTACATTTATTTAAATCTACAAACACGTCAAATTAATCTATTTGTTTTCTTGGTATAAATGTTAATCCTTTGTTAAGTATCTTCTGTTCAATATTAGTTATGGGTTTATACATGAGATAAAAAATAATAGATTGCTTTAAAACCTTTTTTCATTTTCTGTATTCTGAAGCCTCCTCTTTTTCACCTTCCTCTAGGCTTCTCAGTCTTCAGGTGATTTAGTGTAGCTCCTTGTCTGTGGGAATTTGGGGAAATCTTTGTATTTTTCCCTTTGTTTTATTTCCCGAAAAAAACTTATCTCTAAGGGTGTCTGAAAGGACTTTGAAGCTATCGTGATGGACAATTGGCTCTTCTTTCCTTAATTTGTACTCTTTTTCCTTTATTAATCTCCTTTCATCCCCTTTTTTTTTTTTAAACTGTGATTTAAATATTTATTTTTATTTTATTTGAGGGAAACTTTGTTCATTAACTGACCTATATCTATCTCTGTGATTTTCTGTTTCATTATTATTTCCATGTGAGTTTGCCACAAGCTCCTGGAGGAGCCTGCTTGCCAGCCTCCTGCCCACAGACCATGGGGCCTGCAGGGAAAACTTTAAAAGACTGTTTAATTGGCTTAGTTCATGTAATTTCCTTATTCCGTTTGGGAACCGAACAACCGCACGAACCAGGGACCACCTGGGAGCTTGTTAACTCCTATTAACACCCTGGAACGGTTCTCATCTCAGTGTTCTAATTGTTCATCTGAATGACCACAAGGTGGCGGCCATCTTGTTCACATGAATGCAGGCAGTGGTGTTTGGTCGTCGAGTTCATGGAACTAAAATCAGACACCGAAATTCCCGAACACCGCTGGACTACCAAACATCGCCTGCATTCAGCTCTGTAGGAACTACCCCAAATCACCAAGCAAGAGACCAAGAGAATCATTCTGATTCCTCGAGTGCTAAAAAAAATATGACATGAGAAAACTATGATGATTGTGGTAATACCCAAGTGGCCAAGAAGACCTTGGTACCCTCTCCTTATCCGATTGACTCTGGCACCTCCTCTGACTCTCCCTCTGAGATGGGACCTTCTCCGGGAAGATCCAGCAGTCTATCAAGACCCTCACTCTCATAATCTGGGGGCCTGGCTCTTGAAAAGAAGGACCTAACAGAATCAGGTATTTCACCTTAGGTGGTTATAACATTACTGAAGGCAATAAAATCATCAACGTCCTCATACTACCACAGAATATGGGATATATTCAGGGATTGGCTAATAACCAAAGGTCAGGATGGTCTTAAAACCATCAATCTTCCTCATTTTGGACTTTATCCAACTAGGCTTAGATAAGGGCCTGTGTTTAAGCACTTTATGAGTGCAAGTATCTGATTTGTCTGCTCTGCCCAAAATAAGATTGGCTCTGGACTCTTTAATCACCAGATTCTTTGAAGTCGTAATTCGTATTAGACCAAAAAACAATTAACTCCTCCATGGGATCTGCCATTAGTTTTGACGTCCATAAAGCGGGAGCCATTTGAGCCTCTGTAGGAAATCAGTCTATTTCTTCTAACAAAGAAGACCTTATTTCTGGTAGCTGTTACCCCAGCCAGAAGAATTTTGTAAATTCAAGCTCTTTCATCAGAAGAGCCTTATACCACTTTTTACAATGATAGAGCTGTTTTTTCCTTCCTTCCTCAACCATAATTATTATTATTACTTGTATTTATATAGCGCCAGCATATTCCGTAGCGCTTTACAATATTATCAAAGGGGGAGATTTAACAATAAATGAGACAATTACAAAAACTTACAGTAACAAAAGGTTGAAGAGGGCCATGCTCAAACGAGCTTACAGTCTAGAGAAGGTGGTACAAAATAACAGGACAGGAGTTAGCAATCAAACAAGGTGGAGTGAAGCAGAGCTGGAGGAGAGAACAGAGTGCTTCCCAATTTGGAGAGAGCAAGGGATAGGTATGGGAGGCCATAAGCTGTCCTAAAGAGATGGTTTTTGAGGCACTTTTTAAATGATTAAAGACTAGGGGAGAGCTTGATGGTCTTAGTCTATTCCTGTGAGAAGTCCTGCAAGTGTGAGTTGGCCGTACGGGTGCGAGCAGTGGACAGGAGAAGGTTATTGGCAGAGCGGAGAGACCGTGAAGGGACATACCTGAAGAGATATAAGAGGGGCTAGAATTGGTCAGTGCTTTATAGGTGTGGATTAGTACCTTGAATTGACTCCTATAAGATACAGGAAGCCAATCTAAGGACTGACAGAGGTGAGAGGTGTGAGTGGAGCGACGGTAGAGGAAAAGTCAGTCCTCGGAATCAGGAAAGGATTGGTCCAAAGTAGATGTTATGAGTTGCATTAGAATATACCTGGAAAGATCATCGGCAATCATGAAGTCTGATGGCTTTTTATTTTTCTATCAGGGACAAGAAAAGGTGAAGCGGCATCTATCACAACCCGGTGATGATTGGATAGCAGTGGCTATCGTGAAAGCCTACACAGCCCAATGGAAAAACGTTTCCCATTAAGGTAAAAGCTCACTCTACAATGGCGGAGGTGTCTACAAAAAATATATGTAAGGCATATATTTTCTCTTTAAAGGAATACTTCATGCACCAAAAAACTTTAGCTTAATGAAGTGGTTTTGGTGTATAGATTAAGCTCCTTCAGTGTTACTGATCAATTCTCTGTCATTTAGGATTTAAATTATTTTGTTTGTGCAACATTTGTCACACCTCCCCTAGCTGACACACAGCCTTTTACACACTTCCTGAAAAGACCCTGCATTTTTTTATGTTCTCATTTTGCACATTAGATAAGAAGTCCTAACATTATCTATACACCAAAACCACTTAATTAAGCTAAAGTTTTTTGGTGCATAAAGTGTTCCTTTAAAGAGGCATTTCTGCATGGGGTATTTATGTTGGGGTATTTACTTAAATACAAATTTGAGGATATAACTACAATGGAATAAAATAGTTTTACGACATTTAAGGAAAAATACAATGCAACATGAAATTCCATAAAAAAATGGTTTTAATGTGACTGCATTACAAGTTTTGGGTTAGGTGACCACTTTTAAACTTAGAAAAGAATATATTTATGAAATAGGAAAGTGGGAAAATATATGAAAATCCGAGATATTTGAGGTAATCCAAAAAGTCAGGACAAATGGATAAATATATTTTAACATTCTTTTCTTTAGCTTTACTACTTGTCTACAAATAGATGTAACTTTGAAAAACAATATTTAATTTTACATGCTCCCATTATCTTGAAATTATTTCAATGCCAAATATGAGAGTTACATATCAAAGAAATGTATAAAAAGAAAGCCATAAATGTCCTTTAAAAAAGTGTATAATACAGGTTTGCACACTAACCGAGCAAGAGAGAATTTCCTGTTCCACATTGACATAAAGAAGATGTAAAAAATGTTTTCATTATTAACATATAAAAACCTTTTCATGAATAGGTTAAAGACCTAAGAATGAGGAATAAATATACCAACAACAAGAGGAGAAAAAAATCTATTTATTTTTTATTGTAAGTGTATTACCGTTGTAAAATGTATTCCCGTGCATTACCAAGCATTATTTGTATTGTTTAAAATTAAGCAATTAGTATAAACATCAAATGAAGGGGAAAATCAATAAAATATTGCAGAAGCAAAAAGTAAAAACATTATTTACAGTAAATAATATGGTTAATTTCATGCATTTATCATATTCTGTTTTAATTATAATTTTCCATTTATCAGAATTTACGTAGTTGCAATGTCAACAGCAGTTAATATAATTAAAACTGCATTCCTAATAAAAATTGTATTCCTTTGTGCATTAATGTTTATTTAAAATGCTTCTTTGTTATGGAGCCATCTGTTTGTGCCTAAAATTCAACCCAACTTGTACAATTACTGGACTCCAGGGAAAGATTCACCTAATTTTTTTTCCCCAACATTCAGCAGGTTAGAAATATAACTGAAAATTGTGAACTAGATGCTTTCACTTTAAAATTCTAAAAGCACAATTAAAATGTTCTACCAAACAATTAGCATACATGTTCCTTTGTAATTGTCTGTTTTACTTCATGTTTCATTGGTGGAGGATCAAGAATTCCGTGCGCTTCTATGCTTCAGATAAATGAATCAAAAGAAAAATGCATATGACTTTATCAGAATGTATATTACATATTCAGTGATGTTAATAATACAAATAGAACTCGGTTTATTTATGGTAAAAATGATATTATAAACATTTATGTCTTGCATTTTATTTTATAAAGGGAGAATACATTCAGATTTCTCGAGTTTTCAAGTATGCTCTGGGTAAATCAAATGTTGTTTGATGGCTGAATAAACTTAATTTGCAGATTAACACCGTAGAGTGCTGATGGACTTCTTTAATTGTTGACTGGAAATAGAGTACTTTTGAGAGATTACAGGATTTTGTAGAAGACTGGATTTTTTTCAGTAGGTTATTCCACAGCTCTGTGTAAGAAGAAAACATAACCTGCTTTCTTGCAATAGGGAAAGAAGAATTTACTAAAAGTCGACTTTTTTGTTTGGATTCAAGTGTTAGCTAATTTTGGTATTTAACATAAAATGATGGGTAGTATAATTACCTTAAAGAACAAATTTTCAAAATTAATTCTATGGTGTGTTGAGTTTATTTAGATGGGATTAATGAGCATATTTGAATATTCTGCATTCTGCAGTCAATGACTGGTATTATAATGTGTTTTACAATCCCTTTACTTACCTTAGGTTTTTTTTATGTGTTAACATGAGCCAAACTAAATTTTTATAAATGTTTTAATATTAGTTTATTTCATATAACCAATTTGCACTTTATCCCACATAGCTGTGTCAGTTATTTTATTTATTTATTTTCAAATTATATTTTATTGAGAATTTTTGTTTTTTTAGTTGGGGTAGAGGAAGAAAATGGTGATTGGGAAACAACACAATGTGTAAACAAAACAGACATAGAAATAAGCAAAAGGTTAATACAGGGCATCCATGGATATACATAGCAAAATTAATACAATGTGATGTAATGTACAATTCACAGTTTCCAATACATAAATCTGTGACTAGAGACTTCATATATGTTATCTCTGACACCACCTGCAGCGAGGGAATGATACCTGGGACAGAAACTAAGTTATTGTAGGAGTAAGTAGCTTGAGGGTTCCCCCCCATTTGTAAGAAACCAATATGCATGGCCAATATACATGGCCTGTGTCTTTGTATCTGTATGTATATCAGTGTTTGTAACTGTATGTCTGTGCATCTGCATGTTTGTCAGTGTTTGTTTGTTTGTATCTGTATGTATGTCAGTGTTTGTATCTGTGTGTCTATGTATTTGCATGTTTGTCAGTGTGTCTATCCGCACTGTGAGAAGCAGTAGGAACCTGGAGAAGCAGGGAGCATGTGTGAGATGTTCTTACTTTCCCAACAGCAGGGGACAAAGACTGGGGATATGAGAGGACATTGAGATGGATTACTTTCCAACCAAGTTAAAGTTTAGCTATATGGCTAAGTCGAACCAGAAATGTTAACCTAGTTGTATGATAAAAGATCCGCACTTGAGGGGGTAGAGGGGAGGCATGGGTGTCCAGAGAAGGTAGACCTTGCATTCCATGACTAGCCAACAGAGCATGTGGGGAGGAGCATGCATTAAACCACAGAATAATGTTGAAAGCAGCAGAACCAGAGTCCACTTGACACGATCTTTTGGTCACTATAGCAGCACCATTCCAGCAAAATGCATGTTACGTGTATGCCACCAATTCCTTTTTGTCTTTGATATAATTACACATGATATGTTTGTAACATTAGCCCCAAGGTACCTGGTGCCTGTATTCACACACATTTTCCCTTCTCTACCAGAAGAACCCTTGTTTAATGTCATGTATCTCACATGCATTCTTATAAAAAGGAAAAAGAAAATTAATTTATGTTATTTAATTGTTTCTTGTATCCACCATAAAAAGCACTGTTTAGTAAATTGGAAAAACAAACAATATATTGTGGGGATAGTTATGGGGTGATAAATATTAAAAATAATATTTTCATAAAAATTATCAAACTTTAATTTAATAATTTTTATTATATCAAAATTGATATCTTGAGAATTACCCACTATTTAATTCTCTTAGATCGTTATGAGGATTTTTACTCCATACAATAAATCACAATTTCTCTATAAAAATATAATACATTGTTTGACAACCCCTTTTTAAAAAAATGGGCACAAATAGGAACAATCGCATACCATCCTGTACTAGACGAGGGGCTGACGAATCATACTGAGCTTACTTACAAGGGACATTATGTATTTATAACTCGTAACTGTTGGCTCTCTCGACCTGCTTGAATCTTTTCTTTTCTGTAACCTCAAATTTGTACTGCCAATACTTTGTATTGTAAACTGCTATACTTATGTGCCAATAAAAAAATTGCATATAAATAAAAAAATAAATATATAATATATTGTGACAATAATAATAAAATAATATTAATATGTAACATGCATAACAATAATTTGGCTGACAGTTAGACCACACTGATTAACTCTTTCAATGCTTGCTAGAATCCTTTAGGCATATAATGTCCTATTCAATTAAACAATGTTCATATCACACCATTCCTAGAACCATCCAATAAGAATCATCTACCAGATTTTACTAAGCCGAATTTTAACTCTCCTAAATAGATACACTATCTTATTTCAAAGCAAGTCAATACATCTGGATAAAAACAGCGGTATGCTAACTTGTTGGTAAATATTACCGTTAATATATTGTTATTGTTTATTCCACCTGCAGAATGGAATTTTTATAACTATATTTTCTTTAGTTAACTTAGATTTCTAATTATTGAAATCTAACCAAGATTTATCCAGGTATATATTCCTGCTATGAGTAAAAATGTAATTAATTTAAATTAATTAAATAAAACCAACATAATTACCAGTTATGTAGATGTTCTGATCAGATGATTAGATAGTCCCAGCAATTTGAATGCAAGTATGATTGATGATTGTATGGAGGTGTGCATGTAATAGAGAAAGAGGTGTTGGTTAGAAAGTAATAGTAAAATTATAAGTGTCCAGGAAGTGTTTCTTGAGTTGAGAGTTGAGTGTTAGTCCCAGAGTGTTCTGAATCTCTCTGAATGTTTGTCTTGAGTCTCAATCTGAATGTCTCTCTCTTCCCTTGGTTCTCACTTTTTAAAGGGCCAAACTTTCTGTACGTTGTTAGTTGATCGGTGTTACGAGAGCAATCTCGCCACATTGCATTGGAGAAGCCTGGTTGCTCGCCTGTTGCCTTTGGATTATGGCCCCATGTTAAAAGGCTTGATTTTCCCCTGCAAAGACAAGAAAGCCAGGTCATTTGGTGCTTGCCCTGTTTGAGCAGTGATACCCCAGATAGCTATGCCATGGAGCCCATTTGTATAATGAAAGACTATGGGAAAGACTTTGGCTCCATGGCAATTGAACTGTATGTGTGTGCTCTGAGCGCCATTCAGTAATAATGTGCGCTTAGACCTAAGCTATCTGGGCATATGTTGCATGTCTGTATTTTATGTCATAAATGTAACCTTGTGTATTTTATTGTATTGTACTGTCTTTTTGCTGCCATGTGTTCAATGGAGTTTTGCCTCTGTCTTTGGAGATAATTGGATTACTTCTAATTATCTCCAGGATAGAAGACTCTGTGGAACTGGTTTTGGGCAGAAAAGCCATGCCTCCTGTGGTCACAAAGGACTACGATCTATCTTTTGAACCACTGGACAATTTGTATGATTTTGACGTATGTTTGTATTTGGAGTATGCTGATTCTGAAAATGTTTTATGTGAATGTGATGCATACTTTTCAAGTTATGAATAATGTGAAAAATTTTATTTCTCTGCTTGTGCTAAATTACATTACCCATTGTGTAAGGTAATTGAATCACATGCAGAGGGGAGGAATTTGTGTGGGAGTGTCTGAGTGTATTGTATGTGATTATTGGTTGTGTTCCAAAACCCTGTGGGTGGTACTAATGTGTAAGAATGTGTACATAAGCACAATAAACCCACAGCTCTGTCTGTTCACTGCTTGACCCTCAACACGGAGCTTTGTCTCGTTCTTGGGGGGATTTATTGTATGCTGTTCCAGTTTGACTGCTAGGAGTGTAAACCTATTCGCATGTTTTTTTCCTATTCGGCTGTTTACAACATTCATATGGTTTCCTGTTCGGCGGATTGGTGTTCTGCAGTAGCTGTGCCTGCATCTCTGGAAGGGGAAGATCTACTAAACGGCAGTTTAACCCTTTTATGCTGAGGGTGTCGTTACAATCGGGCCTATAGGGAAGTGAAGGCGTGTCTAACCCACAGACCACCATCTAGATTTTGGTCAGTAGATGGCGCCCTTACATAACCAAAATTTCTTGTCCCGGAAAAAGTTAACTAATTTTGATGATGATTCTGACGTAATTTGGCTTATCTATAATGACTGCTATCAATCGCCAGACGTGTCAGTTCAAAGCATTTTCTATGTTTTTTTCCCGTCTTCGTGGCGGCGATTTCGATCATAATTTCTAAAATTTACACTTCCTAACCTTAATTTCACCCTATTTTTTACAATGGGACCTTGTAAGATTTAGAAAGTAAAATTAATTACTAAGTGTATGTATCACTGGTGCCTGGCTTTCTTGTGTCTGGTCCTTTTGTGAAGCTGTGTGTGTAGGATTACTTTTCTATTTCACTAACATTTATTAAATAATATGATATTTATTAACATAATACTGATTATATGTAATTACTATAATAGTAAAATAAGTGTATAGTGTATATATATAAAAATATATATATAAAAAAAAAAGTGGTTTTATCAGAGTCCATACAGATGTTCAAACTGCTACTAGATGCATACTTGCAAAAACAGAATATTCAAGGATATAATCTTTCAATGTAGAGTAATAACTCCTAATCCAAGGATAAATCTGACTGCCATTCTGGGGTCAAGAAGGATTTTTTTTCCTAGCTTGTTGCAAAATTGTGATTCAAACTGGGTTTTTTTGCCTTCTTTTGGATCAACAGCAAAAAACAAATGTGAGGAAGGCTGAACTTGATGGACGCAAGTCTCTTTTCAGCTATGTAA
This sequence comes from Pelobates cultripes, assembly GCA_933207985.1. NCBI lineage: Eukaryota > Metazoa > Chordata > Amphibia > Anura > Pelobatidae > Pelobates > Pelobates cultripes. Next base: position 305,586,806 of record OW240912.1, on the reverse strand, counting down.
CTATGTAAATTCGGTTTCTAAATCCAGTCCAAGTCAGAGACGTGTAAATATGTTGCTTGAGGCAGTTTAGGGAGTTTCTTTTTTTGATTGTCAGTTAAACAAGTCCATTATTTGTTTCCCTTTTATCCACAGGTATCCAATTGAGGTACAGGTATGGAGTATCCAAGGATAGAAGTGGAGGTTTACTAGCCAAGGTGAGTATTTAGATTTACCGGAGGGGAGAAACCAGTATATTTTTTAAGAGGAAGTGGAGGATGAATATTGTTATCTGGAAGGAACACAGGTATTACTCACGACATGTTGGAGAAAGAGCTGGAGAAGAGAATCGATTCATCGAACACTGAAGCAAGGAGGCTTTGATGCTTAAATAAGAACAAAGGGCTGTTCATTTTTAAAGGCACATTGTTACATAATTAGTATACTTAAAGAAACATAACAGATAAGAAATTGAAATAATTATAATAAGGAGAAACATGACAGATAAGTTGTAGTTACCAACAATACTAGATAAATAGTAGCATCAGAAATGGATGTTAAGCTACACAAGCGTAGCATTACTTTTCTCTCAGGAACCAACAGTGATTGGCCTGACCCTTGATGGAGAGTGATGGAATAAAGTGTTGAAATTAGGGTATTTATGCACATTTTTGTTTAAAAAGTAAAAGTACAACAAATACATCCGAGCTGGTGAAAAATGCACTGGGACCGGCATTTGTAGGGCAATTAGAGGACAACCTCTTGGAATGAGCAATATCAGTCTTACAACAATAAAACATTGAGGAAATATTTTTTCTTGGAGAAAAACTTAAACAAGAAGTAGTGAACATGAGCTGGTCTGCCCATAGAGAAGGAGCTGTGGAAAAGTGGATTAAAGCAGGGAATACAATTATGTAGAAAAAACTATGATTCTAGTAGTATGATCTTTCATTCTTTTGAGAGGTGTCTGCACATTCCAATCTCTCCTCATCCATCTAGCTATCCCCTCTTAGGTATGAAAACAAGTAATAAGAAATCATGCTATGCCCTTAGAAGAGAATAAGTCCAATCCACCTTTTGGAGACAGAATGTTGTCTTCCATACTAAAAACTTTAGTAGGGAAACTCTCTATTTGACACCTGTGTTCTGCAGGACTTTTGTTATTTATTCAAATTCTCTCCATCTTTGTTTGGGCTGCTTATATGTTCAAATTTTAAAGTTTCTGAGAGAAGGACTTGAAAGTCCATTTTTCAACCATATGTTATAAAGAAATTAACAAAGGCAATTCCATCTCACAGGGATAACTCTTGAATGCTCTTGGGTTTATAAAGTCTATGGATATTATCGATCTAAAAGAACTATTCATAGGAACTTTTCAACATGTTTCTAGAGCACTGTGTGGCAAATGTTTTCAGAGATGCCCCTGATACATATATGGCAACTACACTTGTGAAGGCAAAAAAATTAAGTTCATCCTAATTGATTGGAATGAGGGTTAATCAGGTGGCATCTGGCCAACACTTGCACTTTCAAAGGTAAATAAATAAATAAATAAAGCCTATGGAGGTCACTATGGCCTCCATACTAGTATAAAAGAGATATGAAACCTCCGTTATGACCCTAACCACTATGCTGAGGTGGGGAATGTCTACTAAACAATGAGCAGCCAGTATTGTTACCCAGTCACTAAGAAAGAACCTTCTAAAAAATCTTCTAAAAAATGATTGATGTGGGTATCATTTGGCTGCTTAAAATTCAATAAAGGAGGATGAATAGGTCATTGTCCACCACCCTTCCCCCAGTCATGGACATTCTATATTCTCACCATTCCCTACACATAAATGGCAGATGCAGTCTCTAAAAATTAACTAGAGGGGTTTTAACCCCTTAAGGACACATGACATGTGTGACATGTCATGATTCCCTTTTATTCCAGAAGTTTGGTCCTTAAGGGGTTAAACTGTCCCCCTGTCACACCAAGAAATGGTTGAGGGCTATTTAATAATCAATGAAGGGTGGACATGCTATTAGCCATTACTCACACTCCCATCCATGGAATTTAGATAGGGAAATTAATAAACAAAAGGGGTTGACATGCTATTGTCCACCCTTCATCCTTCCACCTTTGGATGGGGTATTATGACATTTAGGGGTGAACATGCTAGAGCACACAACAATATATATTTGCCCAGTATTCCCCACCACACCCCACCCCCAGGATTGCTAAGGGTCTCCAAGCACCTAGCCACACCCCACAATGAAAATAGACATACTCACCTTATCCTAATAATAGTGAGGGGGACAATACATTTAATAGCTTTAAAAACAAAATGCTACTAACCTTCAAAAGTCTTTCTTATGAGTTCTTTTTTTCTTCATCCTCAAAAAGGCTAAATAAAAACCATCATAAACTGACGCAACTATTACATTTCCTTTATACAGGTTTTTAAATTGTTTAAATTTAAAAATAATTGAGTTTTATTTATAAAGTCCTTACCATAAAAGCTCTGGTTGGCTTATAACGCAGGCAATCCTCTCTCGAGACTTTGTCACTAATACCCGTTCACCTGAAGCCCATTTGTGGAGGGTTGGAGTGTGAATAGTAGCATTTTACCACCCCTGTTTATTTTAAATTCTCCCTACCAAAACCCCCACGGGTGGGGGATTGAGGAGGTGGACAATAGCCATGTCCCTCCTATTGTTTTTTAATACCCCTCCATTTGAAGCTCATGGATAGGTGAAACAGAGGGTGGACAATGACAGTCACAATATTTATTAAATGGAAACTGTAAGCACCCACACCCCTTCAGCTCATTGAAGTGGTCTGGGAGCATTGTCCCATGTCCTTTAACCCCACAGTGGTAATTATTGCAGTTTCTGAAAAACTGCAATAATTACCTCTGAGGGTTTACGCTTCCTCTAGTGAATTTAAACTGACCTTTGGTCCATTATCTGACACTGGACATCCTCATGCTCAGTATGAGGACCTCCAGCGTCAGATTTTTCCCCATAGGAAAGCTTTGAATAATGCTTTTCTATGGGGAAATCCTAATGCGAGCACAGCCATTGCTGCGCATGCGTATTCGGTCTCCCCTGCCGTCGTTTGCGGGGTGGAGCCTGACACAGCGCCAAGGGATTTAGAATTCAGATAAGTGGCTGAAGGAGTTTAAACCCCGTTAGCCGCACAGGAGGGGGGGGAGGCGTGAGGAAGGGGGGCACTGTAGGATTCTACAGTGCCAGGAAAACAGATTTGTTAAGTAATTGTCCCTAACTGCTGCCTATGGAAAGGGACAGGGGAAAGTTTTTTTTAGGACACACACCCATGCTGAGGGGGCACTAAGCTGTACCCCTTTTATTAAATAATAACCCCGATATGCAGCATATGGCTGGGGATAGATAATAGATACGGTGCCTGAAAAATAAAATAAACACTTAGCTTAGGTTTGAAGTTTAGTTGTAATGTGGAAAAGACTTCTTTGGCTTTGTGTAAGCTCTACTCTTCATTAATGGAAATGGAGTCACATGTTCATCATTCCTATTTTCCTAATTTCAGAATGTTCATCTCTGTCCTGTCTCATGTTGAGTTAATATTGCAGGAAACATCAGATTACTTACATACAAATGAAAGTTTAATGTAAAAATACAAATGAAAAGTGAATACCATAAATATATGCAGTATATAAATACACTGTTCAGCCACAACATTAAAACCACTGACAAGTGTAGTAAATAACATTCATTATATTGTTACAATGACACTTGTCAAGGAGTAGGATATATTAGGCAGCAAGTGAATGGTCAGTTCCTGAATTTAAGGGGTTTGAAGCAGGAAAAATGGGTAAGCAAGAAGATCTGAGTGACTTTTGGCCGACTTCACAAATGGAAGTCTTGTGGGGTATTCTTGGTATGCAGAGATCAGTACCAACCGCAAGTGGTGCAAGGAATGAGAATCAGTGAATGGACAACAGAGTCATGGGTGCCCAAGGCTCATTGATGCATGGAGGGAGCAAAGCCTAGCCCATCTCATTTGATCACACAGAAGAGGTACTGTAGGTCAAATTGCTGAAAAACATAATACTGGTCATTAAATATCAGCACACACCATGCAGTTTTCTGCATGGCTGCAGACTAGTCAAAGTACCCCTGATGACCTCTGTCTACAACCAAAAGGACCTTCAGTTAGAACATGAGTCTTAGAACTTGACCATATAGCAATGTAAGAAGATTGCCTGGTCTGATGAATTACATTTTCTTTTAGATCAGGAGGATGGCTGGGTGCATGTGCCTCATTTACCTGGGGAAGTTATGGCAGCAAAATGGGAAATGTTCTGCTGGGAAAGCTTGGGTCCTGACATTCATGTGGATGGTACTTTGACACGTACCAAATACCCAGAGATTGTTTAAAACTATGCACATCACTTCATGGCAATAGTGCTCCCTGATGGCAGTGGACTCTTTCAGCAGGATAATGCACCCTGCCACACTGCAAAAACGTTTCAGGCATAGTTTGAGGAACATGACAAAGAGTTCAAGCTGTTGCCTTGTTCTTACAGTGGACAAAGGTATTGCCAGAGCAAACTCTATGAGAACTGGATAAAATATTAGTTCTATTTCTTCTTAAATTCCCAAAGAGGGGTCCTGAACCTAATTGTTAAAGAAAAACCCTAACATTGAATACATATATTTTTTTTTAGAACATTTTCTTTTATGGATATGCTTGAGGATGCTTCATCGCCGCCTACGAAAAAAATCTAAGTGTTATATTAAAGAGTTATGAATTATGTAGGACACAGATATCATTAGTATTTGCATTAATTTTAGAAACACAATGCAATTATCAATATTTACAACCATGGGATTTACATGTCCTTTCAATTACAACATAACCAAATTAATATGCAATGTGATAGTGTGTTACAATGCTTGTTTAAAGTGCACAATGTTAATATACATCAGATACTATATTAAGGAGTCTTCAAGCGTGTAAAATAATATGATTTCACAATGATTACATATTCACTCTACAGCTGGCTGAGTTTTTACATCTCCATTTGTCACTGACTATTGTGTCCAATTAAATGATTAGCTTTTAAAAACTGCTGCACATTATGTGAGTGAACTTGTGTTCCATTGCAATGAGTGATGCAGATACAAACTCATTACAGCATGTAATTCAACCATATTAAATAACAAACAGATGGCTGCTGTAAATGGGAGCTGATTTTTCTCTTCAAAAGTGCCATGAAAAAGGTGTTTTTATTTATCTTTGTTTCCAGCTTCTTTCTGTTTTCTTGACAAGTGGGCAGCTGGTTGCTGAGGTTTTCAATTGATGCAAAAGAATGAAAAGCCTGTTTCCATTAATTTCCCCATAAAATAAGTCTTTGAATCATTTCTGTTATAAATGCATTTGCAGTAGCAAGCTGCTGCTTGATTAATTCACTTATTATGAAGATTTCATCTTTTATAAGAGGGCCTGCAGGTAATTTGTCTTGTTTAGTAAGATTAGAAAAATGTAATTATCTTTATACCTTAGGACCCCTATCATTTAATTGTGTTCCTATAATTTCAAACATTATTTTTTATTTTTACCTTAAATTGTGCCATTTAAACAGTGGTTGATAGTTTAGGTAGAAGTACTTTTAGATACTTAATATTCAGATATATTAAACAAATATTAATGTAGGTTTGTAGAATTGTGGTAAAAAAAGAAAAACGTGAAGAAACATCCTGATTTGATATATTTGGTTATACTCTTGCAGTTGGTTAAGTATCTTTTCTGATCTTCTCTGTAAAAAACATACTAAATCAGTTCTGTCATCACAATCCAGTCCATTATACCAATTCCTATATAGAAGAGTTATGTGACCGAATGGCTCCTGTATATGGAAATATTTATAAAAAGTTTGAACCACTGTACCTGGTTAAAATAAGAATCTGGTTTTGCTATAATTATTTACCGTTAATATGTTCTGAATTCCTATCAAACAGGAAATAGTGGTGACTTAATTAGGAAAACGAAAGCCAAAATGGCAGCCTTTAGATTTTCAACTTGGCTATTTTGTTCACAATTCAACAACGAACTGATGATGCAATCATTGATCTGCAATCTTCAAAACTTTAGGTTTTACTGTATACATGTATACACACATCGTGATGTATTGATCCTGAGGAAAGCCATGGATGGGGGCTGAAACGTTGATCAGTTTTAACATGGATAAGAAATAAAGTAATTTTACTACGTGAAAAGACCGTAAGTGCAAGCCTCTTACTATTTATGTTTTATATATATATATATATATACATATATGTATATATATATATATATATTGTAACAGAGTGTTGGGGATGGTGGTCAGGGGTGTATATCTGGCACCCAGACTTTTGCACAGCCACTATCCTGACATGTGGGTAAGCACATGCAGCCCCAGGGAAAGTTAAGTTTAAATGTAGTTTTTTTTCCTCTGTTGTTATTTGGGTCCCTGGGGTGGAGTATTCGGAAGAGCAGGGTGGGCCGATTCTCCACCCACTGTCAGAGTGGTTGTGCATGAGTCCAGCCCAGGTTTCCCATAGAGCTCTGGCTCACTGCCTAACGAGGTCATTAGCCTCACCTGTAGGGGCTGTGAGCAGCTATATAACTGCAGTTAAAGCAGGGTGAAGTGAGGGAAGTGTTTTGGAGGAGAAAGAAAGTGTTTTGTGGAGAAAGAAGAGAAAGAAGATTTGCTGTTCATTGTATCCTGTTACTTCACAACAACAGAAAATAAACAGGCCAGAGGCCCTTTTGAAACTGGACTTTGTCTTGACCTGGTTTTCTTACCCTAGAGGGCTGTGCGGTTGCCAAAAGATCCTGGACAAACACACACAGGAAAGTAAGTTTGTCACATATGGTGGAGAATGCGGGCACTGCACTAAAGAAGCCTGTGGGTATTAACTGGAAGCCAAACAAGCCTGTAGAAATATGGAGGAAGTTGTGAAAGTCTTGTTGCAAACTACAGCTGCACAGCAAAAGGCTACAGCCGTACAGCAGGAGGCTACAGCTGCACAACAGGAAAATATTACAGCCCTACAGCAACTGGTAATTACGCAAAAGGCCAACACAGATGCTTTGATCCAGCAGGTTATGGCAGCCCAAGCTGAGGCAAACCGCCTGCTCAGAGAGGAGCAACATCAGGCCACCAGTATGATACAGAAGGAGATACAGGCTTTGACCAAGGGACTGACCAGAGTCTCGGATGGGACGCAGTCCGAGGTTAAAATGATCAGAGCCAGCCGTTACCTGCAGAAGATGACACCTACAGATGATGTGGAAGCATACCTGCTAGCTTTTGAGAGGACAGCTGAGAGAGAAGAGTGGCCGGTGAGTGAGTGGGCAAGCATACTGGCACCTTTTCTTATTGGAGAACCCCAGAAGGCTTTCTATGACCTGGAACCAGCACAGGCAGGGGTCTACTCCAAATTGAAGGCTGAGATCCTTGCACGACTTGGTGTGACTATGGCAGTTCGTGCCCAAAGATTTCATGCCTGGACTTTCAACCAAGAGAAGCCTATCCGCTCCCAGATGTTTGACCTGATACATCTGGCTAGAAAGTGGTTACAACCAGAAATAAATACGGCAAGCCATATCATGGAACTTCTTGTGATGGACAGATTCCTGCGGGGCTTGCCTGCTTCACTGCGTCGATGGGTCAGTCAGAGTGATCCACAAACAGCTGATGAGTTAATTGGTTTGGTGGAAAGATATGTGGCTGCAGATGACAGACAGTGGCTCAACAACACAAAGGCTAAGCAGAGAGTTAAGACTCCAGCTCCTGAAAGACCTGGTAAGATTTTTCAAGATTTCAGAGACACAGAGGAACAAGAGACATATTCTCAGGGACCCCATACGCTTATGCCTAGAAATGTTAATCCTGGAAAAGGGTTTAGGTGGGGGACAGTTGATAATATGAAATGTTTCCGGTGTAATGAACCTGGACATAAAGCTAGAGACTGTCCCTTGATTGATGAACCGATGCAATGCAATATGATTAGTCAGGATGTACAATTGTCTTGTTTGCTGAATTGTATGGAATCTGCTGTTGCCAACTGTAGTCACAATCCACAGATATGTTCCATAAGGGTGAATGGGAAAGAGGTTAGAGCTCTATTAGACTCCGGAAGTATGGCGACATTGATAACAAAATGCCTTGTACCTGAAGCCGATGTTGATGCATTTCAGAAAATTGGTATAATTTGTGTTCATGGTGACAAACGTGAATATCCTACAGCTTTGCTAAAGTTTGAAAGCCTTTTCGGTACTGTTAATCATAGAGTGGGTGTAGTGGATAAATTGGCTTATGATGTGGTATTGGGAAGAGATTTTCCCCAATTTTTAGACTTGTGGGGGTCTACAGGAAAAATAGTTCATGATTGTATAGCAAATGATTCTAGAAATGTGTTCCCTTTTTCTGACATAGAATGGGAAGGACTAGGCATAAGACCAGGGAAGGCTGAAGCCTCAAGTCACAGGCCAGCTTTAGTAGGAGATGACCAGGGCCACGATAGTCAGGAGACCGATAACGATCAGGATCAAGGCATTAACTTCCCTGAATTAGAAGTCAGTCCTGTTAACTTCAGGAAAGCGCAGTGGGAAGACCCCACTCTTGCAGAGGCCCGAAAAAATATCCAGGTTTCAACTGATGATCCAGTACAACTAGATAGAGCCCCTTCTTTTCCTTATTTTGAGGTACAGAATGATTTGATCTATAGAGTAGAGAAAAAGGGGATGGATGTTGTAAAACAACTACTTGTTCCTAAGCCCTTCAGACATACAGTCCTAAATCTTGCACACAGCCATATACTGGGGGGACATTTAGGCATAGAAAAAACAAGAGAAAGAGTCTTACAGAGGTTTTACTGGCCTGGGGTGTTCGCTTCAGTTGCAAATTATTGTTCTTCTTGTCCTGAATGCCAACACACCGCCCCTTTTAAGGCATATCGCAGTCCTCTGGTACCATTGCCTATAATAGAAATACCTTTTGAGAGGATTGCAATGGACTTGGTGGGTCCTCTGGTAAAGTCTGCAAGGGGGCATCAGTATATATTGGTGATTCTGGATTATGCTACCAAGTACCCAGAAGCAATACCCCTACGTAACACCTCTGCAAAGACAATAGCGAGAGAACTCATGCTCATGTTTAGCCGGGTGGGCATACCAAAAGAAATTTTGACAGATCAGGGTACACCATTTATGTCTAAAGTTACAAAGGAGTTATGCAAACTACTTCAAATTAAACATCTTAGGACTTCTGTTTATCATCCCCAGACAGACGGACTGGTAGAACGGTTTAACAAGACCTTAAAAAGTATGTTAAGAAAAGTAATTGACAAAGATGGTAAGAATTGGGACTGCTTACTACCCTATCTAATGTTCTCCATAAGGGAGGTGCCACAAGCTTCTACGGGCTTCTCTCCTTTTGAGCTTCTATATGCCCATCATCCCAGAGGTCTACTAGATATAGCAAAAGAAACCTGGGAACAGGAATCCAATCCGTACCGTAGTGTAATTGAGCACATAGCTCAAATGCAAGATAGGATGGCGGCTGTCATGCCAATAGTTAAAGAACATATGCAGAAAGCCCAAGATGCCCAGAAAAACAGTTATAATAAAAATGCCAGACTGAGAGTTTTTCACCCAGGAGACAGGGTACTTGTTTTGGTCCCTACAGTAGAAAATAAATTTCTAGCATCTTGGCATGGCCCATATGAGGTTATTGAACAGGTTGGAGAAGTTAATTATAAAGTGAGACAACCCAATAGGAGAAAACCCGAGCAAATATATCATATAAATTTACTAAAACCCTGGAAGGACAGAGAGGTCTTAACTACTTCAATTATCACTAATAAGACTGGTAGTGAACTTGAAGTAAACATACCAGACACCCTGTCCCCACACCAGAAACAGGAAGTAAGGGACTTTATTGGTAGAAACCGGGATGTATTTTCTGTAGTTCCTGGCAGGACTAATGTTATCAAGCATGATATCGTTACAGAACCAGGGGTGAAGATAAGTCTTAAACCGTACAGAATCCCAGAAGCACAGAAAGAGGCGGTAGCTGCAGAAATTAAGAAAATGTTAGCTCTTGATATTATTGAGGAATCACAAAGTGAGTGGAACAGCCCTATAGTACTGGTGCCAAAACCTGATGGTTCGTTAAGATTTTGTAATGATTTTCGTAAATTAAATAGTGTGTCAAAGTTTGATGCTTATCCAATGCCTAGGGTTGATGAACTGATAGAGAGACTGGGTAAGGCTCGGTACCTTACTACTTTAGACCTGACGAAGGGTTATTGGCAAGTACCTCTTACAGACAGAGCAAAAGAAAAGACAGCTTTTTCGACATCAGGGGGATTATTCCAATACAAGGTGCTACCATTTGGGTTACATGGGGCCCCTGCCACTTTTCAAAGACTGATTGATAGGATTTTGAAGCCTCACAGCCGTTATGCAGCCGCATACCTAGATGACATAGTCATTCACAGTCCTGACTGGGCTTCACATCTTCCCAAAGTTCAGGCAGTACTGGACTCTATCCGCTTAGCTGGTTTAACTGCTAACCCATCTAAGTGTACTATAGGTTTGGAAGAGGCAAAATATCTGGGTTATTCGATTGGGAGAGGACTAGTTAAGCCCCAAACAGCAAAAGTGGAGGCCATACAAAATTGGCCACGCCCCCTCACTAAAAAGCAAGTTAGGACTTTCTTGGGACTTATTGGGTATTACAGGCGATTTATTCCTGGTTTTGCTACATTAGCAGCTCCTTTAACGGATCTCACAAAAGGTAAAGCCCCACTAGTGGTTAAGTGGTCAGTAGAGGCAGAAAAATCGTTTGTAACTTTGAAAGAGGCTTTGTGCACCCAACCGGTTCTGGTAACCCCGGATTTCACTAAAGAGTTTATTGTCCAAACCGATGCATCAGAGCTTGGGTTAGGGGCAGTTCTGTCTCAGGAAATTCAGGGTGAAGAACACCCAGTGTTTTATTTAAGTAGGAAGCTGACTCCCGCTGAGAAAAATTATTCTATAGTGGAAAAGGAATGCCTTGCCATAAAATGGGCCTTAGACTCATTGAAATATTATCTGCTGGGTAGAAAATTTAGGTTGGTCACAGACCATGCCCCCTTAACCTGGATGAGTCAAAACAAAGATAATAATGCCAGGGTGACAAGGTGGTTCCTCAGCTTACAACCATTTCATTTTACGGTTGAACATAGGCCAGGGTCTAAACATGGAAATGCTGACAGTTTGTCGCGAGAAAATTTGTTTTCTGTGGTCGCTCACCCCACTAGGTCTGAGCTGGGGGGGAGGATATGTAACAGAGTGTTGGGGATGGTGGTCAGGGGTGTATATCTGGCACCCAGACTTTTGCACAGCCACTATCCTGACATGTGGGTAAGCACATGCAGCCCCAGGGAAAGTTAAGTTTAAATGTAGTTTTTTCCTCTGTTGTTATTTGGGTCCCTGGGGTGGAGTATTCGGAAGAGCAGGGTGGGCCGATTCTCCACCCACTGTCAGAGTGGTTGTGCATGAGTCCAGCCCAGGTTTCCCATAGAGCTCTGGCTCACTGCCTAACGAGGTCATTAGCCTCACCTGTAGGGGCTGTGAGCAGCTATATAACTGCAGTTAAAGCAGGGTGAAGTGAGGGAAGTGTTTTGGAGGAGAAAGAAAGTGTTTTGTGGAGAAAGAAGATTTGCTGTTCATTGTATCCTGTTACTTCACAACAACAGAAAATAAACAGGCCAGAGGCCCTTTTGAAACTGGACTTTGTCTTGACCTGGTTTTCTTACCCTAGAGGGCTGTGCGGTTGCCAAAAGATCCTGGACAAACACACACAGGAAAGTAAGTTTGTCACAATATATATATGTGTATATATATATATATATATATATATATATATATATATATATATATATACATATTATCAGTAGTCAATTATATTATTGACCACTTTGTCTTATGTATTTTCCATACACTTGACATATCTTGACAAAAGGCTTAGATTAAGTCAAGCTGCACTTTCTTTGTTAAGTTCCATTTTCCAACAATACTGTCGATTGCGTCCATCCTCCATAATTTTACAACCTATCCTCTGTTGTTCTCTGAGTGTTTTGCATGCCAGTAGAATAGGGAGGCTCAAGATCTGAAACAAGTGCAGAGTGACAACACATGACTACACCAGATCCAACAATAAAAACTAGTTTTTTTAGTGGTAAGAATAAGTGACCTGTGCCACAAAAACAAACAAATATGTTGTGGGAATAGGAGGACAAGTAGTTTTGGGGGGACTAGAAAAAAACAAACAAAACAATTGACTGTGAAAGACCTACTTTCACTACCTTAAGAATCAATCTACTTTCTTTCATGCATGGTTTTAAAGGCACTAAAGCAGCTAAATAAAATACATCAAAGTATATAATTAGATTTTTTTTTCTACCTTCGGTATTCCTACCTATGATTGTGATTTTCATTTATTTCCATGGATTTCCTTGGATTTTGATCTATGCAGTGCATTTCTACAAACATGTTTCACTGTTTTCACTATCAGTTTAATTGTAATCCCAGAAATAGGAAATCACTATTCAAAAGCTTATATTTTTAATACATAAATATCCTGGGTTATATTTCTATGGAGTTTTGATATGCAGCCCTTTTTACATGTAATCAGTTAAAGAGAAACTGTCACTTTCCTCGATTTTAATATCATGTTTACTTAAAGGGGTTAAAAAATATAATTAAATACGGAAATATACACATCTTTGGACTACAACTAAGGTCCTCGATTTGTGAAAAAAGTGTGGGAACTCACCCAAGACTTCCACCAAATATATATAGTGGTCATCAGGGACACTTTGACTATATATGACTATATATGCCTGTATGATCCTGCTTACATGAGCTCACAGAGGATTATACAAGTCTCAATGGAGTCACATAGACAAAACTAGTGGTGGTGATGCTGTAGGTTTCACCTAGCAGTGGCATTGTTTAATTGCAGTGATATCTATCTACCTATCTATCTAAAAAACAACACACAATTAACTTCATCTAGAATGCACATTACTGTCAGGGTTGTTTGCTAAACCCCAAATTGTATCAAGTTGTAATCCAAAATTACAAATTAAAGAAAACATTTTTGGATTATTTTTTTTTTATAATTTACAATTCTTCCACTACCCATATATCCCATCCATACATGTGTATCCCTTTACCCAAATCCCTTCACTACCTCTTGTGCACCTCTGCCCATGTCCCCCACTTGTGTTTCTTAATGCTCACTGTCAGAGTATTGACAAAGGTTAAAATGGCAAAGATCTGACACTGCAAGTACAGGAGATCACAAGAAATTGAGGTGCACTTCTCCTTGCTCTCCTTTCCTCGGCATCTCAGCCATCCCCAGTATGATATTAAAGCTTGCTAGACCTAAGGGAGATCTTTAATCTCACCTGCGGCACATTAACAGACTTTTTTTTTCCCCAGCAGCCTCACCATTTCTATTAGCAGGACCACCATCAGGCCGTTGCTAATGATGAAAAGTACAGGAATGCCATTCCAATATGTTCCTGTAGGACTCGAGCCCTCGTCCCTGTCAATCATTATTATAAGCTCTGCCCTTTTGGCAGCCAACGTAGAAAAGCATATAGTGAAGAGGAAAAATTAAATAATGTTTCTATTCCTCCCCATTATTTGTACTGGCTGTGCCTAGACAAAACTGGATTGGAATGTCATTTTTAAAATCTTTAATATAGATCTAATGTGAAATGGGGCATCACATGAAAAAGTTACAGATGACTTTCAAGATTTTATTCATGTGTATAATCCAGGTAAGTGATGGATCACCTTTAATTATACATTTATGCAAATTGTCTTGTAATATGTTGTGTTATATTTATACACAGTTACAGTTATTATTAATATGAAATTTGCATAACTGGGATAAATACAAGTGCAGCAACATCAACAGTAAAGCAATCCAACCATAAATATAGGTTTGCCAGGCTCATGGGAATTTACAAGATTAAATTAGTGACCTGTCTATTTCATTTTCAAAATGTAGAATTACTACATTGGACTTATGTCTCATTTCTCATCATCATATTAACTCAATTTCCACAGAAATTGGAATGGCATTTGCAAAAATAGAACACCCAAGGCATTAAACCTTTTTGATTCTATTTCCTTACAAATGTCTGCCAGTAATAATTACTCCAGGTATTTTCATACATAGTGCATTTCCAATGTAAACATCTTGACGTGTAATACTTAAGTTAAATCCCAATTATAATAATTATTTGAGCATCTGCCTTGTTTTGGTGAGGTGAAGTTCTGCAGTACAAAGTTAAACTTAAATATTTGCATGTGTGCAGTAAATTGCTTGATAGAGATTGATGAGTGGATGACAAAAGTGCATGAAACTATACCATTCCTAGGGCTATAGACCATTTAGGCCTTTCTTACCTTTTATCACATGCTGCACTGCTCACTTCATGGTTGGTCCTATCTCCAAAGCTTGAAGATGTCAGGCAATTGAGTGCTTTCCCATAGGAAGACATTGGTAGGCGAGTGCTCATGCATGGCAAAACACTGCACTGCACCGATCAGATTTTCACTCATCTGTTTCAGAGGAAGCGATTCTAGCGGCTGTCACTTTACAGTGACTCTCTAGTGGTATTTAAAACCTGAAATCTAAATATTGCCATACCTGCAGAACTGCAGTGTTTTCACTTGCAGGGTTAAAATGAGAGACCTGTTTTGAGAGCTGAGCAGGGATTTACTGAAGGGCCAGCTACTGAGTTCCTCTAAGCTTTTGTCCATTCTCAGAGTTTTCATATTCTCATTTAAAATGAGAGGGACATGGCACCAAGACCACTCCACTGAGATTAAGTGATCTGGGTGAATCTGGTGTCCCTTTAACCCCTTATGACATGTCATGATTCCATTTTATTCAAGAAGTTTGGTCCTTAAGGGGTTAATGTGGATATTTGGCACAAAGGGCTACATTGTCATTAACTGTAGAATGTATTTTATACCATATATGCTACACTTCAGTAAATAAACACTATAGGTTTAGAAACACAAACATGTTAAAAACACTATCTAGTCCAACTGCCTCCCCCCTCAGCTCCCTAAACATAGTAAAATCGTACCTTTATTCCATTCAGCTAGTCCTGGCTTTGCTCTGTCTGTCAGACCACATCCCTGGCTGATATCATAAGAAGTGATGATCTGAGCCAATCATAATGCTTTCCCATTGGTTAGGCTGAGATTGTCAATTCTGATGATCTCAGCCAGGGATGTGGTCCGGCAGACAGAGCCAAATGCCACCTTGGCCAATTAGCATCTCCTCATAGAGATGTATTGAATCAATGCATCTCTATGAGGAAAGATCAATGTCTCCATCCAGAGGGTGGAGACACTAATTGTCAGAGCTGCACACTGTGCAGCACTGCCACAGGAAGCACCTCTAGTAGCCATCTGAGGACTAGCCACCGGAGGTGTCCCTAGTCTGTAATGTAAACATTGCCTTTTTTCTCTGAAAAGACAGTGTTTACTGCAAAAACCTTGCAGGGACATGCTAAACTCAACAGAACAACTACAATAAGCTGTAGTTGTTCTGGTTACTACAGCGTATCTTTAAGTTAAGGCAACAATGCATTTCGACTCTAATATCTACAAAATGTTTGTTTAAAGCATACAGAGATTGAGCAAGTATGAATTAATGTTAGTAGACTGGGGTATTTTCAAGTTCTATAACTTTTTTTTAGCGATAAGTGTACTTGTTTTTTGTTGCATTGTCTTACAAATATACACTTTCACACAACCAAAGTGATCAGAACATAAAAGTCCCAAAACTATTCAGAATCCATTACTTTCATATTTAGATTAAGAGATGGATGTCCTTGATTCCACAGAGTACCCTGCTGGTATCTCACAAATGTCAAGAAAACAAAGAGTATTGCAAATATTTAATAGGTCTGCAGTATCATGTATAGAATATTAATATACCAACAAAATGTGCATATGGCCAATTATATGGACTAAACTAGGAATCGAAAATCAAAAAGTGCAAGAAAAAACATTAATGTTAAGAAATTTAAAGGAGGAGTGATCGTCAATAAATATATTACATTGGTTGCTTAGGTAACAAAGAATACAAAGTTTCTGATATTTAATTTTTTAATTTTATTTATTTTTCATTATATATCAAGGGAAAGCCAATGGATGGCTCATTATATATCAAGGAAAAACCAATGGATGGGGATATGCAAACCATTGTAAGAAAAATCTTAGAGTAAAAATATGACTTGATGTCACAGAAATTGCATTAAGTTAATTTAAACAAAGTCCAGGCTCAGATGGTGTGCACCCGAGAATATTTAAAGGGACACAGACAACTTTATCTCAATTAAGTGGTCTGTTTAACCCTGCAACTGAAAACATTGCTGTTCTGTAGAAACATGCATGGCTAGCATGCCTGTATTGTATTCTCCTGACATCCACTAGAGGTTATTTTGCCTCAATAGCCAAGTTAAATCCGGCCTTCAAATGTTTTCCTATGAGGGGAGACCTAAATAGGTGTCAGGAGTCTATAGTGTTAGGAACACATGTTTGTATTCCTAATTCTATAATGTTCCTTTAACCCCTTACGGACCAAACTTCTGGAATAAAAGGGAATCATGACATGTCACACATATCATGTGTCCTTAAGCGGTTAAAGAGTTCTCCTTTTTTCATGTTGGTGACCGTGTATGGCTGAGTTCCTGGACTATCGGCTTGAAAGTACTGTCTATGAAGATGGCTCCCAGATATATTGGTCCCTTTTAAGGCCATTCGACAAATTAATCCAATATCATACAAGCTCAACTTACTTTCTTCTATGTGTATCCCAGACACCTTTCATGTCTCTTTACTGAAACCCTTGCTAGGCTCGCTGCTCTCCCTCATTTGGTTGTAGTGGAAAATTAAGAATAATTTGAGATACAGTCTACCATTGACTCTAGATTTTCTATGGACAAACTCCATTGGCTTGGCTATGGTGCAGAGGAAAGATCCTGAATCGATGCTGCTAAATTTCATGTCACCCATTTGGTTTATGATGTTCATGCCAGGTTTCCCGCTTGGAGTCCTAGCCCTACTTTGCCAATCTGCCATCACATGTCACAACAATCAGGTGGATTGCCTTTTTTCATATGCCTACTGCTCCCTCCATCCTTCCTGATGCTGGCCACTGTGTCCAAGCCCCTTTTTATGACCTGGCATGTGTGTACTTGCATCATGACATTATGAGCTACAGTTATACACATTTACACGACCCCCTCACATTTTGGGGGTGTGGCTACCACAATAATGTCACAGCATATAAAAACAGCAATTTACCAAGTGCATATTGTACTGTTGTAGTTTCTCCTTGACCCAATAGCACATTTATACATTTTAAATTGCTTTTACTGAACAGGCTCTGCACTTGACCATTCTGTATTTTGGTACCCCTGACCTAGTTTTGTCTTTCAAGCTCTTGTTACTAAATTGAGGTTAGAAAGGTTGACCAGCACTATTCCCTAATACTGACCTTGTTTTTGAATGGTTTACCTTTAACTGGTACATATAAAAAATGATAAAAATAGAAACACTATACATAAATTCAAAAATGTATATATTAAGATATTTGGCTCAATTAATTGAAATCAGCATCACAAAAATACAAATGTATGCTTGGACTACTTTTAAGAGATCCATGAGATTGACTAGTCTGATTCATGGTATTGGAAGTAGCATACATGTACAGCTCAAGTATAATACATTTCCTTGTGTAAAGCCTTAAATGCAGCAGTATTAGATACTCCCCACCAGCTCTATGTTCATCAAAGGGAAACTGATATTTCACTATTACTCCTTTACCAATGGTAAGATTACACACATATTACAAATTAGTCAAACTAGAGGCATAGCAGGCACTGAAGCTATTTCCGATGTATAGATATAGAAAGACGATTAATATCATCTGGAACATTGTCATGTTGTGCTTATTCCAATAAAAAGTCTGCAGTTTGATTGAATCCTGGACTCTCTCTGTATTTGGAAGTCTTCTATGGGGTTTGCCATTCCATAAATCTGGATTAATTACTTCATAGGATGTATGAGTCAAAACTGGAAACATTTGATAAGAGAATAATAGGAGCTGTTACTGAGTGGCTTTTTAGTAGAGTCTACCTATAACTCCCCGTCAAAACGTAAGAAATTGTCAGACCCTAAACAGGTCCTACTTGCTAAAAGTAGCTATAAGTACTTTAGCACATAGCAACGTTCTGGCAAAAGGTAGCAACAGAAATGGAGATAAACCAGCCCATAACCTGCTGCCTGGGGCAGGTATTAGCAACTTTCTGAACTTTCGGAATGTTGTGGACTAAATTTCCCATGATGCTCTTACAGCCATAAATGGGAGATGTAGTCCACAACACCTGAGGCATTTAAAGCAAGAGTATGCTTTCTGGCATTTATATATCCAATTTCCGTGTGTAAATTACTTAGTCTATCTAATAAATACCAGTTCATGATGCTATTTATGTTCCTCTATGTGAGTTTTCCAGCTCACTCAGAGAGTTTTCTATGCCAAATCAATACAAATCAAGGTCTTTTATATAGCACTTATTTGCTTTCCATATACACAGTTGCAAAATTGTCAGTGATAAAAGCTTTGGTTTATTATCTTAACCCCAATGACATGGAAAACTAAAGATGTGCGGTATTGCCATACACTTTTATGATGTACGTGATAAATATATCCTGTATTAAACAATGCTTTCAATAAATAATTTAAAGCAATTTTTGTTTTCTCCATTTAATACTTTTACTACATTTAAAAATCATTATATTTATGATAATGTCATTTAAAATGTAGGTATCTTAGGTATCTTGACATTTTACATACTCAAATCTTAAACGATATGTAAACATTTTTTAAGACATACTTTAAGTAGATATCTTATTCCAATAATGCATGAGCATAAGCAAAAACGTTTTAAAAAATGATGTTTGCTTTTGCCTTTTTAATATCATACTTATTTCAACATTTGTTTAAGCTAAACTGGTATTAATAGACCGCTTCATCAGAAATTCAGTTCCAATAAAATATACAGCTTTGTCCACAATTGCAGATTGCACTGTCACTGCTTTACACAAAGAACATTGCAACACCATTAGTGAGCATAAATAATGCACCAGCTCTTCTACAGTACTCAGCTAAGTGCATAGAAACCTTGGACTCATGTTGTCAGAAATTCAATGGATTAGTATCAAGATTTATTTTAAGTCTGTAAAGCACTTTGTTCTTGACAGTGTTCAAAGCTGAAAGAGTGTTATCCTGAATGTGTATCTTAATACTGTCATGCTTGTCTTGTAAGAATAGATGATATATAGGCATCTTTACTTCCTGTTAAAAATTGACATGGCAGAGATGGAAGAATACATATTCACATGAATATTGATTTTAAAATTCAGACTGACTAAAAAAAATAAAAATAAATGAAATTATGATTAATGAAAAAATAAAATATGCATTTAATAAAACAGCAATACATCTTTAGAAACATTGTACATTCTGTATGTTCAGTATTTTTAAACATAAGTATATTTTGCATCATAAAAAAATGTAAATTTTTTAGTATTATTGAAAAAGACAAAATGGCATTTAAATAAATAAGCACGGTTTATTTAAATATTTGCAAATACAAATATGATTGATATAAATTTATATTTTTATTGATTTTTTCTTTTGTATGTATTATTGTTGTATAAAAATATATTTATATTTAATATATATTAAACACTTTCAAAACTGGTTATTATCATGTTTTTGTTGCATTTAAAGAATTATTTAAATATATGTTTGCTTTGAAATTATATTACTTAAATATACTTTTATCTCTTTCATTGTTGGTACGAGCTCATTTAAATCAACAATGTTATAATGTGATAGTTTTGAGCAGTTATACTGATGTGAAGGTCATTCCTTTACATTTTCACAAAGACATTAAACCTTACTTGAAATAAAGCATTCATATCTCCTCGTTGTATGCCCCATGAATTCCAATATTATTCATTGAACCAGTAGTGTCTAAACTATTCATCATTGAAGCCTATGATTTTACAGCCAAGAAATGTGTCAATAATAATTGTGTCCATCCATTGGGTTCCATAAGTCTGGGTGTACATCATAAAATACATTACTTATTTTAGATTGTACATTTTTTTATATTTCAAACTTTTTGTGGATTAGACAAAAATGTACATATGCGAGGCTAACCAGTAAGTTAACACCACTGAACAACATAAAGGATGAGAATGCCATTAATGATTAACTGGATTTAATTTAGTACCTTGTACACATGGGAAAAATAAATACATACATAGACTACTAAAATACTATAAAATATTGAAATTACACACATTAAGAATATAACAAACAAGAGCTAAATATCACAGTGATGTGGAAACAAATGTGTATATATATAGTGACGTTTATCAATTATATAAGGGAATAAATTACCAATCAGCAGCTGTGGCACTCTTTGGGAACTCCCAAAAATGTCCCTCTTACATATACATAAAAACAAATACCGCAATGTTTAGGTGATGGACCACCACCCGATAACATTAAAGGGCAGTGCTTACAAATAATGCTAATAATTCAACTTACCCCAATACAAGTGTGGGGTAATATGATCTCATATACATAAAAAAGAAGCAGAAAAAATATAATAGTGCAACAGAGTACAAAAGGTTACATAATATGTAAGAGTGTGGTATATATATGCTTATTTTCAATGGTATGGCTCTGAACCTACACGTGTTTGTGCCTTTCCGGTGGCAACTGTACCTCTTCTGTAAATCAAGGTCCTCCAGTCAGGTATATAGATAACGTGAAACACAAAGCAAGCATACAATAGTGAAAAATACCTCTGTAGTAATAGTGAATAGAAATATAGGTATATAGGTCTTGCTCAGCTTTACCTGGAACCCATAGAATACAGGCTCCAAGTTTTAAGATAAGCAGTGGCAATCCTTCCTTTCTTCAACTCAAGGAAGTAGCTTTAATTATAATTTTAACATAAAGTACAAAAATACATACAAAAACATTTGGTTAAAATCTTGCTGGCCTCCGAGATGCTTTTCACCCGGTATCTGGGCATTCTCAATAGGTGTAGTGCTGTCCTTGGGTTCTTCCCATTATTAGGGAAGTCTTTAAATTGTATCCAATCCTGTTTACTGTTTTCTGGTGGCTAGGTGGGGCGTTTACCTTCCTTTGTTGTTATGTTTGTCCAATTGGTGCATTCTTTTAAAATGTCCCCCCTTCATATTCACCTCTTAGTAAGGTTTCTTTCGATCCGGATATGACATGTCAACTGTTTTTCCACACGTCACTTCGGCATTGCGGCCGTACCTGTTCAATTAAACTACAAAGTCATGTGAACAATCACATTAAGAAGGTGTTAGCTTTATTTTGCACTTTATAGGTCAATAAGTAAAAGTAGCACTTTACTATTTCCAAACCATTTTTTTTTCAAAATTAACCAAAGTTGCATTTTATTATTATTATTATTGCCATTTATATAGCGCCAACAGATTCCGTAGCGCTTTACAATATTATGAGAGGGGATTTAACTATAAATAGGACAATTACAAATAAACTTACAGGAACAATAGGTTGAAGAGGACCCTGCTCAATCGAGCTTACATTCTATAGGAGGTGGGGTGTAAAACACAGTAGGACAGGAATTTGCAATCAAATAAGGTGGGCTGCCCTTTAGGAGAGGGCAAGAGACAGGTATGTGAGGTAGGGGTTAGTCTTGGAGGCCATAAGCTTTCCTAAAGAGATGGGTTTTAAGGCACTTTTTAAAAGATGCAAGACTAGGGGAGAGTCTGATGGCGGGAGGCAGGCTATTCCATAGGAAGGGAGCCGCCCGCGAGAAGTCCTGCAAGCTCGAGTTGGCCGTACGGGTGCGGACAACGGACAGGAGGTGGTCACGGGCAGAGCGGAGAGACCGAGAATGGACATACCTATGGATCTGTGAGGAGATATAAGAGGGGCTAGAGTTGTTCAGTGCTTTATAGGTGTGAGTTAGTGCCTTGAATTGACTCCTATAGCACACAGGAAGCCAATGTAAGGACTGGCAGAGGGGTGAGGTGTGAGAGAACCGACTAGAGAGGAAAATCAGTCTAGCAGCAGCGTTCATTACAGACTGTAGGGGTGCAGTACGGCTTTTGGGAAGACCAAGCAGGAGAGGGTTACAATAATCCATGCGGGAAATTACTAGAGCATGGACAAGCTCCTTGGTAGTATCTGGTGCAAGAAAGGGGCGGATGCAGGCTATGTTTTTAAGATGGAATCTACAGGATTTGGCAACATGCTGGATGTGAGGATCAAAGGTGAGACCAGAGTCAAGTATGACACCAAGACAGCGCGCTTGCAAGGATGGGCTGATGTTGGTACCACAAACTTGAAGGGAGAGCGAAAGAGGAGGATCAGTATTAGGAGGAGGAAAGACAAGGAGCTCAGTTTTTGAGAGATTGAGTTTCAGAAAGCGGGAGGACATCCATTCAGAGATGGAAGAAAGGCAAGCAGTGACACGTTGCAGGACAGCAGGGGAGAGGTCTGGGGAGGAGAGATATAGCTGGGTGTCATCAGCGTACAGGTGGTAGTGGAATCCAAATGAGGTAATAAGTTTGCCAAGAGAGGCAGTATAAAGAGAAAATAGAAGGGGACCAAGGACGGAGCCTTGGGGGACTCCAACCGAGACAGGGCGAGGGGAGGAGGTATCATTAGAAAAAGAGACACTGAATGAGCGTTGGGAGAGATAAGAGGAAAACCACGAGAGGACAGAGTCACAGAGACCAAGCGATTGCAGAGTTTGAAGAAGGAGAGCATGATCAACGGTGTCAAAGGCCGCTGAGAGGTCAAGAATAATTAGTATGGAGTAGTGGCCTTTGGATTTAGCTGCGATTAGATCGTTAGTAACTTTGATAAGGGCAGTCTCTGTAGAGTGGAGAGGGCGGAAGCCAGATTGAAGGGGGTCAAGGAGAGAGTTGGAATTGAGGAAATGAGACACACGGGTAAAGACAAGTCTTTCCAGAAGCTTTGAGGAAAAAGGGAGCAGGGATATGGGACGGTAGTTAGAGGGGGTGGACGGGTCGAGGGATGTTTTTTTTAGTATAGGTACTACAGTGGCATGTTTAAGGTCAGCAGGGACGATGCCAGAAGAGAGCGAGCAGTTGAAGATGTGTGTTAGAGAAGGCACGAGACAAGTGGAGAGAGATCTGATAAGGTGAGATGGGACAGGATCGAGCGGGCAAGTGGTGGGACGAGAGGAGCAAAGAAGAGCAGCAACCTCTTGGTCAGTGGCTGGGGAGAATGTCTGAAGGGTAGGAAAGGCATGATCTATGTGTGATTGAGAAACAGAAAGGCAAGGAGGGGAGAATTATTTCCTTAGCTGTTCAATTTTGTCAGTGAAGTAACATGCAAAGTTATCAGCAGTAAGGTTGGTTTGGGGGGTGGCCACAGCGGGGCGAAGAAGAGAATTAAAGTTGTCAAAGAGACGCCTGGGGTTGCGGGAACATGAACTAATGAGAGAGGAAAAATAGGACTGTTTGGCAAGGGCAAGGGCTGCACTGTATGAACACAATATGAATCTATAGTGGAGAAAGTCTGACTGGGTGCGAGATTTCCTCCAGGAGCGTTCAGCACAACGGGAGCATCTTTGCAGGTATTGCGTTGATTTAGTATGCCATGGTTGGGGGCGGGTCCTCCTTGAGGTGCTTGTTTGGAGTGGTGCTGCAGTGTTCAAGGCAGATGTAAGAGTAGAGTTATATATGGAGATGGCCAGTGAAGGACAGGAGAGGGAACACTGATATCTATCAGGAATCCCTGAATAACCCTTCACAGGTATATATAATTTAAAAGAAGACAACCTATGGTATTAAATTTGGTGTATTTTGACTCTTTTCATCCAACCATTTTACCATCAATCTATGCCAAATTAAAAAAAATAAAAATAAAAAATTGGTGATTTTTTGACACACATAGCAATTTAGGAATACATGTACTGAGAACTTTAAGGGTTACTGCCAAAAAACACCCCAATATGTGTTTAGCAACATCTCCCAAGTACAGTAATACCAACCATGTATAGGTTTGTTGAGTTTTCTGGGGTTAAAAGACCTTATTTGTAGGGTGCGCATTATACTTTTCCAACTTGGTATTTTCACAGCTGCTCATCATGCACCCATGTCCTATTTGGGACATTTTCAAAAGCCGGCCAATGTAATTTATCCCCATCAAACTATATATTTTTGAAAAGTAGACAACCCAGGGTATTCAATATGTGGTATGTCTGGTCTTTTTTAGTAGCCACTTAGTCACAAACACTGGCCAAATATAGCATTTATATTTATTTGTGTGTTAAAAATGCAAAAAAAAACAATTATGAACGCTAACTTTAGCCAAGTGGCTACTAAAAAAGACTAAACATACCCCATTTTCAATATTTATGAAATTATTTATGCTTATAGGTGTCCATAGTGCTGCCAGCAGGAGGACTGACAGGCGGTCCCCCTGCTGGTGAAACAAGTTTTAAAAACACGTTAAAGAAAAGCTTTACAATAAAAATATAATGTTAATAAAATATATATCTATATATCTATATATAATAGGTATATATATATAATATATATATATATATATATATATATATATATATATATATATATACATAAAGATAAATAATCCAGATAACACTCTCAGGACTTGTAGATAAAAAAAACTTAGCTTTCATAAGTGCTATCTGGATTATTCATCATTGTATTTTTTGCTTAACAAGCACCGGCAAGTACATTTGTATTATATGGAGTGCAGGTTTATTTTCTTTTTTATATATATATATATATATATATATATATATATATATATATATATATAAATATATCTTATATATGATGTCATATTAAGTGTATTTTTTATTAATATATGCATATAGTAATCTAAAAATACACTTAGAGTAAAATTACACGCGTATATAAATAATCTATGTATATAATTTATATTATTAGAAAAATAAATAATGAATTAAAAATAAATGTAAAATGTAAATAAATGTAAAAAATGTAAAAACTATTTTTTCATGTATATATATATATATATATATATATATATATATATATGTATATATATATATAAAACTGTATTTTGATACTCTGTTGCACTATTACAGGGAGTGCAGAATTATTAGGCAAGTTGTATTTTTGAGGATTAATTTTATTATTGAACAACAACCATGTTCTCAATGAACCCAAAAAACTCATTAATATCAAAGCTGAATATTTTTGGAAGTAGTTTTTAGTTTGTTTTTAGTTTTAGCTATGTTAGGGGGATATCTGTGTGTGCAGGTGACTATTACTGTGCATAATTATTAGGCAACTTAACAAAAAACAAATATATACCCATTTCAATTATTTATTATTACCAGTGAAACCAATATAACATCTCAACATTCACAAATATACATTTCTGACATTCAAAAACAAAACAAAAACAAATCAGTGACCAATATAGCCACCTTTCTTTGCAAGGACACTCAAAAGCCTGCCATCCATGGATTCTGTCAGTGTTTTGATCTGTTCACCATCAACATTGCGTGCAGCAGCAACCACAGCCTCCCAGACACTGTTCAGAGAGGTGTACTGTTTTCCCTCCTTGTAAATCTCACATTTGATGATGGACCACAGGTTCTCAATGGGGTTCAGATCAGGTGAACAAGGAGGCCATGTCATTAGATTTCCTTCTTTTATACCCTTTCTTGCCAGCCACGCTGTGGAGTACTTGGACGCGTGTGATGGAGCATTGTCCTGCATGAAAATCATGTTTTTCTTGAAGGATGCAGACTTCTTCCTGTACCACTGCTTGAAGAAGGTGTCTTCCAGGAACTGGCAGTAGGACTGGGAGTTGAGCTTGACTCCATCCTCAACCCGAAAAGGCCCCACAAGCTCATCTTTGATCAGGGCCGGACTGGGGATACAAAGCAGCCCTGGAAAAAAAATCTGTGCCAGCCCCATAAGTCACTGCGCCATATATTGTCGCGTGTAATATGTAAGGCTATGTCTTGCCAGGACAGATGATTGAGTAATATATATATATATAGCTTTTTCTAATATAAAATATTGGTCCTTCCAGGGTAAAACGTTTAATTATACAGTAAGCATACTCACATGCAGACACAGGCAATTTCACTGACATTTCAATGACACACACAAGCTCATTGATACACAGCCTCATAGACAAACAATCTTACTGATATACATCAGCTCATTGACATAAAAACACAAGCTCACTCACTAGCAGGCACACGCATGCAAGCAAGCCCACTCACTAGCAGACGCACACACACAGCTTAATGTGGTGGTACTGGTGTCTATAGCATGTCCCTACAGGCTTTTCAACGTAAACACTGACTTTTCAGACAAAAGTCAGTGTTTACATTGCTTCAAAGTGACACTGCTAGTGACAGTCACTCAGACGGTCACTAGAGGTGCTTCCTGTGTTAGTGCCCTCCCGCGCTGCTGAATGAGACTGGCGCCGGAATATGACGTCATATTCCGCGCCGGTCTCATTCAGCTGCATGCTGGGGAGCAGAGCCAGCGCAGCTCGCGCAGCTCCCTCAGCGGCCGCCAGGACAAGTCCGCCAGCGGCCGCCAAAAGACCTCCCCAGCGGCCAGGGGAGGGCTGGCAGCCTTAGGCCTGGGGGCAAAACCAGTCAAGTAGACTGGTGCACCTGCCCAGGATCAGAGCCGGTGCAAGGATTTTTGCCGCTCTAGACAAAATAAAAATTTGCTGCCCCCACATGTCACATCACAATGCCCCACCCATATGATCTGCCATATGAACTAACGCCAGTGCTGCACACAGTGTGTGTTTCCATTAAAAAGCCTGCAGGGACCAGCTATAGACACCAGAACCACTTCATTAAGCTATAGTGTCCCTTTAATGTGAGGTAAATTATAGATTAGTGTCACTAATAATATACTAGATTGCCTACTAACAAGTAGATGAGGATGATGATGGGCTGCAGTTTGGCTCCACTGGTCTGGTGTAGAACAGGATCTCTGAAGGCTGTTTGCAACTGTGGTCACAAAATTCAATGTTCTGGGAGAATTGGAAGCAGCTCCATTTTTTGGGGCCCCTTACACAGCTCAAGGTCTGGGCCCCAGGACCTGACGGTGAGTATGCCCATAAGGCCCACTCATAAGTTCCACCCACCCATGAGTTCGCTCACAGGGAGTGGAGTGTGTAGGGGATGTGTTATGTGTTATTGTAGAGGATCTAATATGTGTGCTTATGATATGTAGTGTTTAGGGTTACCAGTTTGTGCAGGTGATGCAGTGTGTTTGTGTGTAGTGGAAGCAGTGTGTATTTGTGTATAAGGGATGTATTATGTTTCTGGTTGTGTGTAAGGGATGCATTGTGTGAATCTGTGTTTGTATGCATAAGGGATGCAAGGTGTGTGTCTGTATGTGTGTGCATGAGATGCATTGTGTTTCTGTGTGTATGTAAGAAAAGAAGTGTGTGTGTGTTTGCATGCGTGTGTACGGGTTTGCATTGTCTGTTTCTGTGTATGTGTACAAAGGATGCATTGTCTTTGTGTGTAAGGGTTGCATTGTGTGTGTGTGTGTGTAATGGATGCATTGTGTGTTTCTCTGTGTGTAAGGGAAGCATGTTGTGTTTCTGTGTATGTAT
>OW240912.1:305441619-305558590 GCA_933207985.1 Pelobates cultripes | reverse complement strand
ATGTTGGGGTAACATTCCCTATTCTGATCTGTGTCGGTGTGTATCAGGGGCTCTGAGGACAGGTGTCAATCCATATCTGCCAAGTGACCCTATGTTGGGGTAACATTCCCTATTCTGCTCTGTGTCAGTATGTATCAGGGATCCTTAGGACAGGTGTCAATCCATATCTGCCAAGTGACCCTATGTTGAGGTAACATTCCCTATTCTGCTCTGTGTCAGTGTGTATCAGGGGCTCTGAGGACAGGTGTCAATCCATATCTGCCAAGTGACCCTATGTAGGAGGAACAGTCCCTATTCTGCTCTGTGTCAGTGTGTATCAGGGAACCTTAGGACAGGTGTCAATCCATATCTGCCAAGTGACCCGATGTAGGAGGAACAGTCCCTATTCTGATCTGTGTCAGTGTGTATCAGGGATCCCTAGGACAGGTGTCAATCTGTTGTAGAATTATTAGGCCTCTATAAATCTGTAAGGCCCCTTTAAATCCTCTTGCTATACCTCTAAGAGGCCCCCATAGTTTTACAAGAAAGCTTTGTCTATAGAACATAGAATTTGCATGCCAGCAAGAAATAGCTTTGATAAAATGTGTATTTACTAAAAGCCTTGAAACCTAACCTTGAGAAACTAACCGTGCCAGCTACACTCTAAATGGATGGCTGCCAAAGCACCCCTCCCATCGAGTGAACACCTCGTGCTAACAAGATGGCGCCTACATCTTGTGTCCACTCCCGTGTCAAGGATGACATCACCTCTTGATAGGAGGGTACCTAACTAACCACTTAACACCTGGACCAATCAATAGTGTCTATTTGCTGTTATCTTGATTTTCTTCAATGATGTAATAATGCCTTTAAAAGGGTCTGCGCACCCATTTTCTGGCAGAAGCCATTAAACTTCTCTGAAGTTCTTTCATTACCCTGAACCTTGTGTCTCAGTGTGAATTTACTTCTGCGTGCACGCAACTTTATTATCTTTAATTTGGACAGGAACAGATAGTCATTCAAACTAATTGGTTTGCAGTAAATTATCTACAACAGCTGGCGCCATAACGTGGGGCTCTGGGCTATGTCCTGCCTGGGCAGCTGTCCAAGAAGATGCTGGGGGGGTGAATCCTGGGGGAAGGAAAAGAGCCTGATCACCTCTGAGTACACGGTAGAGATTGCTGCAGCACCTAGCCGGTATGTTCCTACCCCTGTGATTGACCTGTTCCAGTGTCTGTGACTGCTGCCGAGAGGACATCAAAGTCAGGTAATAACTTGCCCAGAGTCTTTGTATTGTTAATGATACCTAGTTTACCTGCATGTTGACTATCTGTTGCCTGGGTGTGTTTGTATTGGTATGTGTTTAACTTAGTACCCGGGGAGTGTAAGTGCCTGTTTAACTCCTTTTAGGTACCACATGCCTGTGGTAGTAAGGAAAAAGGGGGGTGGACCTGTGGAAGTTTTCCTGGGGGTCCTCTATTGCCTGTTTAACTCTTTTAGGAGCCACGTGGCTGTGGCTGTAAGGAAAAAGAGTAGGGGGAATCTGTGGAGGATGATGTAGACTCATTGCTTCCTGGGGGTTCCCCAGAGTGTCATTTTGACCGCTTAGCTAGCCTCATCGGACACTTCTTCTTGGTAAAATTCCAGCCTCGAGCGCTGAGGCAGGTAAGATTCCAATTCTTTAGGCTATACAGGATTCGGGTTGGAAGCTGTTGCTGTTTCCTGTGGCTGCTGGTAGTGAGACTTGCGGGTGGGTCCGCAACAGGGACACTACGAGGTTGAGGGAGGTGGCTTTGGCCACACGAGTAAAGGCAAGGGATAAAACTGTTGAACTTATTTGAACTGTGATGCATTCACTGTATTTACACTGAAATGTTATTGTCTTAATTGTCTGTCACACAGATTCCTGTGTTTACTTCTATCTTACTCACTGTACTATTTACACTTTCCCCTCCTATTTCTCTTTCTCTTTGTTGAGAGAAGTGATTGGTCACACACTTCTCGCCACGCTCCAATCCGCGGCTACCACGGGTAGGCGGAATCAGTGACTAGTCTACGTTTTGGGAAGACGTACTTAAAGAGCTTGCTCTTAAAGTAGCAGTCGAGCACGGTAGACGTTCTGTTCCTTTCTCTCTCTATATCTGGGACGCCTTGTATAGGGAGGATGGGACAGAAGTTAGATAAACCCAGTAAGGGTTGGTTAGCATGTGATCTAGTGGAAGACAGAGAAGGAGAAGAGATGGTTAAGAAAGTGAGTAAGATTGCTAAAGTATGTGGAATTACCGTACCTCTGTGCAGCAGATTGTAGCCAGAGAGCTGGCGTAAGTTACTGACAGAAGAAAGGGAAGCTGTCGGACCAAGATTTGGTTTGTACAGCAGAAGCCTGGTACCGAGTAGCAAGAGCTATTCAGCAAAAGGGATAGGTTGAGGAAGATATTGATCACAAAGGTTTAAGTTTGTATGTATATCATAATAATTGTGTTACTGGGATGTTATCCCAGCAGTGCCCTGTCCAGGAGGTGACCACTTCCATCATCCTGTCAGTAATGACCGAAATGTAGCTGACCATGGTCACCATCCCACCCCAATCTTAAAACGCTGTGGGGTTTTTGTATTTTGTGTTAGCCATTACCCTGGTAGAGGGTGGGGGTATAAATGAAATGTTGTGTTTTTGTGTCTCTTTGCTTTGTAATGTAATTGTCCTTCTGTCTTGTTACTGTACAGCGTTGACATGGTTAAATTCGTGCTGGCAGGCGGTCTCTCTCTTGTTCCACTCAAATCCCCCTCTGCTAAAACACCCCCCCCTCCCCTCGCTTCTGTGAGACGCGGGGGGGGGAGGGGGCGGAGGGGGGTGGTGACATGCTTGCGATTTAGGTCTGTCTCTTCGGTGTTCTGTAGAGTTATTCAGAAGCTACTGATAAGAGTATGAGGTACTGAGGATTGTGGGAGTGACGAGCTCACAAGATTGCATTCAGTGTTGAATACGGGATTTAGGAAGGTGTAGAGGGAATATGCGATGTTGTTAAGTCAGTATAAGAGGAGGAAAGTGATTAATGGCTAGAGGATGATAAGGGAAATTGGTTGAATTCCGTGAGTTTATTTTGCTTCATTTTATTATTTTAAAGTACATGTTTCTAGAAACAGCTGTATGGGCTGTTAAATGCATAATGTTCTCAACTGTCTTATTCAACCTGCCAGGTCTGTTCATAGTTTAGTATTTCATTTTGCAGAACAGAATGTTGCTTCTCTGACTTATTTTAATAGTTATAATATAGTGTATGGTTGAAAGTACGTCAACCACCACCCTAAAGATGGCGCCTGCCAGTCCCGTGACCTATCCACAGTCACGGTTACTTCTAAAGTAACGTCACTTCCGCCCTTACCATGCCCACACCTCCTGTCTTCCTTTCCCACACATATCATGGACGTCACCCCTCTCACTTCCTCCCTTGCTGTCATTTCCTTCCCCGCCCCTGTCATGGCTGCCTCCATCATAAGGCCTACCCCTATTATGCTCGTCCCATTTAGAGACGTGGTTTCCCTTACACTCTACATATTATGAACTGAAACATTATAATTGTTATAGTCTAAGTGATATAAATGATAGTACCGCAATAGTTAATGTTTTATCCAAAGACATATAGGAACTTTACTTAACCTACTATTAACCATTATTTATAATGATAGACATGTTCAGACTGCAAAAAGCTATGGCTAATGACATACAAAAGGGGTTTGAGTCAGTAACACAGCCCATACTGAGGAGAGCAAACCCGCTGATGCTTAATGCCCCTGCCATGGCAGTGTCTTCAGGGGAACAGGGGGGGCCTCTAGCTACTGTAATTTTACCCATTGAGGGCCAGCCCACCACTTTCCTAGTTGACACAGGTGCAGCCCGAAGTGTTCTGAGAGAACAAGACCTGCCCGATACCTCATTTCTTTCCAATATTGATGTCTCCTGTGTTGGGGTGGACGGCCTTCCAAGGCAAAGTCCCCTGTCCACCCCACTGCGGGTTGGTAACTGCCACAACTTGCTTGCTCGCTTTGTGGTATCTTCCACATGCCCCATTAACCTGTTAGGAGCTGATGTTCTTTCACGCCTGCAGGCATCCATCACCTTTACTCCAGATGGACAAGTGGAACTATCCACCCCTCTATCTGTCTCAGACACCTCAGCTTTGTGCTCCTTACCCCTGATGCTACATCTAGAAGAGCCTCATGGGGATGCAAAAGACCTAAGGACTAATTTCCCTGATTCACTAAAGACTGATGTTCCCAAGAAGCTGTGGTCCACAGGCCCAGAGGACATAGGCCATCTAAAGGTCCCGCCTGTGGTGGTAAAGCTCATCCCAGGCGTAAAATTGCCACGAAAATCACAGTATCCTTTGAAACCAGCTCAAGCTGCAGCCATTACAATTCAAATTCAAGCACTCCTGGAGAAGGGTGCTCTTGTCAAATGTGAATCACCATGCAATACTCCATTATTTCCAGTAAAGAAAAAGACTCCAAAAGGCGAACCAGAAAAGTACAGATTGGTCCAAGACCTCAGAGCGGTAAATGAAGCCACAGTTTTGGACACTCCAATAGTGCCCAACCCACACACTCTCCTTTCCGGCGTTCCACCCTCTGCCAAGTACTTCACTGTAATTGATCTAGCCAATGCCTTCTTCAGTGTTCCCCTGGATCCAACTTGCCAATATCTGTTTGCTTTCACACATGACAAACAACAGTACACATGGACTGTCATGCCCCAAGGGGCACAAAATTCACCAAGTCAATTTGCGAAGGCCATGTGCTCTATCCTTGATCCATGGCAATCTGACCATCCTGAGGTCGTCCTGCTTCAATATGTGGATGATTTGCTGCTTTGTGGAGATGATATACCCACAACAGAACAATGCTCACTTAATCTTCTTTGCTACCTAGCAGAACAAGGATGTAAAGCTTCACGTCTCAAGCTGCAATTCTGCCAACCTACTGTTATTTTCCTTGGCCATTGTCTGTCTCAGGGAACCAGACATCTTACCCGTGACCGAGTTAGAGCGGTACTGGACATTCCACCTCCAAGGATCTCAAAGTCACTACACGCCTTCCTAGGCCTCATTTCCTATTGCCGAGCATGGATCCCAGAAGCCTCGCCCCTTATGCAACCTCTTTATGATGCTCTCAAGTCAGGCCCATTATGCTTGTCCACAGAAGCCCTTGACAACTTCTGTTCTCTCAAACGTGCTATTGCTTCTGCTCCTGCTCTTGGCCTACCAGACTATACCAAACCCTTCACATTGTTTGTTTCTGAAAGACAAGGCCATGCAACAGGAGTACTCACTCAGGCCCATGGTCCTGGAGGCCGCCAAAGGCCTATTGGATTTTTCTCCTGCCAACTGGATATTGTGGCCAGAGGACGTCCCTCTTGCCTTCGGGCCGTCTTTGCTGCCAGAGAGCTCATTGAAAGAACTGGAGATCTTGTCCTTGGCCACCCCCTGGTTGTCTTGGCCCCTCATGACATTTCTGCCATAGTCAACCAGGTCCAGCTTAAGCATGTTACTCCTGCCAGGCATCTTCGCCTTCAATGTCATCTTTTGTTGCCTGACAACATTACCCTCCAAAGATGTCAAGTTCTCAATCCGTCCACTCTTCTGCCACTCCCTGAGGGGGGTGTATACTACGGATTCATCATGGACGAAATTTATGTTTCTCTTCTCACTGGCACCATCAAGAAGGAAATGCATCCCAACCTATCCTTTTATGATGGACAAGCACTCCTTCATGACGGAGCAAGACATGCCTTCTGTACCATGTGGTACAAACCAAACATCACTCCTGAACCCTGCTATGAAGATGAACTCTATAAGCTGGTTGAAGTAAAACTCACTGCACAAGACTTCTACTGTGATTCTGAAGGCAACAGTATGGTCTTGATTCATCTACCTCCGGAACTCAAGCATTTGTACCGTCATTGGGACACTGCCATTCCACATGTCCCTGTGACCAAGTTGAAAACAATATCATGGAATGATCTTGGGCCTATGGCAAAAGCATGGGCCACTATGGACGAATCACAGCTACAGGAAAATGGTGTTGTCAAATATCCAACAACTGACCACCTAAAAGCATGGCCGCGTCATTTCCTGGAGAATGAGTTCCAAGATTTAACCATAGTGAATGACTACGACCCAGATACACCTCATGACTGTTTTGAACAGATGAAAATGGAAACGACACATCTACCAACTGTGCATGAAGACCCATTGGTAGATCCCGATCTCACCCTGTTTGTGGACGGCTCAAGATATGCTGATGAAGAAGGAAGATACCATACAGGATATGCCGTAACCACAACAGATGAAATTGTCAAATCATCATCTTTACCATCAACTATGTCTGCACAAGAAGCTGAATTGCAAGCCCTGACTTCAGCATGCAAGATCTCTGAAGGAAAGCGCGCCAATATCTACACGGATTCAAGATATGCACTGGGCGTGGCTCACGACTTCGGATTAATTTGGAAAACAAGAGGATTTCTTACCACCGCCGGTACACCAATCAAGCACGGTTCCGCAATCAAGGAGCTGATGGACGCCCTCCTACTCCCAGAAGAAGTGGCTATTTTAAAGATAAAAGCACATGGGAAGTTGGACTCAGATGAAGCAAAGGGCAACCATCTAGCTGATCAGGCTGCAAAACAAGCTGCAAAAGAACCACAGGAAGTGGAAAGAAGAGTGTCCGGAAATGAAGAAACTCCCATATTTACTCTGCAGACTCTTCCAACTGACCTGAAAATCCTGCTGGAACAACAGGCTACAGTTGCCCCTGAAGAAATACAGAAGTGGAAACAGAAAGGGGCAGTTCTGAAGGATGGAGTGTACTCCAACAACCTCAATTTCTGCCTCCCTAAGAATTTGTACCCAGCAGTCGTACAATGGGCACACGGACCTGCACATTTATCAAAGGATCTAATGAATGCTCTTGTACAAAATGCTACCTCACTGTCCCCATATGAGATTCTATTTGGGACTGCACCTAGGCTAGGTTGCTATTTTCCCCAACAACTACAACTTCAAACTGATGTTTTAGTAGATTATGTAACTGAACTCGCAAATGCTTTGAACAAAATCCATGCCCAAGTTTTCTCTTCAATTCCAGATCCTGATTCTGACACAGGCAACCACAGTCTGCTCCCCGGTGACTGGGTTCTGGTCAAGAAATTTGTGCGAAAACACACCCTGGATTTGACGGACCGTTCCAAGTTCTCCTGATCTCCCCTACCTCTGTCAAATTGGCCGGAAGGCCTAACTGGATCCACGCTTCCCATTGCAAGAAGACACCTGCCCCAGAGGAAGCTAATTCTATGCAACCATGTGCCTCTGGTACATTATCTCCTTAGTTGGCCTCCTTAAAGCCCAGCAGGTGGCCATCACCAAAGATGCTAGTGGGTACACTTTCTGGTATAATTCATCATGTACCCATGTGGCTACATTCACTTTTGATTACTGTGATATTGTAGAATGCCCATTCCCTAAGTCACAGATTCAAGCCATTTATAAAGATATCCCACAAGCAAAAGACCCTTACGTTTGTGTAGTAGATGAACAATGGGGTTATGACTGTAACTACTGGGGGGCTGCGGGATGGAATACTGGGCCTGCCTGGGGTTATAAACCCAAAAGTGCTTTAGATAGACAATCAGGGTAGATCCCTCCTTCAAAGAATGACTTTAAGAAAGCCTGGAGGAAGTACCCCTATGAAATTAATGTTAAATATTGAACATCCTGGCCCCGAGGATGCAGACCGATATGTAATGGGAATGTATTGGAAGAAAGGTTCCTACAACAAATTAGGTCATTTCTACCTCAGAGATATGTCCCACTCTCCAGAGTGGCAAGGGGCTGATCATATGGTCCCAAATCCGCTAAAACCACATATCCAGTCCTTTAAAGATATGATGGCCATCGCTAACCCCACTTTTGAAGATACCATGGCCGCTGAAACTGGATTCAATGACATTAATCTGTGGTTAGAATGGATGAGGTATAATGCTAACAAACATAATAAAACAGCATGTTATGTATGTGGCGGTGCCCGACCCCACCTTGGCACCGTCCCCCTAACTCTCCCTTTAGAGATAGAAGATTGCTTCTTAAGCCTTTTGCCTACCAATATGACTTTAATAGGTCCCTCTGCATGGCATGGACGGCAGAATACCCTCTCTTAGTTGAAAATGTTAAGCCACCAGATGGAATCACAGTCTATAGAGGTAATTACACTTGTTATGCCATGTATGACGGGATTGGTAAATTCATGGGTAATTTTTCTAAAGGTTATTGAGCCACTTACAGAACTGTTCCTATACGCCTGTTGCAACACCATACCAGGTCATTGGGAGATATTTACTGGTTATGTGGGGATCTACAGTTAAGATCTAGGCTGGAAACTGAGTGGTGGGGTGAGTGTACCCTGGCCAAAGTTATCATGCCCATTCATATTATTTCTGATAATCATCATGACACATACGACCCTCCACATACATCAGCCAGAGTAAGGAGCGAAACCCCAGTAAAAGGCAGTTTTGACCCCCACATTTACATAGATGCCATTGGGGTGCCTAGGGGGGTACCTAATGAATTTAAAGCTAGAGATGAGCTGCCTTGGGCTAAAAATGGTCCACACGCTGCTGTATTTTAGCTCTGAATGCCTGTTGACTTGCGTGACTTATCCGCCACCAACTAGGGGTTCAAGCCGCCAGTGTGTACTTTATAAATGGCTTTATAAAGCAGTGTGTACTTTATAAATGGCTCCACCTGCCACCCGTACAGCAACACAGTCTCCAGTTAGCAGGACCAACCAAGCATCTTCTTCCATCTGCCTGTTACAGAAATTACTGCCGTGTACACGACCACTGATAGGAGACGCGGAAGGTATTAAACTGATAAAATAGTACTAAACACACCACTCCTATCTGGTGTCACATTAGCTTGACCGCGCAGTGCCCCAAATTTGCAGTAAGAGGACCGACCAAGCCTCTTCTTCCATCTCCCTGTTACAAAAATCAATGCGTGTACACGTCCACTGATAGGAGACGCGGAAGGTATTAAACTGATAAAAATAGTACTAAACACACCACTCCTATCTGGTGTCACATTAGCTTGACCGCGCAGTGCCCCAAATTTGCAGTAAGAGGACCGACCAAGCCTCTTCTTCCATCACCCTGTTACAAAAATCAATGCCGTGTACACGTCCACTGATAGGAGACGTGGAAGGTATTAAACTGATAAAAAATAGTACTAAACACACCACTCCTATCTGGTGGTACATTAGATTGCACGCGCAGTGCCCCAAATTTGTTGTGATCTGTGAGTAAGGTAAGCGGTTGTCCATACAAGTAGGTTGCAGCTTTTTGAGGGCCCACACCACCGCTAACCACTCCTTTCAATGGCAGTGAATATACTTAAACTGTGCAAAAGTTTACGGCTTAGATAAAAATCAATGCCGTGTACACCGTCCACTGATAGAGGCAGCGGAAGGTATTAAACTGATCAGAACAATACTAAACACACCACTCCTTTTTTTTGGGTGAGGCTACAGGACAGAGTGCTTCTCGGTTATGTTAACTCACGGGCAGCTGGCTCATCAAGGAACCACAGCAGCTTTCCATGTACAAGGTAAGACCGCGTGCAGCCGGTAAGGGTTCAGGCTCTTCTTCCTGGAGGATACGCTGCAAGCCTGTTGAATGAGGTGACCTTGCTCAGGTCCCAGGTGTACGGTTCCTAAAATAGCTGCCATATACACGTCCACTGATAGGAGACGCGGAAGGTATTAAACTGATCAGAACAATACTAAACACACCACAAATAAGGTTTCTCTCCTGTATGGCTCCTCAAATGATGCTTAAGATTAGAAGCGGCTGAAAAGCATTTCTCACACTCGAACAAAAATATATTTTTTTAACATTCTCTCCACTTTGAACGAAATGACGTTTGGGAAGAGATTAACATAATTAAACACAGGCAGTAAAAATACAGTTTTTAGCCATACACTGTAACTTTAAAACTACACATCCCATCTTCATAATTACATATTTGGAATCAGCACACTTAAAACATAAACATAACCAAAAATCAGCCAAATCCATCCAGGGGTTAAAAAGTTAGCTGGAGGTCCCTTTATGACCGACCGCAAGCACATTTTCCTGCCCAAAACAGTTCCATAGATTTGGGCTGTGAGGTCGGTCTATTTCAGGCTGAAAAAACGACTAAGTCCCATCGCGAATGGGACTTAGTCTCTGCAGCTGAAATAAGGCTGAAAAAAACGGCTGAAAAAAAGACTAAGTCCCATCGCCGAATGGGACTTAGTCTCTGCAGCTGAAATAATTTCCCATTTACTGAACCAAGTGGGAAATAGCAAGGCAGGCACAAAGGGTTTGCACCAGGTCTGGGGACACAGGGGACACCGTCTTAAAGGGGCCGTGTCCCCAACAAGTCTGGGGACACGGCCTTAAAGGGGCAGTGTCCCAATCTTCCTGATGTCCCAAAAAAGGTGTTTAAAGGGCCAGCACCAGTCACATAAAGAGTCCATAAGCCCCAATATGCCCACCGACAGTCTTAAAGGGCCATACACACCAAATAAAAGTGCATACATTTTCACAATCTCCCAGGGGCCATAGTCATGCGGGAGGAGGCTGGCAAGTAGGCTTCTCCACAACCCAGGGAAGCAGGGCAATTTGCCATTTAAAGGGCCCGTTACAAATAGCAGTTTGTAACAAGGTGTCAATCCATATCTGCCAAGTGACCCGATGTAGGGGGACCAGTCCCTATTCTGCTCTGTGTCAGTGTGTATCAGGGGACCTTAGGACAGGTGTCAATCCATATCTGCCAAGTGACCCGATGCAGGGGGAATAGTCCCTATTCTGCTCTGTGTCAGTGTGTATCAGGGATCCTTAGGACAGGTGTCAATCCATATCTGCCAAGTGACCCTATGTAGGGGGACCAGTCTCTATTCTGCTCTGTGTCCGTGTGCATCAGGGGCTCTGAGGACAGGTGTCAATCCATATGTCAAGGTGTCAATATGTCATATGTCAGGTGTCAATCCATATTGATTGTGATTTAGGAATGTTAGGTGATTTCTGCCCTTTATGGATTAAAACCAGACTCTGTATCAACTGTGTAATTTTCCATGGGAGTTTTGCCATGGATCCCCCTCCGGCATGCCACAGTCCAGGTGTTAGTCCCCTTGAAACAACTTTTCCATCCCTATTGTGGCCAGAAAGAGTCCCTGTGTGTTTTAAAATTCGCCTCCCCATTGAAGTCAATGGCGTTTCGGGCGGTTCGCCGGTTCGCGAACATTTGCGGAAGTTCGCGTTCGCCATTCGCGAACCGAAAATTTCGGGTTCGCGACATCACTAATCTGTACTGGACCCATTCTTTTTCATAATTTTTTTAGTGATATTGCAGACGGTCATGATGGTAAGGTATGTCTTTTTGTTGATGATACTAAGATATTTAACAGGGTTGATGTTCCAGGAGGGATAAGCAAATGGCAAATGATTTAGGTAAACTATAAAAATGGTCAGAGTTGTGCAGCTGACATTTAATGTGGATAAGTGCAAGATAATCTTCTTGAACATAAAAACCGAAGAGCAGAGTATAGAATATTTGACAGAGTCCTAACCTCAACATCTAAGGAAAAGGATTTAGGGGTAATTATTTCAGATTGCTTAAAAGTAGGCAGACAATGTAATAGAGCAGCAGGAAATGCTAGCAAAGTTCTTGGTTGTATAGGGAGAGGTATTAGTAGTAGAAAGAGGGAAGTGCTCATGCCATTGTACAGAACACTGGTGAGATCTCACTGGGAGTATTGTACGCAGTACTGGAGACCATATTTCCAGAAGGATATTGATACTTTAGAGAGCGTACAGAGAATGGCCATTAAACTGTAGACATGTGCAATTCATTTTGTTCCGAATGTGAATTCGGACGAATTTCGGGCAATTCGGACATTCGGATGTATAAAAAGAGATACTGTATAATATCCCAAAAGACCAAATGGTAATGCCAAACACCCAAAAAGTGTACCTCACATACACCCAATATAATGTAACAAACCGGGAAAAATATACCACACCAAAACACAAGGTGACAGTATAAATTAAAGGGGTAGCAAACCAATATAATAAAACATACAACCTGTATATAATAAAACAAGTCTTGGCAAATCTATAAATATGAAAAGATCATATAATAGTGAAGTATGTACAAAGCACCAAGCTCAATCCCGAAGGTAGAGAACTTACAGACAATATTGTCGATCTGTGCTTATCTCCCTCTTAAAGGGTATCTCAAAACAGCAAAGGGACTTCTTTTTGAAGAAAACTTGTAGATGCAGATCAGATTATATGCAAAAGCTCCAATCCTCAAATGAGAAAAATATATAGAGCAGTATTCTCAATCAGAAATACATTTATTAGTACTCATTGCACTTACATAGAAACTGTGTATAGTCAGCATATCTCCAAATCAAGCAGTGGTGCCATAAGAAAGGAGGTCCAGCTTCAATAAATAAAAACAATAAAAGAAATAACAATAATAGAAAAGATAGGAGCTAAATGTCCCAAACAATGAATCCAACGTGTTTCGTCTTGTTGACTTCCTCAGGGATATACAAGGGACCAGAAACAAGTTCTTTTTATATGTCCCCATAAATTGCTCGCAAAATTTGCCGCCCGTAGTGTTTCACTTCCGGGTTCCGTCCATACCATCTCTGATTGGTTATACGTACTGACGGCTACGTTCACAGATGTAGATGACAACCATTTCCGCGTTCCACAATGGAACGCACATCACAAAGATCATAAGCGACGTGTATTCTCTGAGGACTTCCGCGTTCCACAGTGGAATGCATCGCGATCCCCTATGATGGGGAAAAGCCGAGCGTCCATCGTGAAAAGAAGGAGAGCTCCTTACCAATAAACTAAAAAATACAATACTCAAACATATTAATTGCAATAAAAACATATACATAAAAATGCAAAATGAACAAAAACACATATATATGAAAAACTATAAAAGAAGTGTATATACTTTAAAAATAGGCCAAATATTCACAATATTATGCAAGTATCAGAGAATAAAGATAACCAGCATAGGTATAACAGAAAAAAACTGGAAGGAACAGCCCAAAAGAATATATATTTTTGTTCCCAAAAGGGGATTTCAGAAAATTAGAAAATTAATTAAAGGAGTCCTGCTAAATCAATGTCTTGGTTTAAACCTGTCCCTAAAGTTTTTAAAGTATAAATCCAAAAAGCTTCTTTTTTAGCTAAATCAATGGTTTTATTTCCCCCTCTCCAATTTGTGGTAACCTGGTCTATGCCTATAGCAATAAAAGTGGACCAATCAAACATGCTACAAGTATTACAATGATTGGGGACACTATGTTCCACTTTATGTGTCCTGATATTATTAAAATGTTCTCGGAGTCTAATATGCAATTTTCTAATAGTTCATCCTATGTATTGTGCACCACATCCGCACTGTAGCAGATATATTACATATGTCGAAGTGCAGTGAATAAATTTCTTTATATCATATGTCTGATTAGTATTAGACCCTATAAATGATATTGTTTTTCTTTTTTGGTAGATACAAGTGGAACAGGTCCCACATTTATGAAAACCTGGGGTTTTTTGTAATTGTAAAAAATTCACTTTTGGACTCTTTACCTGTTTAGGTAGGAGGCTAGGTGCTAATTGTTTTTTTAGATTATCTGCTCTTCTATATATAACTACTGGTTTTTCAGGTAGCTTTTTTCCTAACACTTCATCTTTCTTCAAAATCGACCAGTGTTTTTTAAGAATATTTTCAATTTTTTTAGCCTGAAAGCTATATTTAGTAACAAAGGCAAATTCTGTATGTCTACTACTGTCCTTATTTTTACATCTGATATCTTTATTTTTTTAAAATTCTGAACGATCCTTTTCTTTAATTTGTACAACATCTCTTTTGATTTGATATATATTTTAACCCTTTTCTACGTATCTGTCTTGTATAGTTTTTGATTGCTCTTCAAACGTCTGAATATTGGAACAATTTCTTCTCATTCGTGTTATTTGTCCTTTTGGGACATTGTTCAACCATGTGGGATGATGTAAACTGGTCTTTTTTATGGCTGTATTACAATCTGTCTTTTTGAAAAAGGTCTTAGTGTTAAGAATCTCATTTTCTATATATAAGGTTAAATCCAGAAAATCGATAGTGGTCCTATAAATATTAGAAGTAAAACGCAAATTATATTGATTTAAATTGATAGTCTCGATAAAGTTTTCTAACCCTTGCATATCTCCTTCCCAAATTATAAGAACATAATCTATGTAACGTTGCCAGAGGACGAGATTCCCCCTGGGTATGGTCCCAAATGGATACAAGAAGCCTCCCAGTGGGACACATACAGATTGGCAAAACTGGGGGCGAATCTCGTCCCCATGGCGACGCCACACTGCTGTAAGTAAAAATTAGAGTCAAACCAAAAAAAAATTCTTGGTCAAAACAAAATGAATACAAGATACCAAAAAGTCAATCTGTTGTGAATTCAAAATATGTTGTTGGATCAATACATCTCTGATAACCTCCAAACCCTTTTTATGTGGGATATTGGAGTACAGAGAGGTAACATCCACCGTAGCTAATATGTAAGAAGGTTGCCAAGTAAAAAACTGTAAAGTTTGGAAAATATGTGTTGTGTCTTTAATGAAAGATGGGCACAGAGATACATAAGGTTTAAGAAAAAAAATCTACGTATTCAGAAAGGTTGCAGGACAATGAATTAATTCCACTGATAATTGGCCGACCTGGAGGGGTCATCAAGCATTTGTGGATCTTCGGAAGGAAATAGAAAATGGCTATTTTACATGACGGATTAAAAATATACTGGAACTCTGAAGGAGAAATAATAGTATTATCGATCCCTATCTGGAGTAAAGATCTAAGATCTTCCAGGAAGGATTTAGTTGGATCTTGGACCAATTTTTTGTAGGTGGAATCATCTCCTAAGATTCGATATGCCTCCTGCATGTAGTATTCCCTACTCATGATAACCGTACCTCCTCCCTTATCAGCCTCTTTAATAACCAAACTACAGTTCTTTTTAAGTCTATTAAGAGCCTGTCTTTCTGGATTAGTAAGATTATGTTTGGAGCTATTATAGTTCCATTGTATTTTGTTGAGATCAGTTTGAACTAGATCATTAAATACTTCTAAATATTTTCCCTTTTCATAGGATGGGTAGAAATTTGATTTTCTTTTTAAAGATGAAGAAATATTAGGCAAAACCTCTAAAAGTTGTTCTGAAGTATCCATAGTGTCATTTATATTAGATGAAGTTATGTTATTTATCTCTTTCAAGTTCCGTTTTTCAAAAAAACTTTCACAGTTAATTTTTTAAGAAATTTTTGGTTATCAATAAAAAGATCAAAAGGTTTTATACCAGCAGTGGGAGCGAATTTTAAGTCTTTTTCTAATAGAGTTAATTCTTGTGGAGTTAAATCTACCCCTGAAATATTAAAAATACCAGATAGGTCTTTTGTGCTCATATGTGTGTGTTTGTTGGGGATAATAGATCGTCTGATTCCTCTAGTTCCATATGCGGTCTTTTCTTTTTTTGGGGGACTTGAAACCTGTTTTTTGTGTTTAAGATGTTTTCTTTCTTTTGGTTTTGCCCCCTGTCTAAAA
The DNA here is from genome assembly GCA_933207985.1 of Pelobates cultripes. NCBI lineage: Eukaryota > Metazoa > Chordata > Amphibia > Anura > Pelobatidae > Pelobates > Pelobates cultripes. The sequence continues at coordinate 305,542,892 of OW240912.1, read as the reverse complement.
AAAACGGAGATAAACTTTTTGATGTGTTCTGTGGTTCACAAGGTGTTCCCATATCATTGACCTGGGAGGGTCTTTTTTCTTTATATTTATTCCATTTGACCTCTGGGCCTTGGTAACTATTTATTTCAGATCTGGGCTTTGAAATGATTTTTTTGTACAAAATTATTAGAATCTTTTTTCATCTTATTTCTTGACCAATTTCTAATTTTTCCTTCTTTATAATCTATTTGGTCTCTTCTAAACTTGCTTGCCTTTGTACTGGATATTTTTTCATCCACTATCTTAATCTTATCTTTTAAAACCTTATAATTGCTATCTACAACCCTAATATCTTTATGTGAGGTAATTTCTTTTTCTAAGATATGGATTTCTTCTTCAATTTTTTTCAAAGATCTTTTTTGAAAATCAATTAAACTTTGGATGTATCTTTTTGAACATTCGGATGCTTCTAAATGTCCGAAGTGCCAAATTGCCGAATTTCTAAAGTACAGAAGTGACGAATTTTAGAAGTTCCGTACCGAATCAAATTGCTGAAGTGCCGAATTTCGGAAGTGCCGAATTGCTTTGCATTTCTGAAAAGTGGCAAAACAAGAGAGGGAGGGAAAATTACATGAATGATGACAGGGTAGGGTTAGGGTTATTAACAGCCCAGTTATAATTAACAGCCCAGCCCCCACCCGTGCCCCAATGGAACAGGGACCTCAGTTCCCCCCCAATCATGGGTGGGGGCCCAAAATACCAAAAGAGGAGGGCTTACTGTCTCCCCCACCCCCCACCCATGAGCGGTGTAGCAGTAGGGTTAGTGGTAGGGTTAAGGTTAGGGGTAGGGTTAGGGGTATTGGTAGGGCTAGGGTCAAGGTTAGGGGTAGGATTAGGAGTAGGCATAAGGTTAGGGGTAGTGTTAGGATTTGGTTTAGGGTTAGGGGTAGGGTTAAGGTTAGGGGTAGGGTTAGGGAACCCTATAGGTGTTCTGAATTCCGAAGTCCCAAATTGCCAAAGTCCCGAATTGCAGAAGTTCTGAATTGCCGAAGTGCCAAATTATTTTTCTTACCCAAATTTCTGAACTGAACCAAATTTTTTGCCATGCACATCCCTACTAAACTAGTTTATGGATTGCAGGATAAAACTTACAAGGAAAGGTTAAAGAATCTTGACATGTATAGCTTGGAGGAAAGACGAGACAGGGGGGATATGATAGAGCCATTTATATACATAAAGGGAATCAACACAGTAAAGGAGGAGACTATTTTTAAACAAAGAAAAACTACCACAACAAGAGGACATAGTCTTAAATTAGAGGGGCAAAGATTTAAAAATAATATCAGGAAGTATCACTTTACTGAGAGGGTAATGGATGCATGGAAAAGTCTTCCAGCTGAAGTGGTAGAGGTTAACACAGTGGAGGAGTTTAAAGCATGCATGGGATAGGCATACGGCTATCCTAACTATAAGGTAAGGCCAGGGTCTAATGAAAGTATTTAGAAAATTGGGCAGACAATATGGTCCGAATGGTTCTTATCTGCTGTCACATTCTATGTTTCTGTGTTTCTATGTTTCTAAACTAGAGTTTGCAGGAATCGATGACCTGCAAACTTTCTTTGTCCTAGGGATAAGCATAACCACCTAGCAAAGCGCCCATCCCTCCCTCCCCAGGTTTATTTCTATTGCCTGGTGGTGGCAGGGTATTTCTCTGGTTTGGGAATCTTCTAATTAAAGTAATTTTGTGTGTTTGTTTTCTTTTTCACTTATATTTATTTATATTTATTCTGTTTATCTTTACAGATTACAACCGGCTACCCAGACAGGATCACCAAGCCAAGGACCCTCCTAAAAAGTTCTGGAGGTTTAGAAACTTATTCCAGAAGCTCTTTGATTATGAGTTATACTATACTAATATAATATATTGGGCCTATAAATCACACCTACACGAGTTACTGTGTGCTTACCAAATTCTAACGTAACCCAAACGGACTCTATGTTCGCCTCACTAGTTTTATTAGGCGAGATTTTATCCTATTCTTCACATACAGGGCCACCCCTCCCCCTTTCTTGCCTTCCCTGTCTTTTCTATATAAAGAGTACCCTGGTATTGCTATGTCCCAGTCAGTTTTCTCATTATACCATGTCTCAGTAACAGTGACTAAATCAACACTATCAGTTGCCATTATTGCCATAAGTTCATGGATCTTATTCCCTAAACTGCGAGCATTTGTAGACATGTCTCTAAGCTTATCATTTTTTAACACACTTGCTACAGGAACCTTCTGTCCTTGTTTTGGGGGACAAATGGATTGATTTTTTATCACCCTTTTGCCCCCCCCTCCTAGTTTAAATACATCCTAGCAAAACCTCTGAACTGCTCACTGAGAACATTTGTTACCTTTTGAGAAAGATGCAATCCATCTTTGTCTGTACAGGTTATTTCCATTCCAAACAGAGCTACCATGAGAAATAAAGCCAAATTCTTGCTCCTGACACAATTCACCAAGCCAGAAATCAAAGTTTAGAGAATGACAGTGTGGAAGCAACCTGCCATACATCATTGGCAAAAACACTAAAAACTTCCTTAACCTCTGAAACCTCATCGTAAGCCAAGTCATTTGTCCCTAGATGGACAAGTACATCCAATTCCCATTCCTGCTTTGCTCGCTTAACAATATTAAAGATACGTCTCCTGTCTCTGTGAGCAGTAGCTCTGGGAAGACACCTCACAAGACCACCATTGTCCATCTCCACACCTCTTATGATGGAATCCCCCAACAACAACTGCTTTCTATTAGGCCTCACCATAGTCTTCAAGCCTGTCTCCACAACACCACTAGCCTCAGTGCCTCTCTCCACAACACCACTAGCCTCAGTGCCTCTCTCCATAACACCATTACACTCTGAAAGTGCAGAAAATGAATTGTGTAGAGCAACAGACTGTGCAATATGCCTTTTATCCACAACTCTAAGTCTACCAGATCCTACAGTAATCCATTTGCCATTCCTAGTATGTCTCTCCGGAAGTGGCTTTGCAGCAGTTCCAGTCTGAGTTTGTTTACCAGATAATTTACAAATCTCAGACTTCAAGAATTCAATCTCCTCCTGCAAGATAGAGAACTGTCTACAGATTAGACAACAACCAAACCTCCAAAAAGTGGAATGTGAAACAAATGCATAGCGACTATTACACTGAACTAAGTCTGCCATTCCATGAGGTGAATAATTTAAATCAAACGAAGCTTAACTTTTTATTTATCCAGGTTATCTCCAGAATAGCTCCAACCACACACTTAAAAGCAACACTTAGATGAAGCAACCAAGTTTGTCCCTCCGTGAGGCATAACCACCTAGCAAAGCTAGTGGGTTGAATAGCACGCACCTGGTGGTGGTTCTAAGGAACTGTAAACGTTCCTCTTCAGTTGGCCTCCAGTAAAACTTAACGAAAGTCTTACTGGAAGACCATCTTGCAGCTTTAAGGATAGTAGGAAGAGGAATGCCTCTCGCTGCTGCTTTTGAAGCTAAGGCCCCTCTAATAGAATGAACCTTAAAAACCGTGACATCCATACCCACTGCAGACATAGTGGACAGTATCCAACCCCTGATTGTGTTAACCTTAGCTGTCCGAAAAGGTTTTCTGGGGGTGATAAGTAATTGCGTAAAGTCTTGTCTGACTGGGGCAGAAAGATTCAAGTATGAATTTAACAAATTAACTAAGCATAAACTCGGCTCAGCAGAATCCTGCACCAAATCTAGTTCTACAGGACCCGGGAAAATATGGGAAGTCTTCTGTCTCCCTTTAAGGATGACATGAAATCCCCCAGGAGTTCGAGACAACCATGGTTCGACAATATTTAGCTGGGTTAATTCTGAGCCTCTAGCTGCCAGAGCTAAAGCTAGAAACGTTGCCAATTTAATCGCCGTCCATTTTAGGTCAATCTGGTCATTGTCCAAAGAATTAAGGTAGTTTAATAAAAGGTCCACATCCCAAGTGGAAGTGTATCTCAGAGTAAAAGGCCGGCAGACTGATAGCCCTTTCGGTAACCTGAGGTAAAGGGCGCCTTGGGTCAGATTGGGATTAGAAAATTTAATGCAGAACCATACGTCTTAATCGTACTGACTGCTAACCCTGAATGATATATGAGTTTGAGGAATTCCAAAGCTAAGGGAATTGTGTCAGATTAATGGGAAAGGGAATTAAAGGAAACTTCCCATGCTTTAAATACCTCGATCATCTGTTTGTATCTTACCCTGGGCCGTAATGAAGAATTAACTATGTCTAAAAGCCAGTCAGACAGAAGAGGATGCATTAAAAGCCTACCAGGGCTGCCATCCACATAAGTTGGGGGAGCTTGGTTATGAGATCCCTGCTGAACAAGAGTATCTACCTCTGGATTCAACAACAGGATGTCATCTAAGTAATAAAGGCATATAAATCCTCTTTGCCTGACGAGGGATATAATAGTTTTCATTATCCTGGAAAATGTGTAAGGTGCGTTGGATAGGCCAAACACCATTACAGTCCAGTGATATATCTGTTCCTTCCAGCGGAATCTGAGAAAGTGCCTGTGTTTCATAGTGATAGGCATTTTTTCTGCACTAGGCCAGGGAGGTCCGTTAAACCTTCCATCCTGAACCTTTTCCTCTTTAGGAAAGCATTCAAAGCCTTGACGTTTAGTGCTGGTCTCCATGTGCCGTCTGATTTTGGAATAGGGAACAAGGGACTGATCCAACCTGAAATTGACAAATCTGCCAATTCTATTTTTCCCTGAGCTAATGCCTGGGAAAGAGAGGAATCTAGAACTGGATTTACCTCTCTGCCCAGAGCTTAACACTAGAAAGGAAACTGAATGAGAGGGAGTTGTAAACCCCTTTTGATAATCTGAAGCACCCATTTGTCTGAGGTTATATCTGACCAATTTTGAGGGATGTGAGGTAAACCACTTACTTGACTGCATGGGTCTTCAGTTTCCTGATGAGCCACGTCTTGCATGGGTTCCTCTGCCACTGCCTGGCGATCTTGACTTTCCCCCATGGTGACGAAAGTGGGCTTGCTGAGTAACTTCCCGGGACGAGCCTATAACCCTGTAGGAATGACCCTCAGTCCGAAAGGGCTTCTTGAAGCTTGGAAAGCTCTTCTTTAAATCAGAGAAAGATCTCCTAGCTTTATATCATCCTTTCACTTCTTATATAAAAGAGGGGCCAAATAGAAAGGAGTTTTCAAAATTAGGGAATCCATGTGATTGTGGTGCTAAATCAGACATCCCTGCTGCATGCAGATAGCGAGTTCTGCGAATGTTAAAAATATAGTTGAAGGATTGACCGATAATAAGCACCACTCTGCTGGAAGTTTTTAGAAGTGCCATTTTAGAAGCAAGTAAAGCTGGTAGGGGAGGGTTATGAGAGGATCCCTCCTTCTCTGCCTTATCCAACATAAGTAGCAGGGGACCAACAGCATCTGCAATTTTAAATTGTACATTGCGCAAGGTCTGATCCATGGGATCCGCAGAAACACTGCTTGCTGTAATGGATAACAGTGCTGGATTAATTTCAGGGGCCATTAGCTCCTGAATGTCAGGGATAGCAATATGATTTCTAAGGAGGAGATCATCCTCTTTAACTAGCGGTGATCTGAAAACTAGTTTGGCAAAATCCCTGACTTCTGATTCTTGTTCGATGGCCCATCTTGAATGGAATAATTTTGAAGGGAGCACTTTACCTAAAAGGCTCCCTCTGTCCATCTGAATGTTGCTCAACGTCCCTCATTCAGTGGAAGCTGCAGAGCGAACCACCCCCTCGCACTCCCAATCAATCTCCGGTGATCCCTGTCTGGAGCAGGACCGGCTTAGGGAGGATGAATGAGCAAATGCTCTTGAGGTAGACAGTGAGGGACTGACAGCACTCAAACTAATCTTGTCCCTTTTGTGAGAAAACTGCTTTGAAACCTCAAACGAGGGAAAAGCATGTTTCGCTTTTGGAGGTACTGTCCCATTAAAACGTCGACTACTCAAACGAGAATGAGGGGAAGAGAGACCAAAATCAAGTTCATCCTCAGAACTTGAAGAGGAAAGGCAAGCCTTCTTTTTTCTTTTACTAAGTTGGACTATATCCTCCTCAGAAGATGAAGAGGATATGTTCCTGGCAAGGAAGGCTCTCTTATGGAGCCTTCTAACGTTGATGGGGTTGTCTCTAGGAGAGACATCCATCATATCTGTGACAGACATAGAAATGGAGTCCTCCATCAACGTTGCCATTTTAAAATCTGAGGTGATCAGGGCTGCCGTGAGCTACATGGCTGTCATGATCATCTGATTGGCTAAAACACTGTTGCTGTGCAGGAGCACAGCACAAGTGTTTTTAGCGCGGCAAAATATTTCTCTGGGAGGCTGCCACATACCCACTAGCTTGACTAGGTGGTTATGCCTCCTGGAGGGACAAAATTGGGTGCCTGCTATGGCCTTTACTATGACACAGATCTAACCTTCCCCGATTTTGTATTGTTATAAGAGATTATTATAGCATTGACATTTAAAACTTTCTTTTCCCAAAGTTACATTTAATTGTATATGTTTCTACATAACATAAATCTTCCACATTTTATATTGTATGGCTAATTAGTTCAATAAAACGTTAATGTATCTACCATGATGTTTTTATCCGAAGAATTGCAGTTGAATGTTAACTTCCGTCTCCAGAAATAGAGACTTGTTTATTCACTACCTACCAAATTCTAGCTAATGTTATTTTGATTGGTTTTATGGAGCATTAATTGAAATTTTCAATGCATATTATCAGTAGATATTAGCAAGAGAAAATGTATACTAATCACAATCTAAATGCTACTTTAGGTGTTTTTCTCTTTGAATATAAATATTGTTTGTGACTTTTCAAAAGTTTGCCCACTAGCAGAAAAAAAATTAATTTAAATTTCATTGTTTAAACTTCAAAGGCTCTTGAACAGTAGTGTAGCAAATTGCTGAATACAGTTTTCAGTGATAATTCTTGTATAGTAGGATTTCTTTCTCATTTGCAAAATGAAGGTGAATTAAATGCCTTTTAGTGAGAGTGCTAATCATTTTACAATCAAGGTTTAAAATAATGCATATTAGTTAGATGAAATAATTTTTCCATAAAATTAGTGCAAAACAAAGAAAGATCTTGTTTTCACATGGCAATACAATGTTAAGTACATTACATACACTGTCATTGTGAATAGCAGTTACATATGATACTGAATATTTGTTTAGTAATATGTCAAAGCCATAGTTATTTTTATAAGCATTTACAAACGACTAACACATATATGTACAAAGTAGTACTAATACCAATTAAAATTCATAGTGCTAATTATTATTTGTAACTATTTTTTTTCCATTCTGAAAGATTTCTGTTATGTTTTTCCTTCTACAATACCACTGTGTATATCATTTTCAAACTATTCTACAATTTTAGAGTCACTAAATTAGTGATGAGTAATGCAAATGATCAATCGTCGTTCATTTTTAGCATATAATCAACTGGTTAAGTTAGTACTAGTTTTATGTATTCTGCTATAATTAAGTTAGTGTCTGATTTAAAGGTTCATATGGATGGATAAGTCAGAAAATACTATCATGGATGAAAGTCCAGTTTATATAGAATTGCAGGCAAGTAAAGAAAAAGAGATCAGAATGAAGAGCTTTATCGATCCTCAGGTAAAAAAACAAGGAAAGCTAAATGGGGATAGCCATTCTTTACCAGCTGAGGATATTTATGATTTCTTTACTTTTGAAAGGTGTGGTTGACAATACAACTGAGGGTCTAGCAGTCACCTGAGTTCATACAAACATATGAAATATCCTAACTAGTAAGCCTCTTTATTTATGAGTGTAATTACCTTCTCAAATTAACAGAAAGAGTGCAACAGACAACTCTAAACAACTAGGAAGTATATGTAATTCTTGCTATTTGGAGGTATTTCAGTTACTTAGCCAGTTTTGAGGATACCTAATTTTTCTGTTTTCATCTGGAAGATGTAACATGATTTAAGTAGCTTTGTGCTCTTGAAGCAAGTGGCCATCACTACTATTAGAGATTAAGCAATGCGGTCTTAATCATATTAACCACTATCTTGAAAACGATGCAATAAAAATATTTCATCAATAGGCCATTTCCTGATTTGATGAAAGTCTGTAAATTAAAGGGCACCTGAACTACATACAACTTTTAGATACAGGTTCCTCTTACTCATCCAAATAATTATTCCACTTAAATAAGCTCCCTAGCCAGAGATACTTGCATTTTTAGTATCTACATGATGGAACTCTACTGACTCAAGTATGAGATCAAAACTCATAAACATTGCATCATAGCTCAGTAAAATGCAATAGAGAGTATTTAGACAATCAGCATTGCATTTATATAAACAACCATGAGTTATAGCATTATATTTAATTGTATTAAATTATAATAATCAGTATCGGATACAAGGAAAATTATCTAATAGATTACAGATAGCAACCTATAGAAAGATCAATATAGATTTTCAGTATACATTTGTGCACCTAAAACAGTGCCATATGTATTTTAATGTTCTCCGTCATAATTTTTTTAATACCAAAAGCAATATAAATAAAATTGTACACAACAAGTATACATGAGGGAGTTATCAAACATATTCCAAATTTGTTCTCCTTGAAATTTGTTTCCAGGATGTTAACTGCAAAGCAAGTTATATATAGCTATAAATGCATGTTTAATTTGTGCAGAAATCATGGTGTGATGAAGACAATTAAGAGCCTCAGAGGGAATAATTATATTACTGCATGGAGCTGGTGGTTCTCAAATTGCTTGATGTTTGGACTTTAAATTGGCTTATGCTCCTGTTGTGAAAGTCACCCATATTAGATACTAAACCACAGTAAAAACATTATATTTTCAAAGTCATACAGCAAAGTGCAACTACACTATTTTTTATCATTATCATTAGCATATTTTATTTCATTGGTACGTAAAATTAATAATGATGTTTTAAAGCAAATTTCATAGTCCGGTCTATGTTTGTTTACAAAACTATGTGTTATATGTATTATAATTCACCAAGATAACTAAAACAGTGTAAAGGGTGCTCCATACATTTAGAGGAAAAACATGAACTATATTATTAATCATAACGGCATTCTGAAGATTTTTCCTTGTAGAAATTTCCTGTTGAATAATGACAGAATACACAATGGAGGTTGCTCTGCCTCTCACAGCAGATAGAGTTAAATAAATTGAAAGTATATATGACTTCCCTTACCTTCATCAGTTATTGTTCCTCGTGCTCTACCATAAGAGATTCTGATAACGGCATAGCATATTATAGATGATTTTCAGTGTTTTGGTCAGTGAACTGTGGACACTGTAACTGCTTCTCATTTAAGTGATTGCATTTTTTGGAGTGCTCTTCCATTTAGTGTTAATACTTTAACTTTAATGTTTCAAAAAAGATGCTACTGATGCTTATGAGGAGATGCCTTCGACACTCTAGGTGCACGTCTGCCTTCCATACAGGAGAAGTAATCCCTTAAAATTGCCTGTAAATTAAGGATAATTAAATCATAGATCCCTTAGCTATTGTAGAATCTCAATTTCCAAGATTCCTAGGTCTCAAACTGGACTACAGGACATCTTCACAGGGAACAATATCATATATATATATATATATATATATATATATATATATATATATATATACACTTCTTAGTTGAATTCATATAACTAAGGAAATTTTCCATGAGTTATCATATGATATGTTGCATTGAAGTAGATTTGTGCTGACAAAACACAGCTTCTTGGCCTCTGTAAGACTTCATGCTGATTAATTGTTGTTTTTCTTTATTTTAGTGAAACAATATGTATACATTTGAAATTTATTTTATTTGCTGATGTCCATTCTTTTTTATTAGAACATTTTATATATGTATTTAACATTTATTATACAGTATTCCTATCAAGAGCATTTTACAAAATATAGCAGTTACAATTGGATTGCAGAGTGTTATATACAACTAGGTTTACCGAAACAAAAAGCATTATATGAATGTAATATGTGTTTTCCTGTACATGGATTAAACAAATATACAAATTTATCATAGAATAGTAGACTTTTACAATATATATAATATATTTAGATTATACCAGTAGTTCCCAAGCTTTTTAAGTTCAAGGTGCCCTTGATATTTCAGTATTTTTCCAAGGCACCCCAAGTCACAATTTCTAGGTTTTACTGGCGCTATAATGCAATGTACAGAGTTGGTGTTTGAAGGGGTGATTGTATACATTAATTGTAGTGTGTTAATGTTTGCTTTTGATTTCAGGGGTGTGTCTAAATGTAATGTTCACTTTTAAATGTGGATGTACATTTGTGTGAAGTATTTGTGTTTGAGTCAAGGGGTGTGTTTGTATATATTTTTTGAGTTTGAATGCAGGGGTGTGTTTGTATGTAATATTTGTGCTAGATTGCAGGAGTGTACTTGTATGTTGTGCTGGTGTTTGACTGCTTGGATGTATGCACATACACTACCCCATACATACTTATACGGATATTCATGCACATTAACAGACAGATGCATATAAATACATCGACACACACACAAATTCATATAGACACTGACACATACAAACATATAGATACACACCGACACATATATAGATGCAAACCGACATATACACACAAGCATTGATACATGCCCACACCATGACACAGATACACACAGTAGAAGAAAGGGAGGGTCGCACTCTGTCACAATTTTTCAACCCAGGGTGCTACTGAGCATGGGTCAGCAAAACCCCAAGGTATCCGTATTAATGAAAAAAAACTCAGGCATTCACTGCGGTTGCTTCCAGGCAGATTTATTGCAACGTTTTGACCTGTAGCCAGGTCTTTATCAAGCTATCACCCCAATGACAAAACAATGACAAAATATTTTCATTAATACAGATACACCCACTGACATAAAACCACACACCCTGACACACACACAGATGTGTGCGCACAAACACAGACACAGAAGCACACTGACATATATATATATACACATGCAGATTCACACCCTGACACACACACACACTCATACTCACACATACACACACACACACACTCATACACATGTACATACACACACAAACTCATACACATACTCATACACACACACTCATACACACACTCATACATACACTCACACTCATACACTTACAAACACTCATACACATACACTAATACACTCACTCAAACTCATACACACACTCCCTCATACATACACACACACACACACTCATACACATACACTCATACTCACTAATACACACTCATACTCATACACACACTTAAACTCATACACATACGCACACTAACACGTGATTTTATTTTTTTATATCTCCAGCCACCTTCCTGTTAGCTTACCTTATGTGCCAGGTACACATAATGTAGCTCTCTAAGAGCTATCACCTGTAAATTATAAACAACAGTGGACCTTCAAAACTTTTTTTTATTGGTATATTGTATCATTTTTTTATTATATCTTATTACCACTCATGACACAGTAGGTGAGATTGTTTAAATAAAATTTGAATTGTTCCATAATAAAAAAACGTTATTGTCTCTAGAAGAAATTTAGCTTATTGATAAGTGTCATTTTAAATCATTTCAATTGCTGAATATAATTCAGAAAAACAAAACAAAACAAAAAACTATGCAATGAAAGTAGCCAGTGGTGCAAATATTTAAGAGAGGGCCATGGTGCAAGACCCTTTTGTAGGCCCCCGCTAGCTCAAAGGTAGCCAAAAAGTAGACTACCATCTGTCATATTTCCACAATGCTATTACCGTTTGCCCATCCTTTCATGGTTGTATTCATGAGCAGTGTTTGTGTATTTGAATATAAGAATGGTTTTGTATAGAAGATATGTTTGCATGTAGGAGTGTATTTTTATGTGTACTGATGCCATTGGAATGCAGTAGTGTACTTGTGTATAGTGTATATGTTTTAACCCCTTAAGGACTGAGCCAAAAGTAAGTGTTTTGATCAAAATAAAACGTAAACAAAACTTCGAATTTGACTATATGTCTCTTCAACCGTAATTCACCTCTTTCATATTAAGTGCACCCACATTTATTATATATCATTTTATTCAGGCGAAATAGGGCTTTCATTTAACATCAAATATTTAGCTATGAAACATAATTTAATATGAATAAAATATAAAACAATTTGAGAAATTAAGAAATTTTGTAAATTTTTTAGTTCTGCATGACATTTTAACCCCTTCAGGACGGGTGACGGAGGGAGACCCTTAACGACGGGTGACGGACCTCGTCCGTCACGCGGTAAAATTAACCCCGGATCGCCGCTATCGCGGCGATCGCGGGGTTAATGGTGCTTCGGTATGCCTCTGCATTAGAGGCATACCGGGAGCACCCGGTCAGTCTGCCCAGCACATGTGCTCGCTCTGACCGCAAGTCTGAGCGAGCACATGTGCTCTCTATACTCACCTACCGGCTCCCTGCACTTCCTGGTTCTGTGTGAAGTGCAGGGAGCCGGATCAGTGATGATCCTGCCCCCTGCTGTAAAAAAAAATAAAGTTTATTTAAAGTCCCCCCCCCCTTACCCATTTTAATAAAAAATTAACCCCTTCCCTGCCAATTGATCACTGACTACAGTGATCAATTGGCAGGGATTACATTTTACTATGATCAGATTTTTTTTTTAACCCCTGAGGGTTAATTCTTTTTTTTTTTAACCCTCAGGGGTTAAATTAATTAAATTAATTAATTAAATTATTTTTAATTATATATTTAGATAGCTGGGGTAGGTGGAAGTTAGTGGGGAATTGGGGGATTTGGCGTTAGGCTAACTAGGGGTTAACGTTAAAAAAAGTTTTAAAAGAAACTTTAAAAAGTTAAAAATTAAGCTTAAAAAAATGTTTTAATAACATTTAAGTAAAAAAAACAAAAAAACACACTTTACCTAGTCCAAATAAAAATTAACCCCTTCCCTGCCAGTCGATCACTGCCTACAGCGATCAAATAGAGATCACAGTATTATACTGTGATCTAATTTTTTTTAACCCCTGAGGATTAACTTTTATTTATTTTTTTAACCCTCAGGGGTTCAATTTATTTAATTAATAATTTAAATATTTTATAACTATATATTTTGCTAGCTGGGGTGGGTGGGAGTTATGGGAAAATGGGGAATTTACTGTTACTGCTGCGTACTGCTAGTTAGGGGTTAACGGTAAAAAAAAAAGCTTAGAAAAATTTTAAATCTGTAAAAAAGTTTTAAGAAAGTTTAGGAAAGTTTAAAAAAATTTATAAGCAAAACAAAAGTTTAAAAACTAGTTTTTAAAAGTAAAAAAGTTATAAAAAGTAAAAAAATACATTTTAAAAACGCTCATTACCACTACACCTGGAGCAAACTAGAGAAAAAATTATCCCACGCCAAGGTTCAAAATATGCCTTTTGAATTACCCCAGGGTGTATTCTTTAATAAATAGTATGTGTTTGTGGGGAAGTTTCAATAACCAACCGTCTAAACTACTCCAAATTGGAACATGGACACAGCGTAAAACTTCAAAGTTAGAAAAAAACTGAATGGCTGCGTCTCAAATGCGCCCCTTCAACATCCACATATACCTGGCAAAGGTACATACGGGGGTATTGCTGTACTCAGCCGACACAGCTGAGCAACATATGAAGTATTATACAGTCATAGCACACATAAGGTTTGCAAAATATGCTGCGCAAACTCACTTTGTATGTCAAAAAGGCAGAAAAAACGCTTATTACCACTACACTTGGTACAAGCTAGCGGAAAAATGATCCCACGCTAAGGTTCAAAATATGCCTTTTGAAATACCCTGGGATGTCTTCTTTAAGAAATGGTATGGCTTTATGGGGAATTTGGATTATATAGCCTGGTAAAATACTCTAAAATGGGACATAGGCACAGCATAAAAATTCAAAGTTTGAAAAAACTGGAATGGCTGTGTCCCAAATGTGCCCCTCCGATGTCCACACATACCTGGCAAAGGTACATACGGGGGTATTGCTGTACTCAGCCGACATAGCTGAGCAACATATGAAGTATTATACAGTCGTAGCACACATAAGGTTTGCAAAATATACTGTGCAAACTCACTTTGTATGTCAAAAAGGCAGAAAAAACGCTTATTACCACTACATCTGGTACAAGCTAGCGGAAAAATGATCCCACGCTAAGGTTCAAACTATACCTTTTGAAACACCCTGGGGTGTCTACTTTAAGAAATGGTAGGCCTTTGTGGGGTAGTTTGAATTTAAAACCTGCGAAGATGCTTGGAAATTGCACATAGGCCCAGCGTCAAAATTCAAAGTTTGGTAAAAACGGATATGGCTTGGTCTCCTATATGGCACTGTAGCTTCACAAAATAGTGCCAAAGACATTCATTGGGGGTGTATTTTTACTCAAAAGACTTAGCTGAGCATAATTTGGGAGGTTTGAACTTAGTGGCACATATGAAATATACAAAACGCCCAGCAAAAATGCAATCCGTATGTAAAAAATGCACAAAATAATTTATTTACCACATACTTTGGCATATATTGGTGAAAAAATGGGGGTATGTTAAGGCACAATATGCACCTTATGAGATACCCTGGAGTGTCTACTTTTACAAATGGTAGGCCTTTGTGGGGTTTTTTTGAACAGTCAAACTGTTATAATACCCCAAATGGAAGCTAAGGCTCATTAAATCCATCTCTCAAAATTCTACTGCGAATACTGTAAAGGACAGGTCTCCTATATGGCACTGTAGCTTCACGAAATAGTGCCAAAGACATTCATATGGGGTGTCATTTTACTCAGAAGACTTAGCTGAGCATAATTTGGGGTGTTTGAACTTAGTGGCACATATGAAATATACAAAACGCCCAGCAAAAATGCAATCCGTATGTAAAAAATGCACAAAATTATTTTTTACCACATACTTTGGCATATATTGGTGAAAAAATGGGGGTATGTTAAGACACAATATGCACCTTATGAGATACCCTGGAGTGTCTACTTTTACAAATGGTAGGCCTTTGTGGGGGTTTTTTTGAACAGTCAAACTGTTATAATACCCCAAATGGAAGCTAAGGCTCATTAAATCCGTCTCTCAAAATTCTACTGTGAATACTGTAAAGGACAGGTCTCCTATATGGCACTGTAGCTTCACGAAATAGTGCCAAAGACATTCATATGGGGTGTCATTTTACTCAGAAGACTTAGCTGAGCATAATTTGGGGGTTTTGAACTTAGTGGCACATATGAAATATACAAAACGCCCAGCAAAAATGCAATCCGTATGTAAAAAATGCACAAAATTATTTTTTACCACATACTTTGGCATATATTGGTGAAAAAATGGGGGCATGTTAAGGCACAATATGCACCTTATAAGATACCCTGGAGTGTCTACTTTTACAAATGGTAGGCCTTTGTGGGGGGTTTTTGAACAGTCAAACTGTTATAATACCCCAAAATGGAAGCTAAGGCACATTAAATCCATCTCTCAAAATTCTACTGTGAATACTGAAAAGGAC
Organism: Pelobates cultripes; assembly: GCA_933207985.1. Classification (NCBI taxonomy): domain Eukaryota; kingdom Metazoa; phylum Chordata; class Amphibia; order Anura; family Pelobatidae; genus Pelobates; species Pelobates cultripes. Next base: position 305,527,325 of record OW240912.1, on the reverse strand, counting down.
AGGTATCCTGTATGGCACTGTAACTTCACGAAATAGTGCAAAAGACATACAATGGGGGTGTCATTTTACTCGGCAGATGTAACTGAACACAAAATAAAACTTTGTACAGGAATAGCACACACCAACTTTACAAAATATACACGAGAATTTCTCTGTTATAAGTTTGTGTGCCAAAAAACAAAAAGAACACAATTTTACTCCAATATTTAGCAGAGGTTGGCGGTGAAATGGCTACGTAGAAAGTGTCAAAACAACCTTAGGTAAATAGCCTGTGATGTCTACTTTATATAAATATATACTTTTTGTGTGGCAATTTTGTTTTCTTTTATGGCTATTAAGCTTACAAGACAAACATACCAAATTCTAAAATCGTTCCACATTAAAATTTTATTTTACTCCTTGTGCTTTGTGACCTGTAACTACCAAAAAAACTTAAAATCCCAGACACATTATATATTCTGTAAATCAGAACAAATAAATAAATTTATTTTTAATTACTTTCCTTAACCTGCACTAATTATGCACACATTATTATTGCAAAAACTGTAAAAAAAAAAACAATATTTTTCATTTTTTTTGCATTTTCTGTATTTTTTTTTATAATAAGTAAGCATTTATATATATATATATATGTTATATCAAATTAAAGCCCTTTCTGTCCTTTAAAAAACAGTATATAATATGTGTCGGTGCAATAAATGAGAGATGCAAATTGCAGTTGAACGCAAACAGCAAGAAAATGCAAAAATTGCTTGTGTCATTAAGCGTAAGTCAAGCTTCTGAAGCTGTGTCCTTAAGGGGTTAACTGTGAATGTCATAATACTGTTTGTTTTTACGGCAATAAAATAAACATATTTGTGTTCAGCAATGTCTTGCATGTAAAACAGTACCCCCTATGTACAGGTTTTATGGTGTTTTGGGAAGTAACAGGGTCAAATACAGCATGTTACATTTTTCATTTTTTTCACATTGAAATTTGCCAGATTGGTTACGTTGCCTTTGAGACTGTATGGTAGCCCAGGAATGAGAATTACCCCATGATGGCATACAATTTGCAATAGCAGACAACCCAAGGTATTGTAAATAGGGTATATCCAGTCTTTTTAGTAGCCACAAACACTGGCCAAAGTTAGCGTTAATATTTGTTAGTGTGTGAAAAATGCAAAAAACTAATTTGAAAGCCAATTTTGGCCAGTGTTTGTGACTAAGTGGCTACTAAAAAAGTCTGGACATACCCCACTTGCAATACGTTGGGTTGTCTACTATTGCAAATGGTATGCCATCATGGGGGTAATTTTCTGGGGGCTACCATGTGGTCTCAAAGGCAACGTAACCAATCTGGCGAATTTCAATGTGAAAAAACTGAAACGCAAGCCTTATATTTGACTCTGTAACTTTTGAAAACACCATAGAACCTGTACATGATGGGTACTGTTATACTCAGGAGACTTCGCTGAACATAAACATTAGTGTTTCAAAACAGTAAAACATATCACAACAATTATATCGTCCGTGTAAGTGCCATTTGTGTGTGAAAAATGTCACTTTCACTGACGATATCATCGTTGTAATACATTTTCAATAATACAATAATTAATAAAATGACCTAATTATGTAAAATATTACATAAATATACACGTAAAATTATTTTATATATATATATTTTTTATATATATATATATATATATAGGTATATATAGTGATATGTATGTATATACTTATGTATATATATATATATATATATATATATTATTTTGTTCTACATGTGTTTTGATATCAATATATATTAATTTTAAAATACAGTTAGAACAAAATTACACACACATATATAATTTACCGACATATACAACGATATCATCGTTGTAATACATTTTCCTCTTTTGAAACACTAATATTTGTGTCCAGCAAAGTTTTCCGAGTAAAACAGTAACCCCTATGTACAGGTTTTATGGTGTCTTGGAAAGTTACATGGTTAAATATAGTGCTAGCAAACTGAATTCCCTGGACTTTTGGCCTGGGTTGTCAGGCAGGTACCGCAAATTGTAATTAATAAAATGACCTAATTATGTAAAATTATTACATAAATATACACGTAAAATTATTATATATATATATATATATATATATTTTTATATATATATATATATATATATATATATATATATATATATATAGGTATATATAGTATATATATATATATATATATATATATATATATATATTATTTTGTTCTACATGTGTTTTGATATCAATATATATATTAATTTTAAAATACAGTTAGAACTAAATTACACACACATATATAATTTATTTATTTATTACTTTTTAATTTTATTTGTGTTATGTATTTGCATATTTATTTATTTTATATATAAATATATATATAATGAGAATATCAAATAAATATATATATGATCGAAGTATATATAATTTAATTTGACACTGTATAATTTTTTTTTATCAGGAATCAGGAGGAGTACCTGTCATTACCTGTCTCGCGATCACATGGCCCAGGGGGGCCAGAGAGGAAGGAGGGGGACTCCCTGGGCTCCCAGGTAAGTCCCCATACCGCGATCGCCGGTGACCGGGTAAGTACCCTAGACAGCGGGGACATGCTATGCCACCCCTAAGGATGGCATAGCACGCCTACCATCCTTAAGGGGTTAAATAAGCTTTTTAATGCATTAAAAGCAAACAAACTTACAACAAATTGTGCCATCATCACACATATATCTAAAATATATTTGAGAATAATATTAATAAATAATGTAAAGCTGAAGCAATAACATGTTTGTTAAGGTTTGTCGTGTATAAAAATAAGACAAAAATCTGATAAAAAAATAAAGTTGACATTGTGAAATTTGTAATATTGAATTTAATAGAGAAATACAAACCCCAGACATCAAGTAGGTCCTATCTCACAAATTAGATCCTACATGACTATTTTCTAGTATGACCTTTATTTAACTAAACTTTATTGTCTGTTAAGATTACACTTTTTCCTTGTTATTCAGCTCTCCTATCATCAGCATGGTAGTATAGGTTTCAGTGAAAATCCACAGTAAAAATGACTGTTTGCTCAATTTTAGTTTCACCATTACTCAGTGTGTCGAAGATCCATCCAAGAGTGAGAATTGCTTGGCCATTGTATTTAGTGGAGAATAAGTAATTAGGAGGAATTATTAGTTACTTTGGTTTAGGCCATTTTACCAGAATGTAAGAAAAACAAACCGGATCGAGGAGGTCAAGGTAGATATTGAAATTAAGATAGTTATATGGGTAATACACCAGCTGTTCTAGAAGTTTTACATTTAAATGGGATATAGGAAGGTAATAGGGTCAAGATGGAAGTAATAAGGTCCAGAGGTGTTTTTTTTAGGATGAGGTGACAATTGTATATTAAGGGACAGGTGGTGAGCCGAGAGGAAAGAAAAATGCAGAAATCTCTTGTTCAGTGATTAGAGAGAAGGACTACAGAGTAGAAAAAGAGAAAAAAAAATAGGTCAACTTGACTTGCATGCTGGAAAGATGTGAAGTATGGTCAGAAATAAGTTAAATAAGTAATGAAATGAAACACTTAATGTGCACCGGTATTTGATATCTAGAAAAATATAACGATACAGTTCATAAAATTCTGTTTGTGCTTACCACTCTCTCGCAGGATTTCACATTAATACTATTCTTCTGAGTTTCCATTATTGAGATTCTAGAACAATCTACACTGCTGATCATTATCTGCAGCAATAATGTGGCTAATCTCAACCAAGGGTACAACCTGAACTAAAATTGATAGTACTCCATGGACCAATTAATCAGTTATTAATAATTACACCAGTGTTCCTCCATTCACTTAATAAGGCTCAGTGTAAGGTGAAAAAGAGACTGTGCTGCATGATATTTTGACTTAAATGAAATGCTATTACAAAAGAAATAATACTAAATTTTATGAAACAAAAACAAACAAAAAAGACATCGAAATACAGTTTTATTGAAAAGGAACTAGGGCTAAAGTGTATGATCTACACTGCCTAAAAAGGTATTCAACAAATCTATGACATATTATGATTTCTGAGAGACTATATTATGAAGACCAGTGGATAACCTTCTTCCTCACACCAGTAGTCTACCTTGTTGGAGAACATACTGGTGGATATCTTTCAAACAACATTTACATTAAAATTGTGTCAAGCATGTTCTATAACATGTATTGAGTTTGTATATAGCTGCTACTCAATGAAAACAAAACTTTCTAAAAAGGTACTAAAACTACAGATTAAGGAACAGTACACACACAAAATAAAACACTGCTTTAAATTTTACAAGGCTACTTATAGTCACCTTATCTTAGCATAGGATACAGAGACATCTTTGTTTCAAAGTATGTCTACTTTTTTTATTTTGCTTTTAATTATTTTTTTTATCTGTATTGCCTGGAATATCATTTGTTGAAAGTGGATTCTGCTTCTGCCTTTGGATACAACTATGATGTGGAGATATGCAGTTGTACCTTCTGCCTTGTAAGTGCAATATTGTATTAATAAATGTTTAAAGCTTTTACCACCTGCACTATCTGTTTTCTTCTCTTGTGGCAAGAAGACCAACTTCGAGAGTTATACTCTCCAGTTTTTAACCTCTGTGGAAGAGAGATAAGCCTGTTTTCCTATTTAGCCTGTGAGCTCTTTACCACCCCTCACCCCCCATATTTTGTGTACCATATTGCACTGTGTATTTACCTTCTTTTTTGTTTGGAGCACTTTTTCTTAAGTGGGTTTCTGGTATGCATTATTTTGTCTTAGCATAAAGTGATATGTTCTTTAAACTGTAACATGTTTCTTTAATGAATATTCTTTTATCTAAATTCAGTGCATAATAAGTTTATGCCATCTTGTCCTAGATTGAGGCAACAACAATCCAAGGCCTTGCCTACGTCAACCTTTTGTTTCAGGTGTTGTACCGGAGGATTGGAGGAAGGCAGATGTTGTTCCTATATTTAAAAAGGGTTCAAAATCCTTGCCTGGAAATGATAGACCTGTGAGCTTAACTTCTGTAACTGGGAAAATATTTGAAGGGCTATTAAGTGATAATATTCAGGAATTCATTGGGAAGAACTTTGTTATTAGCAATAATCAGCATGGTTTTATGAAACATAGGTCATGTCAAACTAACCTAATTGCATTCTACGAAGAAGTAAGTAGAAGTATAGATCAGGGTGTTGCAGTGGATGTGATCTACTTGGATTTTGCCAAGGCATTTGATATGGTTCCTCACAATAGGTTAGTCTTCAAACTAAAAGAAATTGGTCTGGATGAATATTCTTGTTCTTGGGTAGAACATTGGCTTAAGGATAGAGAACAACGGGTTGTAATTAATGGTAAATTTTCAGGCTGGACAAAAGTGGTAAGTGGTGTCCCTCAGGGTTCTGTTTTGGGACCACTTCTATTTCACATATTTATAAATGATCTTGAAATAGGCATTGAAAGCCATGTATCAGTGTTTGCAGATGACACAAAACTTTGTAAAGTAATAAAATGTGAGCAGGATATTGCTTTGCTGCAGAGAGATTTGGATAGATTGGGGGACTGGGCACTAAAATGGCAGATGAAATTTAACATAGAGAAATGCAAAGTTATGCACTTCGGGGTTAAGAATGCACAAGCAACTTACACACTAAATGGTAGTGAATTAGGGATAACCACACACGAGAAGGATTTGGGAATTGTTATAGACAACAAATTAGGCAGCAATATGAAATGTCAATCTGCAGTTGCTAAGGCCAGTAAGATTTTGTCATGTATAAATAGGGGCATAAATTCTCAGGATGAAAATATAATTTTGCCTCTTTATAAATCGCTGGTAAGACCACACCTTGAATATGCTGTGCAATTTTGGGCGCCTGTTCTAAAGAAGGATATCATGGCACTGGAGAGGGTCCAGAGACGAGCTACAAAATTGCTAAAAGGAATGGAGCATTTTAGTTATGAAGAAAGGTTAAAAAAAATTAAATCGGTTTAGTTTGGAAAAACGGCGCCTGAGAGGGGATATGATAACTTTATACAAATATATTCGTGGCCAGTACAAACTTTTATCTGGAAATCTATTCATAAACAGGGCTATACATAGGACACGAGGTCACACATTTAGGCTGGAAGAATGGAGATTTCATCTAAGGCAAAGAAAAGGTTTGTTTACAGTAAGAGCAATAAGGATATGGAATTTTCTGCCTGAAGAGGTGGTTTTGTCAGAGTCCATATACATGTTTAAACTGAAATTGGATAAATACTTACAAAAACATAACATACAGGGATATCATTTCTAATTAGTGGGGTAATAGCTGCTTGATCCAGACAAGACATCTGACTGCTATTTTGGGGTCAAGAAGGAATTTTTTCCTAGTTTGTGGCAAAATTGGAAGCACTTCAGACCAGGTTTTTTGCCTTCTTTTGGATCAACAGCAACAACATTCGTGAGGAAGGCTGAACTTGATGGACGCAAGTTTCTTTTCAGCTATGTAACTATGTAACCTTACTTTTAGTCCAAATAAAAATGAAAGATGTCAAAGTCATGACAATAGAATAATAAGTAGGATTTTCCTTTAATGTTCACATATGAACTGCTTTTAACGATAAGATGTATTAACCCATAAATTACATGTAGTGATTAGAACATGTTTACTCTTTATATATCAGCTTGACCAATGCTAGACAGAGACTTACTGACCAACTCTGGAGGTGGCATATACTGAGAGATTACCTGTACAATCAGGAAGGGTATGTTATACTAATACTTTATATATATTGCAAGCATATAGTCATTTAATTCTATATCCTGTGTTTTATGATATATTTTAATGGATTATTGTGTTTTTCAATGTCTATATTTATTTATATATTCAATAAAATATTTTTAAAAGACAACAGAATATTGCTTTCAATTCCCATTTGTATTGTATTCTCAATTATTTATACATTGCAAATAGAGAAACTCTTACTAACTATAAAATATTTTGCTAAAACATTCTGTGCTTTAAGATGTTAAGCTAGGGGTACTAGCGATTACAGTTTATCTTTGATAAGGCAGGCTCACAACAGTTAGCGGAGGTGGGATTTAGACATAAATATGGAAACATTATGGTGGGAAGTTTTTATGGTGTTTTGATCACACACTAGTAAATGAACCTGAGCTTTCTGAATGAGAGCTCAATACCTCATAAATACTGCAATCTGTGAATATGTATGTGTTGAGCAATTTGTGAGCAATGCTCTAAAAGTGAAAAAATTGACAGGAACATTATATTTGTTCCATGCTTAGAATCTAGACTTACAAGTTTTCTTTTTAGATAGCTCTCTGTGGACATTTTTCATGCTCCACATATTATTTAACACATGCAAGTTCTATTGTATAGTAATCGTTTGTGTTTTCATTTGACTTTGACTTAATGGTTTTAGAGAACTGTACTGTACGGAATTTTCCTTAACCATCTCCAGTTCTAACTCGTACTGCAAAAACACTAATTAAAACTCCCAAAGAGAGCCCTGTTCAGTTTTTATTTGTCCTTGCTTACAAACTAGAAAACAAAAAAAAAATTTCTTCTACTTCCACGTTTGAAACCAACTAAAATTGATAAAATATAATCAGCTGTAGCAGATAAAAAATATTGATGATGTTTAAATTGATTAGAATACCCTTTTTTTTTTTTTAAAAGTATCACAATATTTAAGGGAAAACCGTTAATATTATTTCAAATAAGAAAACATTGCAAATATTATAGCCTTTGTGTATAATTTGTAATGTATACATGTAATACCTATTTACATGGTCTTCTGTTTTTTTTTCTTGAAGCTTGAGAGCAGCTATTTTTAAGATGGTTGCATTTTCAAGGTCTTTTTGATTGGATGTACCGCTTAGCTCACCAAAAAATATTCTGATAATCAAAAACTGGGCCTCTAAATAATGCACTTTTACGGTTTGTGTACTTTCATATTTATATTGATTTAACAGATATTCTACTAAGAAGGGCTAAATATAGTTATCACCACAGAGCATTGTTAAGTCAGAACATTATCTGAAAAGATTTATTAACTTACCTTTATTTGTTACAAAATAATAAGCACACCAATGTAATATTACAAGCAGACTGCCTTTTCGTTTCTATTTGACCAATTTTCAGAGTCATGTATGGTTCAATTTATATTTTCAATACAACATGTACAGTATACATTACTGATTACATTTTAGCTACATAAATGGGTTTTAAATGGGTTTTAGTACAAATGCATCCCAGTAGAGCAATGTATAATTACAGTATTTTTTTTAAAATTCAAATGGCAAATTATTTGAGTTCCAGCAAAATTACACACCTATATATTTTTTTCTATTTAAATTTGCAGTCAGATTTACAGTTTTAAATATTTACCATACTTAAGTGGCCATTAATCAGCTGTGACAGCCATTGTTAAACCAATCAATGATAGGAAATGTGAAATAATTCAAATTATATTGATAACAACTTTAATGAGACATTTAAAAATCAATATTTTATTATTTTCCAATAATATGATCAATCCTGGCATACTGAATTATTTTTAATATGAAGACTGTCCCATTACTTCTTCATTTGTTAAAAGTCCCTTTTCATAATTTGTTTGTTAATCCTACAAAAAAAAAATATTTATACAGTAGGTAAAATAATTTAATGTACCACAAACAGCATCTCAGATATAGTTCCGGGATTATAACAGATTCAAAAATAGTATATGGCATTTAGTATTCTTTTTGTCACGTGAACTGTTTTTTATATGCATATTTATAAATCTTTTAAAGAAAATTGACCAAGTACAAAAGTATAACACAAAATAATTGCCAATTAAAAATAAAACTATTGTATATCTATATGCTTGAGAATAAATATAAACAATTACGTAATAATACATTTTTAATGTTACTCTCTAACATGTATTTTAATCACTAGATATTACTCATGCCTCTCTAGGTTTAGGGCTCCTTGTAAGAAAAAAGAAAGCATTTTATATATACTGAATACACCTGTATTGGGTGTACACTTGTAAGTAGCCCTGTGCAATGGCTTTGGATTGGCTGAGATCACCACTGAAGATGATCTCAGTCAGATGCAGAGTGGCTGCTGCAGCAAGACCAATGTGGTGTGAGATTCTAGCTAATACTTTCTTTTTTTACTTACAAGGAGATCAATATATATATATATATATATATATATATATATATATATAGATATAGAATATAGGATCATGGAACCATACACCTGAATATATATATATATATATATATATATATATATATATATATATATATATATATCATACACAATACACGATCCAGCGCACTTTCTTATTCACTAAACAATGATTTCAAATCTCACAGATTGTAATAGCTTTATTTAAAAACACCTCGCCTAGGCAAAAAATAATGGAGGTGTAGTTACATTATATGATCATATATTGCATAAGCCTGCCACAATGTCAATGTACCCCATTCTTGGCAGATCCTACTCTAGCAGCCTAATGCCTGCCCTTATGAAATCAATCCACTCACTTGGGAACTACTTCCTTCTGGGCCTCTCTGCAGGTCAAGGCTAAATAGGATCCTGGAATGAGGCACCTGTGACGGGGGGGGGGTGGGAGGGGGAGGGTGCGAAACCAAGGAGTTGGCCTGGACTCCCTCTTGGTCTGTGTGTGTATGTATATATATATATATATATATATATATATATATATATATTCATACATTGCATACACCTGCCACACCACCAATGTATCCCATTTTGGCCTTCTTTTATGAGATTAACCAACTTACTTGGAAAAACTTCCTCCTGCAGTGCAAGGTTAAACAGGGCCCTGGAATGAGGCACCTGTGACACAGCAGTGAGAGCATCACCATGTCAATGGTTAGATACCACATAGTGCCAGAGCTTGCAAGAGGAGCCTGCACTCGGTAGAGGTGAAGGCTGAGAGTGTGTTTCTAAGTATAACCAGACCCCCAGGTAATACCATGTGACTCATGTCCCCCTCCCAGGCCTGATGTAAGAAGACAGGAGGGGTGACAAAAACTCTATAGTGAGTTATAGTCTTTCTGGTGCTTAAAGTGCCCCATTAAAAATATTGGTCACGTTTATTTGATGTTTTTAGAAAACATTTAGTAATATTTCTTTTTAAACTTTAACCATATTAAAATATATTACTAATACCTTATTGTGTAAAGTTTTTAAGAGCTTAAATGACACAAATACAAAGCATCTGGAGAAATGCCAAATAATAGAATTATCCATCTGGTCTAGGCAGTTTTCCAAACTGAAGAAAGGGCAATGCACCTGAACTCTATTCATTCTGAAATAGGCATCTGGTTTACAAAATGTAAATCTAGTAGTGCTTTGTGACATGACATGACATGAGAAAAAACTAAATGTCTGTCTTAGGGAAAAAAAAGACTAATATTATTTTTGAACATTTCCTGCTATTTGCTTTTGTGTATGATATATTTATTCATACATATGTAATTGTGCTGCTCTTGTTTAAAACTATTTCTATACATCTAATTTACAGTGTTTTAAAAAAATATTAAATGGACAAAAATGAATACAATATTATTGTCTGACTTGTGTGTCACCAATTGTTTGTAGTTACAGGTCACAAAATAGTAAAATAAAATTTCGAAATTTGGTATGTTTGTCTTGTAAGTTTAATAGCCATCACAGAAATCAAAATTGCAACACAAAAGTATACATTTACAACTAAGGATATTTTGTTATTTTTAATGTGGCCATTTAACTGCAAATCTCTTCTAAATATTGTGAAATTGTGTTCTGCTGGGATATGTAACATGCAACACATTTTTATGTGTATTTTGTAAACTTGATATGCGCTAGTTCTGTACAAAACCCCACACTGTTTTCAGCTACTTCTGCTGAGTACAACACAACCCCAATCTAGGCCTCTGTCCAGGCACAGATTTACATATCAGGTGCTTGTAGGCAAAAATTTCTTTTAACTTAACATTGCAGGCCTAAACACATATAAATATATTCATATTTGAAAACTGCATATATATAAATGTATGTATGTACATATTTCTGCTTGTAATGTATTGTATAATGAGCTTACGCAGCTGTGTAAATGCATGCAGGGTTAAAGATAATGTTAGAAGTACTTAGGGTAAGGTGTGAGAGTTAATGTCAGCAATATGTTGCATAGGGTGTTTAGTGTTAAGAAGATTAGCAGCTTGGGAGATGTTAAAGTTGCAGTATAAAGGTTGTTTAGTGTTATTGAGTTTAGGGCTAGAGTTAGGTTAAATTTAGTATTGAGGTACACGATGTGTAATGGTTAAGAGGATTAAAGGGACACTAAAGGCACAAAAAAACTTTAGCTTAATAAAGCAGTTTTGGTGTACAGATCATGCCTCTGCAGTATCACTCCTCAGATCACTTGATATAGCTCTAGTCACACCTCCCTGTATGTGACTTGCACAGTTTTCCTAAATACTTCCTGTAAAACAATATTTAAAGGAACACTATAGCCACCAGAACAACTACAGCTTATTGTACTTGTTTTGTAAGTAGAATCAATCCCTTCAGGCTTTTTGCAGTAAACACGGTTTATTTTCAGAGAAAATGCAGTGTTTACATTAAAGCCTAGGGATAACTACACTGGCCACTCCTAAGCTGGCTGTTAAAGGTGCTTCCTGGGGTGCAGCACTGTCATTAAGTGTCTTCACCCTCCGCATGCAGACACTGAACTTTCCTCATAAAGATGCATTGATTCAATGGAGGGGATGCTGATTGGCCAGGCCTATTTTTTACTTATGCTGACTATGCCCCTGATCTTCCTCCTTGACAGTCTCAGGAAAGCATTGTAATTGGCTCTCAGAATCCCTTTTGATTATGTCAGGCATGCAGACAGGTCAGGGGCAGAGGCAGCAGCTGCAGACTTGAATACAAGTAAGATTTTACTATATTTAGGGAGGCAAGGAGGAGGGGCAGCAGGGCTAGATGGTGTTTTTAACACTATAGGGTCACGAATACATGTTAGTGTTCCTAACCCTTTAGTGTTCCTTTAATGTTTACATTTACTTTCTTGCACATTCTCTTTAATTTATAATATCTCTCCTGCTCTGTTAATAGCCTCATAGACCTTAGGAGCTCCTGTGTGTGATTAAAGTTCAATTTACAGAGCAGGAGATAAAAAAAGAACAAGTAAGTCTAAAGCAAGTTAACATCAGATTGAAATTTTAACTTTTTTTTCTTTGCAAGCCATGGTAGGTGTGGCAATGACTGCATAAACAGCAACAAAAGTGATTTATCTTCTAAATGGCAGAAAATGAGCAATGAGACTGAAGGGCCATAAATTATACAGTTACACTGCTTCATTAGTCTAAAGTTGTTTTGATGCCAATAGTGTCCCTTTAACCCCTTAAGGACTGAGCCAAATGTACATGTTTGGATCAAAATAAAACGTAAACAGAACTTGGAATTTGACTGTCTGTTCAACCGTAATTCACCTCTTTCATATTAAGTGCACCCACGCTTATTATATATCATTTTATTCAGGAGAAATAGGGCTTTCATTTAACATCAAATATTTAGCTATGAAACCTAATTTAAAATGAATAAAATATAAAACCATGTGAGAAATTAAGAAATTTTTATATATTTTTTAGTTCTGCATGACATTTTAACTGTGAATGTCATAATACTGTTTGCTTTTACTGTAATAAAATACACATTTGTATTCAGCGATGTCTCATGTATAAAACAGCACCCCCTATCTACAGGTTATATGGTGTTTTGGGAAGTTACAGGGTCAAATATAGCATGTTTAAACAAAACAGTACTCGATGAGTATCTCAGATAGATAAAGGGACTCAGTGAGAAAGAGCACAGTAAGAGAAAGAACAGAGTGTAAACGAGGAGTAGTAAATCCCCACCTTTATTATTCCTAATTAAAAACAGAAGGAATAGAGTTTACAATAATGTTTGTACACTATGGGAGGATAAATACCAGAAATAACTGGTGCAGGGCAGGGCAAACCTAAAATAGAGGTCCCAGAAAAAAACTCCTCTTGGGTGAGATAGAGGGACAGTAGGTATAGATGTAAACAGAGTTATATAGGGTTAAATGTAGGCTCAGCAGGAATAAAAGTAGTCAAAACAGTAGACCACGTATAGTAAAGTAAATATGTGAGCTAACACACTATAGCCAGTAACTAAAGTACCAAGTAACCCCACCCTTGGCTAAGGCTATCAGTAAACCCTAGCAAGTGGCCTCTAAAAAAGACTGGACATACCCCATTTGCAATACCTTGGGTCATCTACTTTTGCAAATGGGGAATTTCAATGTGATAAAACTGAAACACAAGCCTTATATTTGACTCTGTAACTTTTGAAAACACCATAAAACCTGTAAATGAGGGGTACTGTTATACTCAGGAGACTTCGCTGAACACAAATATTAGTGTTTCAAAACCGTAATATTAATGTTTTCACAACAATTATATCATCAGTGTAAGTGCCGTTTATGTGTGAAAAATTAAAAAAAATGTCCCTTTCACCGATGATATCATTGTTGCAATACATTTTACTGTTTTTAAACACTAATATTTGTGTTCAGCAAAGTCTCCCGAGTTAAACATCACCCCCCCCCCCCCATGTACAAGTTTTATGGTGTCTTGGAAAGTTACAGGGTTAAATATAGAAAAACAGAGTGCTAGAAACCCCTAGGGCAACCAGCTAAATGTGTGTCAGGGAATCTGTGAGACATTTGGAGTCTTTCATCATATACTTACAGGCCATAACAGGGGGTAACCCTCACATATGTGTATACAAAGAAGAAAGGAGACCCAATGGGTCAAAGGAATAGGAGGTCCCTTGATTAAACTCTCTATATATAATAAAACTTAACTTTTAATAATTTCTATAATAAAATACTCATGCTAATAGAAAAGAAACAAGAAAAATAGGTTAGATAGGTTAAGGAAAAAGATTTTCCTAAATGGGATATATACCCAAAAAATATAATCTCTTAAATAAATCCAATAAAAATCTTGGAAGAGAGGAGGGTCCCAATATGGTACTCGTACCGTATTTAAATAATCACAGTGGTAGCAACTTATTATAGGGCTCCCATCTATAGTGGTGGATAACTAATAACTCTCACAAAGAGCCCCTTATAATCACTTAGAGAGCCCTATAAGGCTAATGCTGTCAAATAATACTGCACATAAAGGAGGGAAACTGATACAAAATCAAAAGAGCAACAAAGTAACTTCTACTACTTAGTAGATAAACATTACTTCTCAGCTAATATACAATCAATGGTGGAGTGATACAAAGTATCCAATGCCTCCATTGGTATAAGCTGCAAAGCCCCACTCAGCTATAGTGGGGAATAGAAGATGGAATTTAATTTCCCCCTCTAATAGTTCAGAAGTAACAATTGCCCAGAACAAATAGTGAATCCTCCTGGTCACCCACAACCCTCAGTGGAGTAGCAAAATCGGAGCAATAGAAACATAAACTTCCATCTGACTAATCATAAGCTGGAACGGCTGGAGCACCGACACCTATCTAACCTAACTGCCTGTTGCCTGACACGTGTTTCGGCGCTACTGAACGTGCCTTCTTCTGAGGCTATACAGGGGTCCTCTAACATCAGAGGCTATTTTATAACCCGATTACACCAATGAATAGAAGGCAGCATGTGCAGCCTGTTCGCGCCGAAAACGGGATCCAAACAAACCCCCCACATTAACGTGTCATCATACAATTGGTTGATTCTATTTGTATACAAACATATTGATAAAATTAACCATGTGAATTCCGCTATCCACGGGCTGATAGCAAAATCATTTCGCTAATGTATCTGGCTGAATAGCCAGGAAGTACTTGATCATGTATAAATACTTCTAAATATGAATTAAACACCCCAGTTTTAACAAGAGGGATATACCTTAGTATTAAGGAATGCAAAGTTAATCTCTTTACATTCGTATGCCATGTGCATCGCTGGTACCTGGGATCACAGTCCTATAGTACATAATCAAATTCAATGGTTACTACTCAGCCTTATGAATAGCTTGCACCAATATAAGTATATTTTCCAACAACCGAATGCATATTTTCCACGTTAGCCGTGTAATGCAGCTATAACAATGGGTATGTCTCACGGCAATCAAGAATTATAGTGGACTTCAGTGGGTTATCCCACTGATGTCTTCTTAGAAACTAAGGGTGACCTGGTTAACCCTCTCAAGTAAGAGGAACCAAATCAACCCTCTAGACACTTCTTCTGCCTAGACAAATAGCCCAAGAGTGCATCAGTTACAGGGAACCATAATTACTTAAGTATCACATTGGTCGGGATAATACTCATGTAGTTTAATTA
This sequence comes from Pelobates cultripes, assembly GCA_933207985.1. Taxonomy (NCBI): domain Eukaryota; kingdom Metazoa; phylum Chordata; class Amphibia; order Anura; family Pelobatidae; genus Pelobates; species Pelobates cultripes. The sequence continues at coordinate 305,511,918 of OW240912.1, read as the reverse complement.
GCAAAGTGTCAATTGTGGCAAGGTTTAAACCCCTGATTTACAGAATACATTAAAAAAAAGAAAAGATTGATGAGTAAAGAAAGAATTTGCAATATCTATAACGATTATATACATATACTAAAATAAAATTGCATTCACTAGAATGCAATTCTCCGTGGTGGTTTCATTTCTCAATAAAGGGAGTAAAAGTAAAACCCTCATTTAAACCATTGGGGGCCAAGGTTTTGAACCTATGTATTCAATAGCATTCTCTTTTGAGGAGGGTAAGATCTAAATCTCCTCCTCTGCGTCCCAACAGCACCTTCTCAATCCCCGCAAATTTTACACCTCCAGGGTCCCTGTGATGATGACTCCTCATATGTCTTGCCACTGAGGTATCCCTGAGGTTTCTAACGGAGTGTATGTGATGTGCTCCATAACTCTCCTCTTAAAGGGGCGGATAGTTTTTCACACATATCTGAGTCCACATGTACAAGCCAAGAGATATACAATCCTTTTGGTATTGCAATTAAAAAATTGTTTAACATTGCACACTATTTTGTCACTCGAATCTGTGAGACATTTGGAGTCTTTCATCATATACTTACAGGCCACACATCTACCACATTTATAAGCGCCTTGTATAGAAAGCCAATTTTGTCCAGTTTTTTTAGAGGAAAGGTGGCTAGGTACCAAAGCCTCCTTAAGATTTCTACCCCTACATGCTGTAAGGGATACATTCAGAGTTACAACTCCTTTGAGCTGGGGATCTTGGGATATAAGAGGCCAAAACCTCCCTAGTATCTTTTTAGCCTGATCCCACCCTGAATCAAAATTCGCTATGCAACGAATAGGTGCTTGTTCATTAAGTACCAGTTTATCTTTAAGGAGTTCCATCCTATTGCAATGCAATGCTCTCTGATATGCATACTTTAAACAGCGATTGGGATAACCCCTCTCCCTAAACCTGGTTTTGAGTGCCTTGGCCTGATTTATAAATTCCTCCACTGTTGAGCAGTTCCTCCTAAGCCGGAGGTACTGTCCAACCGGGATACCTCTCTTCAATGTTATCGGATGGTAGCTTTCCCATCTCAACATAGTATTAGTTGAGGTGGGTTTCCCGAAGAGTGTAGTCTCAATGCTTAATTCAGTGTTGATTCTAAAGGTCCAGGAAGTTAAGAGAAGAACCCCCAATTTCCATTGTGAACCTCAAGTTAAAATCGTTGAAGTTCAATCTCTCCACAAAGGCCGTGAAAGAGTCCCTTGTACCTGTCCAGACAACGAGGACATCATCTATATATCTTTTCCACAAAAAGACATACTTTGTATATTCAGCATTTGTGTCAGAAAAAAAACACATTTTCCTCCCACCACCCCAAGTGTAGGTTGGCATACGATAGGGCACAAGATGTACCCATAGTTGTACCCTGCAACTGGTGGTAGTACTGGCCATTAAATAGGAAGAAATTGTGGGTTAACACAAATTGTAATAGATCTAACACAAAAGAATTGTGTCGTTGGTGTCTAGACCCACGTGTCTCCAGATAGTGTCTAGTATGTGCTAATCCAAGGGAATGTGGAATCAACGAATACAAGGCAATTATTTAAAGCCACGGTACGAGTACCATATTGGGACCCTCTTCTCTTCCAAGATTTTTATTGGATTTATTTAAGAGATTATATTTTTAGGTTATATATCCCATTTAGGTAATCTTTTTCCTTAACCTATCTAACCTATTTTTCTTGTTTCTTTTCTATTAGCATGAGTATTTTCTTATAGAAATTATTAAAAGTTACGTTTTAAAAAAAAAAAAAGAACAGAGTGTAACGAGCCGGACGCATGGGCTACTAGCTCCTCCGTGCACTGACCCTCCACAGCGATTAAAATAGCACTGCTCGTCCCAACACAGCTTCGAAACGCAGCACTGACCCCACTACAGGACATGGCATCCAGGTCAGCAAAAAAAATCAGGCACAAACAGACCTTACTGCAGGTCTGGGCACTCACACCGCCGCAAAAGCAGGCCCAAGATGGCGCAGACGCGCCGAGATCACCGGCGGCCTACTCGGATCACAGTGACCTCACATCGGTCTCTGAGCCCTCAGCAGCCCCAGCCACTGATCTTTCCATACACAAAATGCTGAAAGCAATGCAGGCTTCACTACAAGCTGACTTCTCCAAAATAGTGCGGGACATCAGAACAGATATCCAGGCACTAGGGGAGAGAACAACCCATCTTGAAGACAAGACTGAGGAACTCATATCGGCCCACAACACCGTGGCAGACGCTTATACTGACCTGAGAGAACGTCTGGAACAACTTACTGCTAAAGTGGCGGACCACGAAGACAGGGACAGGCGCAGCAACATCCGCCTCCGTGGCGTCTCAGAAGAAATATTGCCCCAAGACCTCCAGGCGTATGCCATGTGTTTCTTCCAACATCTGGTCCCCGACCTCTCACAACAGGACTTCCTCATAGCCCGCATACACCGCTTACCAAAGCCAAGATTCCTCCCTGCGTCAGCCCCAAGAGACACCATCACAAAACTGCACTATTACACCACCAAAGAGAAGATCATGAGAGCCTCCAGGCGCACCCTCGATTTGCCGGAAAAATTTAAAGGTGTCCACCTGTTCACGGATCTCTCCGCCTCCACGCTGTCGAAACGGAGGGAGCTTACTCCCATCACAAGAGCCCTGAGAGAGGCCAATATTCTATACAGATGGGGCTTCCCAGCCCGCCTAATTGTTCGGCGGAATGGCACAGACCGACACGTCACAAACAGCGAAGAAGGCATAAGACTCCTGAAAGAGTGGGATATCTCCCTCCCGCAACCACCTGACCGAGTCACCCAAGAGACACGTCGGGGACCTCCGAGAAGAGTCCAGACCGACTTGAATGTGGCAACTTCAGCTAAGTGACCTCTCCACACCCTTATTGCCTACACCCTACACTCCAGGGCATACCGGCCAGGCACCCCCGCCAATGAACACTACTGACTGTTTCTTCCCTTCAAAACCTTTACATCCATATCTACTAATTTTTACATAATGTTTTATCTAACTTGTTTATTTTAAACTTTCACTACATAGCCCACAATGTGCCAGACTAGGCCTTGCGGCAATGGTGGGGCCACACCGGAGAGGGCCCGGCCATTGCAGCGATGCACAATGGGGTAGCAAAGAGTATTTAAAAAAAAAAATAAAAAAAATAAATAAAAAAAATAAAAATAAAAAACACAATAGAATTATCACCTACTAATGCAAACCCACGGGCACCGTGCGTGCCCTACCTAAATTTTACCCAAAGGCACATAGACCAGCCTAAAGAGGGCATGTAGGGAAACAATGTCCCCAGGCAACCACGGGTCAACTCCCAATTGATGGGACCCCACGAAACACTGAGGGTCAAACACCTGACCATCCACTGTACCCCCTGGGCTCAAGTGAGCCTTGTTATTACCGTCCATGCCACACGGCACTACCCATGACGGAACCCTGTATATAGTTTCTCCTGCTCTACTGTACCAGATCATGGTACGTATATGCATTCTTTCCCCCCCCCCCAACCCTGCTAAGCAGCTAGCACAACAACCAAGGTATGCAACCACACTCGCAAACGCACGATGGCCTACCAGGCGACTAAACCACGCTGGCATATTGGCCGGTCCTCCCCATGACAATAACGATATCGAGGTAACCATCACTGTTATTCATACACACAAGACCCCAACCTCTCTGACCGGCCCCCGCACAACGCACGACGCAGTAAGGCTGGGAACATCCCACGATACCCCGCTACTGTACTCCTACAACACCACCAAACTAGGCACCATATGGGGCATTTGGTCCCATCTCACCGTCCGTCCAGCTCCAAAATACTACCCAAATAATGACGCTCACCATATTGTCCCTAAATGTTAAGGGCCTAAACACCCCCCACAAACGTAGACTAGCGCTAGAGGAGGCGAAAAAACACAAAGCCCACATAGCGTTCTATCAGGAGACCCACTTCAAATGGGGCGCCCGACCCAAATTCAGCTCCAAACTATTCCCCCATGACTACCACTCTTGTTACAAAAAGAAAAAAAGAGGGGTATCCATCCTGATAGGACGACAAGTTGCGTTTTCACTGGTAAAAAAAATCGGGGATAAACAGGGAAGATACCTGTTAGTACAATGCTATATCAATAATGAGCCATACACACTTCTCAACATATACGGCCCCCACACCAACCAAACAGAATTTCTAGATAGCTTGTTCGCCTTAACCACCCTACATAAATTCGGGGAACTAATTATAGGCGGGGATACCAATTTCCTTTTAGACTGCACTCTTGACTCCACCTCAGCCCACAAACTAACCGGAGCATCGGCCCGCAAACAATACAGATCCACCTCACGACATTGCAACCAGATCTTACACAATAACTTCCTAGACCCGTGGAGAATCCTCCACCCATTGGAGCGGGACTACACCTTCCACTCCCCGGTCCACAACACCTACACCAGAATTGACAGATTCCTCCTACCTACCTCAATGATGCAAAAAGTACTATCTGCCAACATTGGCCTAATTACCTGGTCTGATCATGCTCCAATAACCTTGCTCCTAGCGGAACAATTTCCCACGGTGGGCAAGGGAACTTGGAGACTCAATGACTCCCTACTATTAGATCCAAACGTAGTGGACCAAATTAGAGCAGACTTGACATCATACTTTCACACAAACACAATACCGGAAACCGACATATCAATGACATGGCTAGCGCACAAAGCGGTCATACGTGGCCTCTTTATTAGAGCAGGTAGCTACGCTAAGAAGCAAAGGCTCAAAGACTATACCACACTGATTTCAGAGATAACAGATCTCACGCACAAAAACAAAACCAACCCCACACAAACCCTCCAACACCGCCTTCTCTCGCTGCAAACTAAACTCAGAGACCTTGAACTCAAAAAGACAACATACATACTTCGACGTTTCAAACACAATTTCTTCACCCAGGGAAACAAAGCAGGTGCACTACTGGCGGCACAACTCCAGGCGCGCTCCGCCAACACGAGAATAGCTTTTATCAACACACCCTCGAACCAAAAGCTCACAAACCCACAAGATATAGCAGATGCATTTGCCTCCTATTACGGCACGCTTTACAACCTTAAAGAAGACCCAGAAGTAACACCGCCCCCGCCAGCCCTCATCCAAAACTTTTTAGCGAAAGCGAATCTCCCCAAACTGACACCCGACAACATAACCTCTTTAACAGCACCATTCACCACACTAGAAATAGAAAAAAACATAAAACAACTGCCCAAACACAAAGCGCCAGGCCCAGATGGTTATACCAATATGTACTACCAAACTTTTGCACCCATCCTGTCCCCCCATTTAACGGCGCTATTCAACCAATCCTATGAGAAGGGTTCACTGCCCCCTGAGATGCTAAAAGCTCACATCTCTACTCTTCCAAAACCAGGCAAACCCCCTACGCAATGCCATAACTTCAGACCTATATCCTTGCTTAATGGAGACGTGAAGCTCTATGCTAAGCTCCTAGCAAACCGAATATCTGACATCCTCCCAAAACTGACACATAATGACCAATCCGGATTCGTTAAAACTAGACAAGGTTCGGACAATACCCGAAAGATTTTAAACATCCTCACACAAGCCCACACTGACCACACAGAAGGTCTTCTCTTAGCACTAGACGCAGAGAAGGCCTTCGACAGGCTCAACTGGGACTACATGCAATACGTCCTTCAGGCATTTGGCTTTACACCACACATAATCTCAGGTATCATGGCTCTCTACAACAACCCAACAGCACAAGTTGCGAATGCGGGCTTTCTGTCCACACCATTCAACATCTCTAACGGCACCAGACAAGGATGCTCATTCGTCCTCTCCCTGGAGCCGTTGGCGTATATCATTAGACACCATCCAAACATTAAAGGCATACCAGTAGGTCCCAGCGAATACAAGCTATCAATGTTCGCTGACGACATCCTTCTAACATTAAGGGAAGTCAACACGTCCCTCCCGACCTTGATGCAACTCCTACATACTTACGGTAAAGTAGCATACTATAAACTGAACCAATCCAAGACACAGGCTCTGCCCATAGGCCTTACACACACCCAAGTCCAGGACCTTACGCGAACCTATAAGTTCGACTGGAGAGCCGACCACATCACTTATTTAGGGGTCAAGATAGCGCCCACATCGGAACGTATGTTCCACTACAACTACAAACCACTACTCCGCTTGTGCAAAGCGGAATGCCTCAAGTGGAAGCCGGTCAAACTGTCATGGTTAGGCAGAATCAACACTATTAAAATGACTCTCCTGCCAAAACTATTGTACGTGTTTCGCCTCCTACATATACAAGCCCCACCCGCCTTCTTTAAACAGCTCCAACGGACCCTGTCCGCATACATATGGGACTCACGCAAACCCAGACTATTCCATCGCTTACTGCAGCAGCGCACAGCAGAGGGGGGTGTGGGCCTCCCAGATATTTATACGTATTATAAAGCAGCCAACCTAGAAACTGCAGTGAAATTACACACCCCCAAAGGCACATACCAGTGGGTAGACATGGAAGCAGCGAAATCCGACAAGATGCCCCTAGTAGACATCTTATGGACCCCCAAAACGCTACGCCCCAAAGACAACCTTCTGTTCCCAACCACATCACTCACCCTACACCACTGGGACGTGCTAAGGCACTCGCAAAACACCACCCACAAATTCCACCCACGCACACCGCTGACAGCCCTACGAGCAATTTCACCGTGGCTCTCACTAAACTCCTGGGTCAAACTGGGAATTCACAAACTCGACCAGATCATGCACCACAACCTCATCAAGCCTTTCCCAGAACTACAACAGGAATTCAAATTGACCAACTCCTCAGTATTCCCTTACATGCAAATCAAGAGCATCATACCCTCACACGTGGCAAGAACCACCACAGAGATTAACCAGAGCACAAAGGTAGTAGACACACTGTATGACAGATGCTGGCACACCCCAACTAAACCCAAAACTCTCGCCCTATGCTACCAGGTAGCTATGAAAACGGCTCCACACTACTCCCCTCCCTTCGTGACCCAATGGCTCGCGGACTGCAATGAGCCGATAACTGACAAGGAAGTGGAGGCGTCCCCAACTGCCCTCAAAGGTATTACACAGTGCTACTCACATGTAGAGGCCCACAAGAAACTAGTATACAGGTGGTACCTAACGCCCCACAGGCTCCACATAATGTACAGCTCTGCATCACCACTCTGCTGGAGATGCGGGGAGACAACGGGCACAATGTTCCACATCTGGTGGTCGTGCCAATGTATACGCCCCTTGTGGGACGAGGCGCAATCCATCCTACGAACCATCGGCATCACAGAGCCACCGCTAGACGCCCGTACTGGGTTATTCCTCTCCTACCCGCACTCAACCCCGAAAGCAGTGAAATGCATAATGGCAATTACCGCATTGGCAGTACGAAACCTCATAGCAAACCAGTGGAAGCAACCTCACTGTCCTTCTAAAACTCACCTGCTAACCAAAATCCACCAATACCACACATACGAAAACATGACGACCAAAACTGCCTCACAAAGAAAGTCTTTCCAAGAGTCCTGGGCACCATGGGCAAGCTACTGGGACGGGGTTAACACTACCTAACTACCTAACGCCCTACAGGGATCAAAGACGGTGTAGGTACCACCAACGAAGTGCAGCTCCTAGTTGCTAGTCCTCAAAGTTCTACTACTTGAATAGGCCCAACCCCTTCTACAGTTACCACAGGGGCCAGTATCCTCAGAACAACACACCTAACCACAGGGTAGACCTATCGTCACGTCGCACCACGTATTGCAACACATGACGACACCTACAGCTGTGCATATGTATTCCAGGTATCATGCTCGCACGCTACTGCTGCATACCTCCAAGGCATACCCCCCCTTCACCCTCTCCCTGTTTCTCCCCCCCCCCAGTTGCACCCCCAACTCCACACCGCAAAGAACTCCACTACACCGGTGTACCCGCCATAAATCAGCTCACGACTCAAGAGGTTGTGTCACTACCCAGACGCAACGAGTCGCACACAGAGAAACAACCCCCACGACCCCAGGCACTACTAAACACCGACCATACGCATCTCAGGTGCAACCGTGTCCCCCCCGGTATAATTCATGCCGACTGTAATGCAGAAATTGACACCTGCTAAGGCTCCTTTATCAAACATGCTTAAAGTGGAAACAAATGTTGTATAATATGACACCCCTAACTGCTCCCCCCTTTTCTTTCTGTACCCCATTATCTTCATGAAAATAAAAATTGTCAAATTGAAAAAAAAAGTTACGTTTTATTATATATATATATATATATATATATATATATATAGATATATAGAGTTTAATCAAGGGACCTCCTATTCCTTTGACCCATTGGGTCTCCTTCAGGATTAAATCTAGTGCTCACAAATTAAATTCTCTGGACTTTCGGCCTGGGTTCTCAGGCTTCTCCCTCAAATTGCAATCAATAAAATTACTTAATTATGTAATAATATTACATAAATATGCACGTAGAATTTAAATATATATATATATATATATATATATATACACATATTTATATATTTGAAGTCTACCTGTATATTTATGAAATTATTTATGTAATTATGTATATGAACATATGTATATTTCATATTATTTTTATTTATTTATACATCTTGAAAAACACCCTTTGTGGGTCGAAACGTTGATCATCATAAATTTGTGGCATAAGTAATTTGCACGCTGGAATAAATTTATCACTTATTTAAAAAGACCTGTGAGTGCACCTTATATATATTTTTTTATATTTATCAATGCCAGAGGTGGGCACCCAGGCATGAATATTTGGATATTTTTCTACAAAGGGTGAGTGCCAAGTTCACGTTTTTATATATATATATATATATATATATATATATATAATATAATTTTATATAATATATATATATATATATATATATATATATAGAAAATTAAATTCTCTGGACTTTCTGCCGGGGTTATCAGGCAGGTCCCGCAAATTGTAATTAATATTATGACTTAATAATGTAAATATATAACATAAATATATACGTAGAATAAAAAAAAATATATATAAATATATACAGTTGCAAGAAAAGTATGTGAACCCTTTGGAATGATATGGCCCCAAACCATGATCCCCCCACCACCATACTTCACAGTTGGGATGAGGTTTTGATGTTGGTGTGCTGTGCCTTTTTTTCACCACACATAGTGTTGTGTGTTTCTTCCAAACAACTCAACTTTGGTTTCATCTGTCCACAGAATATTTTGCCAGTACTGCTGTGGAACATCCAGGTGCTCTTGTGCAAACTGTAAACGTGCAGCAATGTTTTGTTTGGACAGCAGTGGCTTCCTCTGTGGTATCCTCCCATGAAATCCATTCTTGTTTAGCGTTTTACGTATTGTAGATTTGCTAACAGGGATGTTAGCATTTGCCAGTGACTTTTGTAAGTCTTTAGCTGACACTCTAGGATTCTTCTTCAGCTCATTGAGCAGTCTGCGCTGTGCTCTTTACAGGACGGCCACTCCTAGGGAGAGTAGCAGCAGTGCTGAACTTTCTCCATTTTGTCTTACTGTAGACTGATGAACAGCAAGGCTTTTGGAGATACTTTTATAACCCTTTCCAGCTTTATGCAAGTCAACAATTCTTAATCGTAGGTCTTCTGAGAGCTCTTTTGTGCGAGGCATCATTCACATCAGGCAATGCTTCTTGTGAAAAGCAAACCCAGAACTGGTGTGTGTTTTTTATAGGGCAGGGCAGCTGTAACCAACACCTCCAATCTCATCTCATTGATTGGACTCCAGTTGGCTGACAACTCACTCCAATTAGCTCTTGGAGATGTCATTAGTCTAGGGGTTCACATACTTTTCCACCTGCACTGTGCATGTTTACATGGTGTGTTCAATAAAAACATGTCAACATTTCATTCTTTGTGTGTTATTAGGTTAAGCAGACTCTGATTGTCTATTGTTGTGACTTAGATGATGATCAGATCACATTTTATGACCAATTTGTGTAGAAATCCATATAATTCCAAAAGGGTTCACATACTTTTTCTTGCAACTGTATATATACACACACACACACACAATTTTTTAAATTCTTATATTATATAAATATATATATATATATTTATTGATATATACATATATATTCATGCATTTAGCTATATATTAATTTGTTCTAAGTGTATTTTGATATCAATATATATTAATATCAAAGTACAGTTATTACGAAATTACACATATTTTTTTCATTAATGTATTTTGTATATTATTTTATATATATATATATATATATATATATATATAGTTAATTAATATCATTCTACGAGTATTTTGATATTAATTTATATGAGACTTAGACAGTGTATGTGTGTATATATATATATATATATATATAAAAAAGTATCCAATCTCTGGCACTCAACCTTTACGCAGTAATAACCAGCCACCGAACCTGGGTGCCTCCCAGCAATAGTACAATTGAAAATGAAGACAGGAGCACTTCCTTGGTTTTCAAAAGGTGTTATTGAGAAATCACCAGCTCTACATCGATGTTTCGGCCCTTCAGGGTCTTTATCAAGATAATGATAGTGTCAAAAAATACAAATATGTACCATAATAATAAGTGAATAACTTACCCCATCTGTGTGATACCCAGTCCATCTGTGTGATACCCAGTCCATCTGTGCTTCCGTGTTGGTGCCCATGCACATGCGTGGGGACGTGAATCCGTGCGTGTTGACGTAATAACGTGACCCAGAACGCTAGCGTGTGTAAACAACCGTAACCATGGATACACCTCTGTAATAAATGTGTGTATGGAGGAATAAAAGAATATTAACCTAAGGATAGCTGGATGAATCTGGTAAGCACCTTGATAAAAAAAAACTGGTCATATATGGAGAGCATCCAGGAGAAAGCTAGTGTGAAATGAAATGTGAAAATCCAAGACCTAAAATGCAAGATGTAATAAAAAACCCTATGCTGAGTGTATTAAAGTGAAAGTACCGGACCCTCTGTGAATTGTACTGTTCTATTCAAAAGTGTACAAACGTCAACATGCAGTGTGTAAAATAAGTAACCCAAAAAAGTGTAAAAGCTAAAATGTACAAATGAAAGTGTATGAAAATAACCCCAAACCAGTAATGAGACCCTCTAAAAAGAAATACAACAAACACGTAAATATTAGCCAGTTACAACAATAAAACAAATGCATCACAATATCAAAATAAAATAAATCCCTCATCCAGCACCCATAAGCATAATAATATCCATCCCTGATCAAGCTACACAGTAAATCCTAACTAGATATAAGCAGAAATAAAACTACTGGATACACATATAAATACTAAACCTTACATCCATGCTGATAAGCAACCGGCAGTTAAATAAAAGCATATCTACTCAATACAGAGTGCATATCTACTCCTGAAAAATATATATAGGCTAGACCTGGATAAATTTAACATATATCCAGGAATGAACTAAATGAAATATACTCATTGAGACCTTTTGGTTGTATAGTGTCCAATTGCTTAATCCAAAACGTTTCTCTTTGCAATAGCAACCTTGAACGATCACCACCCCTGGGTAGGACCGGTATCCTATCAATCGCAATGAACTTAAGTGTTGGCAACCTGTGATTCAGCCGAAGAAAAAATGCTTTGCCACCAGTTTGTCAGTCTTCCTGTCTCTGAACGCTGTGGTAATAGCCGATCTATGGCCTCTGATCCTGTCCCTGAGTGTCAAGTCCGTCTTGCCCACATAGAACAAATCACATGGACAAGAAATTAAGTATACCGGAGTGTGGGTGCACAAAAGACGATCCTGTTAGCATGTGCCCACAAGTCACACATCCTGGACATCGGAAACATCCCTTCCTCTCTGATATTGGACCAACTTTTCACGTGGTAAATTCGTCCTCATTAACAATCTTTCAGGTTACTATTTCTGACATAGGCCACCCTGGAAGGATTAGAAAAAAAATCGTACTCAATATAATATCCGTGGATAAGATCACGCAATGTTTGTTAATACTTTTAGTAATGTTGTCACGTGCGAATTGTCCCTTTTTCAAAGATCTCATAGGCCCGATCTAAAGCTTTCTTCAAAATGTGTTTTCGATAGCTCCTATCCAGAAAGGCTCGACTCATATTCTCAATTACTAAGTCTCGTACAGCTCCGTCTGAATTGTTCCTCATCACCCTGATAAACAGGGAAATCGGTAAAGATTTTTTTAAAGCCGGGGGCTGAAAGCTCATGAAGTGTAGTAGGGTGTTCCGGTCGGCCGGTTTCTTATATAAGCAATAGCCAATCTGATTACTGACTTTATACACCTCCACATCAAGGAATTGGATTCTGTCTGCGTGATGATTCAAAGTGAGACTAATAGGAGATTCATCATTGTTCAACGTATCTATCATCGTGAGCAGTGTATCTTCAAAGCCCGACCAAATCATGAAGATAATGTCCACAAATCTGTGGTACGAGATGATCTGTGAACCATATAAATCCAGGATATTCGATCTTTGGTAAATATACATACAGCAATTAGCATAGGCTGGCGCCATGGCTGATCCCATCGCTGTCCCCCTGAGTTGTATGTAAAAAGAAAAATTCTAATCTAAAATAATTATGGTTCAAAAGAAATTCTAGACATTCCACCAAAAATTCAATGGGTGGACCATGTTGCTTCTTGCACTCACTCAGCCATATCCATATGGCCTCAGTTCCCACGTTATGGGGTATAATAGTGAACAAGTTCTTTACATCAATTGTAGTAAAGTTCACAGGGAAGTTAGGTAGAAACAATCCGTGAATTTTGGAAAGGAAATCTTGCATATCCTTCAAACAGGTGGGTATATCCTCAATGCTGGATTTGCAATAGTGGTCCACATACTTAGCCAAGGGTTCTAATATCCCTCCATGAGCCGAGACTAATATCCCTCCACTCAGATCCTTATGCACCTTTGGTAGTGTATATAGCACTGGAATTTTGGGATTTTCATTCACAAGATAGGCGCCAGTGTACTCATCCAGCCATCCTGCTGCCATTCCTCGTCCCACTAATGTCCTTAGTTTATTAAGAAAGACAGTGGTCGGATCATATGTTAACGGTTTGTATGTGATAACATCTCTCAACTGGTTCAATACCTCATCCCTGTAGTCCTTGTAATCTTGAATCACGATGGCACCCCCCTTGTCTGCTGGTCTAATAGTAATATTAACATCATCCCTCAGATCTTTAAGTGCCATTCTTTCACCTTTAGTGAGATTGTCTCCACTTCGCTTCTGTTGTTTTAACGTGTGTTCCACATCGTGTTGAAGTAGTTGTCCAAACGTTTTAAATCGAGGACTGTATCGTTTTTGGTTCCCATATATTCTTCAGTTTAAAAGGATTTTTCTCCTTCTGCCCCATTGGTCTCTAGAGAAGTTGAGGTAGAGTGTTTTATTCATCTTATTTAATTCTACCTCCAGTCAAAATTTGTCAGGTTCAGTAACTGGTATAAACGTTAACTCCTTAGATAAAATCCTGATATGATCTGCAGTTAACTGTTTAGTTGATAAATTAAACACTGGGTTTATATCTTCCTCGTTGAAGGTTTGGATCTTAGTTTTATATATCCTCCCTCTCTGTCCCCTTCTGAGGGGTCTGGGTCTGTGTTTCTTCTTATATGTAAAGATGCTGGTTTTCTAGGGGGGGTCGTTGGAATGCTGTTCCCCACCTAAAAAAGTCTGTGAAGACTCATGCCCTACATATGTTCTGGTATTCCTCCCAGTTTCTGTACCTTCTGCCTCTGACGCAGATTCAGCAGAACTAGTGTCAATGGACATGAATTGCGGTTTCCTTATTTTAGATTTTTGTCGAATAAAAAAAAGGGGTCTTCGTCTCTCACCGCTCAACCAGTGATACACCTGATGGTGTGTATAATCATAATTCATCCTTTCCTGCTTCTGCTTCTTAAATTTGATCAAATCATTCCTGTACCGCATGATTTCATCCTGAAGTTAAATAGTTTGTTGTGCGGGCGATGCTGCAGTGAGTAAGGGTGTATTAGTAGATTCCACTTTATTGATGGATTCCTTCACCACCGCCAGTTCATTCTTCACTTCATCTACTGTAATAATCATCCAGTCCAGGGCACACTTATTTGCTATGCTTGCCCATTTCCTACAAAATTCAGGATTAGATCTCCCAATAGTAGGTGCATTGCGCACCCTAAATCCTCATGGGATCCTGTTAGATCTGTAATAATCGGAAATGAATGTACAATGTAGATACAGATCAACTTCCCTCCTTTAGTTTAATAAGTTCATTATATACATCTCTAATTGAGTCAACATGCTTTAATTCATCTGTAGATTTGGGCCAGAGAATATGTTCAGCCTCTGCCTCTGAAATTTGTAGTGTTTCAGCTGTATCTAAAAGGGCACCAGCCCTTGCTAAAAAATCCTCCACCTAAAAATACTTGAGAAAGGTCGAGGAATAAATCACAAAAAATAAATAAGTAAATAATCCAATGTGGTGGTGCACAGAGAGTGTGTTGCTAGCACACTATTATAAATAAAGTATCCAACCTCTGGCACTCAACTATATATATATATATATATATATATATATATATATATATATATATATATGTGTGTATATGATCTAAGTATATATTATTTTATTTTAAACTCTGTTTCCTGTCATTCCAGGCACTCCCTCTGCTGGCACTGCTATGGACGGCTATTCCGTCCATGTGATTGTGGACCTCGCTATCACATGGCCCAGGAAGGCTGCATTGGCAGTAGGGGGACTCCTTGGGAAGCCATGTAAGTCCCCCCCATAGCGATCGCCAGCGAGTAGATAAGTGCATAGGACGGGGTGGACGTGCTATGCCGCCCACCGGCGCTTAGAGCCGTGTTCCCAAGGATGGCACACCCGCCGTTCTTAAGAGGTTAAGGTAAAGGGTGTGTTTTTATGTTAAGGATTTGAGTGCTGTGGTTTGAAGAGTTATTTGCAAAGTACTCATTCTCCTATGTCTTCTGTAGACCAGTCCAATTGATGATATTAGAGCTGCAGTAGTTGTTAAACAGTGTTCATGACTTAATGCTGTCCCTGCTCCTCCTGCAAGTCATTTCTTGTGTAAGATGTTACTAGTGGGCAAATGGGGAGTGATCTCTTCCTCTTTCTGTCCTGTCTCACGCACAGACACTGGATGAGCTGGGGCAGCAATAAGTTTTACACCCTCTATAGATCTGCATACTCACACTAAAATTGTTCGTGCAGCTCTGCTGTTAAGGCTGACTGGAATGTCTTAATTTTGGACATTAGATCAGTTCATTTGTGAAAGTAGACACTTTGGGGTATCTTACATAGTATATATTATGCCTTAATGTGCTTTCATATTTTCATGAATTTATGTCAAAGTGTGTGGATTTTTTGTTGTTGCTTTTTTTATATACATATTACGTCGTTAGGAATTATGTTCTATATGTCACTATGATCAAACCCATACATATCCTGCCAACCACCACTGACCACCAATGAAAATTTATACAAAAAAAATGCAGAAATAACGCCATCCAAAAGTATTCCATACAGACCGGTGGATATATTACAGGAAAAGAGTGGGAGGCTTGAAGAGACTACAATTGGTTAATAAGACTTCACATGTGACCCAAAGGTAGGGTCCAGACAAAATTTAAATATGGGAAAATCATAGGATCAGATCACAGCTGAGCTAATTTTGGAACTTTTCTTTGTACAAGTGTGTCCTTTATTTGTTTATTTAGTGTTTATTTCACATGTTTTAATACTTATTTGTACAATAAATATTAGTAGCAATTTACAAGTGCATTGGATCTGGAGAATGTTCATTGGGGTGGTACCATCCCCCCTATATTAGCACTATATCTGTTACCCTCTGAGCCAGGCTCTGTTAAAGAGAAGCTTAATACCTATTTAATATTGTAATAGTGTTATCACATATACTACACATTGGATGCCTCTTTCTCTTTTATCTTTGCTGGAGTGGAGGAGTGGTGTGAAGCTGCCCTAAGATCATAATTTGCATAATGAATGACCCAATATTTAAGATCAAATACTCACATGTTATTACCATCTGCACTATATTTTACTTGTCTCATTTTATCTTTTATGTATTTGATGTACAAGATCTTATCTAGATCATGTGGGGTAAGCTACAACTTTAATATTTACCACAGTGCTCCACTAAGCGTATAGGTTTTTACTTGTATCACTTAAAGTTGTTGTTTTTTTTTTACTTTTATCACTTAAAGACTTTTTGTGTTTATGGAGATGTGTGGATAGGAGGGTATTCCACACATGTTTATAGAGCTGCTGGTTTTACTAAATTTTTCACTAAAAGCACCTTTGTATTAACACATCCCTCCGGAGGTTTGTTTGTCTGGTTCATTTACAAATGTGGCAACATGATATATTTGAGCTTAATTGAGGTACCCTTTTTTTCAAAGCTTGTGGTATTATATTTGATTTTAATTTTTACATACACGTTCTATTTTTGCTGCTTATTTTTTTTAAACCTCATGTGTGCCACTTTAATAAAAGTATTTTAACAGTACTCATCAAGATTTCCTAGATACAACAATATCACATATGTATACCTCTACAAAGTAATAATCTTATCATATCCCTATCCCTACTCCTAAACCAAACCATAAACCTCTGCCTAATCCTAACCAATACTCTCAGCAATCATATGTCTCACCTTAATTCCATACTTAATCTGAATATTAATACAAACTCTAGAAATAGTTTTAGAAGGAGTTCCATCTGATGATGTCAACAGAAGGATTACTTTCCTGGCCCTAATCCTGATCTGAACACGGGATAATTATAATTGGGTAGAATGAGACTAGCTTATTATTGACAATTGGAAATGAACAAGTTCATGCCGTGGTGATGGATATACTGGAATGAAAAACTGGAAAAATACAAAGAATGAAGAGAACTGAGGTCCTAAATTTTTATAAAGTGTAGAAATTGTCAGACTCATTAAAACATAATTGGGAAGGTTGGCTGCATGCGACCTGGGAGTTATTTATAATGCATAATAAGCATAACCAAAATGAAATAACGAAAATACTGATAAGGAAGGGGTATGGGAAACTCTTTCCCTTTTGAATAAAACCCTAATTTAGTTATTTTGTTATAAAGTGGATTAAAAAAATAATCTGGGCATTATCTGGAAAGAATATGTGTATTAGAGCATTGTGCGATAATGTCAGCTATAGTGGCAGTATAGATGGAGAGAAGAGAATATTGTGATTGCCCCATGAAACAAAGGAATAGGCAAATTGATAGATTATTAAAGAAACAGGAATGGTAAGAGAGTTAGAATGACATCCAGTTGGAAGAAACACAATAATGTAATGGCTAGGTTAGCCAATGGAGAGATAAAGTAAGTTGAAAAATGTCCTCAGAAGAAGCAGAGAGATAAACAAGGATGATGACGTTTCAAGAGAGCTTTGAACAGCATAAGGTATGACGGGTTTGTCCTGAGTAGACAAGTTGGAAGCCAATACTGATAGATGGGAGAAGAAATGTATTTTGTTTTGTTTTTTTGTTTGTTTTATAAGAGGTCTGCTAATTGGAACTTTTAAAGAGTTAACATAGCATATGATCAACAAGAAACAAAAACATTAATATAAAACAATTTAATTTCATCTGAATTTTTTTTATTCCTCTGTGTGCAACTAATGTTTTAATAGTGAATTCCCCAATGTACATAAAAGTGATAATAAACACTACTTGCAATTTCTTTCTGGGAAACAAACCATCTCATTAAGCATAACACAAATTTACACCAGTGTCAATCAACATAATTGCTTTCTTCATTAATTTACTATTATTACTGTATCACCATGACAACTTCAATCATTTACATTTTGCATTGTCTGAGATTATATTTTCATGTCTGTTAACCTATTTGTGCATTGTCCTATTTTTCAGTAGCAAGGGAAATGTTTATGCAAGTTTTTAATTGTGTAAAAGGCACCAGTAAGAAAAGTTGGCAGCAAATTCTAATTTCCTATATGTATGATTATGGAATTACACAAAACTGAACATAAAGGAAAGCTGATTATGTAGTATGATCTTATAAGTGGAAGATAATAAGTAAAGAAATGCACTTACTCTATCTTGGGCTAAAGTGTTGCTCCCATGCATGCACTCAAGCGACAGTCTCAGCTAATGAATGAAAATGTGGACAAAAGCATAAAAAAGGATCAGCGCTAATATACCTAACTAAAAGATATATATAAAAATACAAAAAATGAAAGTAGGTGACACACCTTAAAACATAAGGCTAAGCCCTATAAACAACAGAGATGAGTCAAACAGGGGGGATAAAAGTTGTGCCAGAAATTATAAAAACAGAGATGTTTTATAACCTATATAAATATATATATATATATATATATATATATATATATAAAAAAAGATATATATATATATACACACAAACAAAGAAAAAGCAAAATAAATTTCAAATATAAGTGTAAATCCAAATGGTAAAACTTGCTGGATGCTAAAACCTCAAAGAGTCAGAGTAGTTCCTCTGTAATGGGGTCAGATCAGAGTATTCTTGGCAGCCATATATGCAGCAGAAAGAGAGAACTAATGGTGCAGAAAATCCCAGAATAACAAAAAAGTAAATAAAACGTCTATGGTCCTACTTACAATTGATAGAGCTTGACCTAGCTCTAGTCTGAATGGCATACAGTCATAAAATCCCCACTTATAGGATAAGTGAGAGGGTGTAGGTAGGCAGATGTATCATCTGTATGAAGATCATAAAAAATATAAAAGACAGCAATAGTGCTCACAGTATAAAAGGTACCAGGAGTATAGAATAAAGAATAGGTACTCACATTTAATTGGGAAGACTAATTGCTCAATGTGTAGGAGTAAGTGGTATAATCCCCATCGTGGATTCTTTTAGGGTAGTCCTCACTGGAACTTAAAATTGGATGCCAGGTAGAAAATAATAAAAAAGTGAAATGGCACACTCACAGTGGAAAGAGGAAAAAATGCCTTTATCAAAATACAATGTAAAACAAACAGTTAAAATATCCACAATGCATTTCACAAAGTGGCTTTCTCAAGTGGAGGTAGAAAAATCATACCTGGCAGGCATAGGTTTAAATAGGGAGTGTGGGTGTGGTTTCTTTAAATTTGCCACCTAAATGACATCATAATTGATTTTATTCTTTTTTTTAAAGATGAAAAAAGGTCTAGAATGATAGACGACCAATTTAGGGACTAGTGTATAAAACTTGGAAGCAAAACTAAGCTTCTAAAGGGGCCTGTCACATGACCAAACGCAATGGAGCATAGGAAATGTCGTGCGGCCAGGGTCTGGTTGTGTCCATAGACTACATGAAAGATAGAAGCTCCTCCTAAAAGGGGCAGGGAGCTAGTAATGAATATTGTCCTATGAGAAAATGGAGGATATGGAGCATTTAGACTCCACATGGTGACGGCCATGTTTTTGGAGTCTTTCTAAGGCAACCCATGTAGGGAACTAATGCAGAATAGGAACCTCCCTTCCTTTACCTTTATCTGAAGAGGAGAATAGACTGTGGGCACTTAGGAGACCAGGCAACTGTGAAAGCATGTGAAAAGAGTCTTATTCTTACTTTGTGGATGACACCAGGGGATTTCTGGAACCAGAACACTACATATTGCAGTAGTGATCAGTGATGTCCCGAACGGTTATGCGCTGTTCGGTCCACCCCCTATTCATCATCATTGAGTAAACTTTGACCCTGTACCTCACAGTCAGCAGACACATTCCAGTCAATCAGCAGCAGACCCTCCCTCCCAGACCCTCCCACCTCCTGGACAACATCCATTTTACATTCATTGTGAAGCTGCATTCTTAGTGAGAGGAGGGACAGTGTAGCTGCTGCTGATTTGATAGGGAAATTGATAGCTAGGCTAGTGTATTCAGTGTCCACTACAGTCCTGAAGGACTCATCTGATCTATGCTGTAAGGACAGCACCCCAAAAAGCCCTTTTTAGGGCTAGAACATCAGTCTGCTTTTTTTTTCTGTTTAATGTAATTGCAGTTGCCTGCCTGCCAGCCTGTGTGTCAGGCTCACAGCATATACTGTGCCCACTTGCCCAGTGCCACCACTCACTCACTGGTGTCACAATAGCTTGCATTTAAAAAAAACAAAAACATTTTGGACTGTAATATAATAGCAGTCAGTTTCCTTCACGAGTGTACGTTTCAGGGCCTGCCCAGTGCCACCACTCACTCACTGGTGTCCCAATAGCTTGCATTTAAAAAAAAAAATAACTTTTTGGACTTTAATACAATAGCAGTCAGTTTCCTTCATGAGTGTGCGTTTCAGGGCCTGCCAGGGCACAATGTCACACCAGTGCAACTCATATCTGGTGTAACAGTAGTGTACATTTAAAAAAAAAAAAAACAATTTTGACTGTAATAGATTGAATAGCAGTTAGTTGTCTGTAAGCGTGTGTGTCAGGCCTACAGCGTCTACTCTGCCAACTTCTGCCACTGCACAGTGCCACTCATATCTGTTGTCACAGTAGCTTGCACGCATAGTACCACTAATCGAAAAAAAATGACAGGCAGAGGAAGGCCACCCCGGAGGGGCCGTCGTGGGCGTGGTGCTGTGATTCCCTTTGGCCCTAGAATAATGCCCAGTGTTCAGAGGCCACATACCCTGAACTCGAAAAGTTCTGAGGACATAGTTGACTGGCTAACACAGGACACCCAATCTTCTACAGCTTCCGCTCGGAACCTTGACGCACCATCCTCCTCCAGCTTAGCTTCGGGCACCTCTCAAGTTACCACTCGCCCGCCTGCCGCCACCACCAACACTAGCACCACAGCAGCTTCACTTGGTATGTCAGAGGAGTTATTTACACATCAGTTGGAAGAAATGAGTGATGCGCAACCATTATTGCCAGAGGATGTAGATAACAGGGATATGTCTCAGTCAGGCAGCATTACACACATGGACGTACGTGTGATGATGATGATGTTGTACCCGCTGCTGCTTCCTTTGCTGAGTTGTCAGATACAAGTGAAGCGGTTGATGATGACGATGCGTCCATGGATGTCACGTGGGTGCCCGCTAGAAGAGAAGAAGAACAAGGGGAAGATGTGGAGACAGAGAGGAGGAGGAGGAGACGAGTTGGAAGCAGGGGGAGGTCGTCGCAAGGAGCTAGTGGCACAGTCAGAAAGCATGCATCGGCACACGGGGTCAGCCAGACAGCACGCCAAACAACGCATGCTGTTGCCACCACCAGAATGCCGTCATTGCAGAGCTCAGCAGTGTGCCTTTTTTTTGTGTGTCTGACTCTGACAACAGCGATGCCATTTGCAACCTGTGCCAAAAGAAACTGAGTCGTGGGAAGTCCAACACCCACCTAGGTACAACTGCTTTTCGAAGGCACATGATCGCACATCACAAACGCCTATGGGATCAATACATGAGTACAAGCAGCACACAAACTCAAAGCCACCATCCTCCTGGTCCAGCATCTTCAGCCACGTTAACCACTGCTGTCCTCCTTGCCCCCTCTCAACCATCTTCCCCTCTGTCTCTCACCTTGAGCAGTTCCTGCTCATCTGCCCACAGTCAGGTGTCTGTCAAGGACATGTTTGAGCGTAAGAAGCCAATGTCACAAAGTCACCCCCTTGCCCGGCGCCTGACTGAATTCCTAGCCCGCCAGCTTTTACCATACAAGCTGGTGGAGTCTGAGGCGTTCAAAAAATTTGTAGCTCTTGGGATACCGCAGTGGAAGGTATCCGGCTGAAATTTCTTTGCACAAAAGGCAATCCCCAACCTGTACTCGATTGTGCAAAAGGAAGTAATGGCATGTCTGGCACACAGTGTTGGGGCAAGGATCCATCTGACCACTGATACCTGGTCTGCAAAGCATGGTCAGGGCAGGTATATCACCTAAACTGCTCATTGGGTAAACCTGCTGACGGCTGCCAAGCATGGAATGCGTGGCTCTGCAGAGAAGCTGGTGACACCGCCACGACTTGCAGGCAGGCCTGCTGCCACCTCCTCTACTCCTCCTACTCCATCCTTTTCCATAACCTCCTCGGCTGAGTCCTCTTCTGCTGCTGCGTCTTGCTCCACATAAATGGCAGCCCCCCCAGCTCCCCAGGTACTATTCCACATCCCGGATACGGCAGTGTCACGCCGTCTTGGGGTTGACTTGCCTGAAAGCAGAGAGTCACACCGGACCAGCACTCCTGTCCACCCTGAACGCACAGGTGGATCAGTGGCTGACTCCGCACCAACTGGAGATCAGCAAAGTGGTTTGTGACAACGGAAGAAATTTGTTGGCTGCATTGCATTTGGGCAAGTTGACACATGTTCCGTGCATGGCACATGTGTGTAATCTGATCGTACCCAGGCTTACAGGACATCCTGAAGCAGGCCAGGAAGAGTTGTGGTCACCATCACAACCAGAAACAGCCTTATCAGCATCGCTTGCTGGACCTGCGGCAACACTGGAAGAGGATTGTGAGGGAGAGGAGTCAGAGGAGGAATGTGGCTTTGAGGAGGAGGAGGAAGACCAACCACAACAGGCATCCCAGGGTGCTCGTTGTCACCTATCTGGTAACCGTGGTGTTGTACCTGGCTGGGGGGAAGAACATACCTTCAGTGAGATCACTGAGGACGAGGAACAGGACATGAGTAGCTCGGCATCCAACCTTGTGCAAATGGGGTCTTTCATGCTGTTGTGCCTGTTGAGGGACCCTCGTATAAAAAGGCTGAAGGAGAACGACCTGTACTGGGTGTCCACGCTACTAGACCCCCGGTATAAGCAGAAAGTGCCTGAAATGTTACCGAATTACGGCAAGTCGGAAAGGATGCAGCAGTTCCAAAATCAATTAAAAAGTATGCTTTACACAGCATATAAGGGTGATGTCA
Organism: Pelobates cultripes; assembly: GCA_933207985.1. Taxonomy (NCBI): domain Eukaryota; kingdom Metazoa; phylum Chordata; class Amphibia; order Anura; family Pelobatidae; genus Pelobates; species Pelobates cultripes. The sequence goes on along the minus strand of OW240912.1, from coordinate 305,488,882 downwards.
CAGCACAATGGGAATCTAACAGGGGAAGAGGTGAAAGTAATCCTCCTCCTCCCACGGCCACCCTGCAAGGACAGGACGCTTTGCAGACGTGTTGTTGATGGAGGACATGCAGAGCTTTTTAAGTCCTACTCATCGCCACAGCCCTTCGGGATCCACCCTCAGAGAAAGACTCGACCGACAGGTAGCAGACTACCTCGCCTTAACTGCAGATATCGACACTCTGAGGAGTGATGAACCCCTTGACTACTGGGTGTGCAGGCTTGACCTGTGGTCTGAGCTATCCCAATTTGCGATAGAACTTCAGGCCTGCCCCGCTTCAAGAGTACTGTCAGAAAAGACCTTCAGTGCAGCAGGAGGTATTGTCACTGAGAAGAGAAGTTGCCTAGGTCAAAAAAGTCTAGATTACCTCACCTTTATTAAGATGAATGAGGGATGGATCCCGAAGGGACTGACAGTGGGCGATACATTAGACTAAAAAATGCCTGATGAAGGGGGCGTAACAGGGTGTCGCGGCTGCCGGCCCGCCACGTGATATTTAAATCCCTAGCTCACCTCAGTACCTTGCCCTGTCGTGGTTTCCTGTTCCTGGTTTCCTGAGAGTGCTTTATCATTGTGAATCTGATTTTCTGGTATCCTGATCTTGGCTTTTCCCTGGTTATTCTGAATTCTGGTTTCCCTGACTTGGCTTGTGTAAACGGTATTGTGTATTTTCTGGCTTCCTTGACCTCGGCTTTCCCTTTGACCATTCTCTGTCTCTAGCGTATTAGTCCGGCCATTCTAAGGTCCGGTTTACGCTCTGTCCTTTTATTTTCCTTTTCTTGCCTATGTATATGTTTACATAGTTTCTGCATGCTGGACCACACTAGTAGTCCTGACATTGGGATTAAACTGATAAGAATAGTACTTCTTAACACACCACTCCCATCTGGTGGCACATTAGATTGCATGCCCAGTGCCCCAAATTTGAAGTAGGAGGACCGACCAAGCATCTTTTTCCATCTCCCGGTTCCTAAAATCAATGCCATATACACGTCCCCTAATAGGGCACGTAGCAGGGATTAAACTGATAGGAATAGTACTACTTAACACACCTTATAATAACGCAGAGAGAGGCAACGCAGAGAGAGGAGTCTGAAGAAGAGGAGTCAGAGGAGGAAGGTGGCTTTGAGGAGGTGGAAGACCAAACACAGCAGGCATCCCAGGGGGCTTGTTGTCACCTTTTGGGGACCCTTGGTGTTGTACGTGGCTGTGTGGAGGAAGAGACCTTCAATGACATCAGTGAGGACAAGGAACCGGACATGGCTAGCTTGGTATCCAACCTTGTGCAAATGGGGAGTTTGTGGTTGTGCAAATGGACTGTTTGCGGTTGTTTGCGGTGCGTTAAACAGGGAGTTTGGTCTGTCACTGTGAAGCGGGCGTAACCCTTACACTACCTGATCGATACAACATCATACCTGATGTTTTAAAGCACGTTATTCCAAACAATTTAGGAATGTTAGGTGATTTATGCCCTTTATGGATTAAAACCAGACTCTGCATCAACTATGTAATTTTCCATGGGAGTTTTGCCATGGATCCCCCTCCGGCATGCCACAGTCCAGGTGTTAGTCCCCTTGAAACAACTTTTCCATCACTATTGTGGCCAGAAAGAGTCCCTGTGGGTTTTAAAATCCGCCTGCCTATTGAAGTCTATAGCGGTTCGCCTGGATCGCCCGTTCGCAAACATTTGCGGAAGTTCGCATTCACCATACGCGAACCGAAATTTTTATGTTCGCGACATCGCTAGTAGTGATTAAGATGCTTGAACTGCCTCTTCAGTCTCCTCTTTGAACCATCACTTATGTATTGATTTGCTTGTTGTATTCATATTTTAGAATTCCTTTGTATAAAATACATTATCCTATTTGCAGTCATATGACTCAGTTTGTATGTTTGAGCTTTACTGTCCTTTTAAATTGGACATGTTTACGTTGGTGGATTTGCAAGTGAATCTTGACTTCATTGGCAAGTGCAGTACTTCTAGTATTGTTGTTCACTTTTAATGATTTTCACCATCATGAAGCAATTTTCACATTGCAGGTATTATACCTTTATTTTTTTAACTTAACCTGCAGTTTCATTTGCAATCTATATAAATATATCAATATCTTTAAAATGTACATTCTGCACAATATTTCTGTGTCTGCTAACAACAAAACAATATTAATATTTAAAAGCTACCCATCTGCTTATCTCCTGCTGCTAAATGTTTTTCTTAAAAGAGCAATAAGAGAGATGGTGAGCAGATGGTAGCTGGTTTGCTGTATCCTATATCCTTCACAACTGCCACAGAACTCTACTATTCATTAATCTTCCCCAGACTTCCAGTAGCACAGCAACTGAATTATATTTATTGAGGCCAATTCTGCTATCAGGTTTCAAAACAAACTGAAACATTCTGAACAGAGAAACTTGCCTAATTTCTACCCTGGTGTCTACTATAGATCAGTTAGGAAAATCAGCAATTTATAGGGATCTTGAAGTTAAATTATTAGTAATTAAATACAGTAAAAAAAAACAACAAAACATGTTACAGGTTTTACTGAGAAAAGAAAAGTGCTACTTTGTAAGAAATTTCAATACAGTGTTTTTCTGCCCAGTTAATAACTTAATGCAGAGTTTTAAAAAACTTTGTAAAAGTGTATGCACACACAAAGAATATACAATGTCAATTTAAAATTGAACCGTGCTCAGAGAGAATTAAGATGCAAAATGGCATTGTATCAAAAGAAGTACATATAGATTAAATATAGCACTTTCTATGTAACGGTAATTTACACTGTATTTCTTTTCAACCCATTGGAATTAAAGAAAGCATCTACCTGTAATATTCACCAAATTATATCTTGTTAACAGAACATTCCTAGCACCATAAACATTTCAACAAGCTGTCTACATTTTATGCAGAAAGATAAGTCCTGCGTTCACTCCCATCACTGGGCGGCAGAAATGACTACAGTACACATCAGCCCCAATATATAGTAAAAACCAAAGAAAAACAAGTTATCTGTGCTCTCTCCTTAATCCCTATATATTTTTAAACAAATGGAGGGTTTTTAGTTACCTCCAATGGCCATGAGAGGATGAGCCCACCTGCCAACGTCAAGGCAGACCCCCCTAGGTGGGTCCTAACTCTAACCATTCACCTTGCTTCCTTGAGCCTCTGGCAAAAATCTCTACTGAGACAGAAAGGCGTATTTTTTATATACACCCCTATATATTATTAACCCTTAATAGGGAACACATGGGATGGGCGGCTGCATTGTAACAAGGCTGAGTGATACAAAAAAATGGATACAAATGCAGAAAGATAAGTCCTGCGCTCACTCCCATCACTGGGCAGCAGCAATGACTACAGTACACATCAGCCCCAATATATAGTAAAAACCAAAGAAAAAAAGTTACCTGCACTCTCTCCTTAATCCCTATGTATTTTTAAACAAATGGAGGTTTTTTAGTTATCTCCAATGGCCATGAGAGGATGAGCCCATTTTTTTTTTTGTATTTTTAAACAAATGGAGGTTTTGGAATCCTTCTGACAAAGCCCCTTTTTATAATGCGGCGCATGCGCGCCGAGGTCAGATCGAATCTGCCGCACAAAGTCACGTGATACCAACCTGACCTTTTGGGGGCGTGGATTTAAAGTGAAAGACACTACACTATACAAGGGCGCCTTTTACAGTTAGTCAGCGCCCTATTGTGTTTCTTGTTAGTTCCCTTTAGTGCTCTTGATATTCTGTATTGTATTCTGGTATTTCGACTTTTGGCTATTCCTCTGACTATTCTACACTCTGGTATCCTGACTTCGGCTTGTAACTCCGTTTATCTGTCATCCGTACTCCCTGACTCTCGGCTATTCTCAGACTACTCTTTGACGTTTAAGCCCAGCCATTCTAAGGTCCGGTAACACGTCTCTTTCTGTATTACTTTCTGCGTGTTGGGGTCACTGTCGTGACACCTTCATGATCAGTATTGTTCTACCTTTTGTTAGCCAGTCAGGGTGGGACCAACTCTTCATGTGTGCTGCTCTCTGTTGGATATCTTCGACTGTGATGGTGACTGGTTCCTGTTCTGGCAGCATGCAGTGGTCTACTTTCAGGTCTAGTAGCAACTGGGCCTCGGTGTTATGAGATGCTTCTTTCTCCTAGATATTCTTCCAGTACCGTTCAGTCTCTGGGTGGGCCTTGCGAGCTTGGATGGTTCTTGGATGGTTCTTTGGTAAAGAGGGCATTGATTTAGTGCTGTCAGTCTTTGCTTAACTGTTTGCAGCGCCTCCTGTATGGGCATATTCTTGTACTTCCGCAGCAGCCAGGATCCATCTTTGATCTTTCCACCTCTGTTAAGTTGATCCAGCTTACTAACTTCCTTCCATGTTGTCTTTGTCTTTTCAGTTGTAGTCTCCATAGTGGTACTCTTTGAGCCTGATCTTATAGTCATGTAGCTGGAGGACCACTAATGCTGTGACATATATGAGCCTGTTGGTCTCTGTTATGGTGAAGTTTGGGATTGTGGACAATGCTTCATTAATTGTAGCTAGCATGCTGTCTGGTGGTAGCTTTCCAGTGATATTTGGTAGTCAATGGTCAATGACTATTTGGTGGTCAATGACTGTTAGTTTTTCTGGGATCACTTCCCTTATGTCTTTTGTTATGCCATCTTGGGGTATGGAGTCAGGCTGGCAATTCTCTGGTGCAGGTAAGAATGTAGGTAAGGGGATTTCTTCCTCCGCATGGTGCATGATGGATTTCTTCTGTAGTCTATTTAAGTCCAGTTGTGACACTAGATTTCTCTTGAAGATGTTCAAATGTTGTATAACCAGCTGTTTTGGTGTTAAGGTAGATAATGGTCTCTTGTTTATCCATAGCTCCCACATACATTTCATGTAGCCTATCTCATTGTGTCTGCTGTTTTAGTAGCATTCAAGCAGGTCTAGGTTCTCGCTCCATGTCCAGGAATGATTTGTTCCAGTAGCCCACTTTTTGTCAGATTGCCCTGGTTCCCTAGCATTTGACGTGGACCTTGTTAATCCTGATGACATCCGAGCCAGCACGACTCTCTTGGTTCGTGTTGCTCTCATATTATTGAGGTGGGCAGGGTATATATAATTAGATGTCTTGCTCAGGGACACTAACTGGTGCAGTGGTCGGACTGGGATTCGAACCTGTTGTTCCCAGTTCAGAGTCAGTGACATTACCAATATATATTATATAATACAAGTACTTAAAACATATATATATATATATATATATATATATAATATATATATATATATATATATATATATATATATATACTTTAAGTGCTTGTATTACAGCATGTTTTCCCCCTTTATATAACTAAACACAGCAATGAGTATGTACACAGATTATGTGAGTGGAGTGAATAGAGTCTCTCTTGCCAATCCAGCCTTTTCTTCAAAAACATTCTTGTGATGCAGCACTGACCATGCTAAACCCTAATTATTCAGTCATCGTACAGCCTGTTTATTTTTTTAAAATGTATTTATTAAAAATGTTTAATTATTATTATTTATATTTTTATAGGAGTATGTCTATATGTTTTATTCTTTATATATGGGATCAACCATATATTTTGAGGTATTAAAGCCATTTAGACATATTCCTATTCATACACCAAATTTTTTTTTTTTTTAAAGTCCTGCGCTCAAACTCCCACTACTCCTAGACGGCAGCAATGACCATAGCACACATCCGCCCCAACACAAAACAAGCAAAATAAAAAAAAACTGCACACTAGCCCAAATCCCTTTGCATATTTAAATTTAAATGGAGGTTATTTAGTAACTCCAATGACCATTAGAGAGATGCCCACCTGCCACATCAAGGCAAGCCTCTTAGGTGTGTGTTATATTAACAATTCACCTTGCTTCCTTGAGCTTTAGACAAATAAATCTCTAATGAGACAGAGAGGGGTATTTTTCTAAATGCCTACATATGTATTAACCCTTAATAGCCTTGATGTGGCAGGTGGGCTTACATCTAATGGCCACTGTTATTAAATAGCCTCCATTTATTTAAATATGCATAGGGATTTAGGCTAGTGCACAGGTAAAACATTTTTATATTCCTATTCATGATTAGAAACATTTAGGTGCAGGGTGAAATCCCTGTGTCCAGTTTGCGCTCCCTAACAACTTGAAATGTCACCAGCCACCAGTGTTCTCCACACACGGTTAAACACAATCAATACTTATTGTTATTTTCACTCATTCTAAAAATGACTGTTCATTCACAGATTTTGTTAAATTGCTTCTCCACTCAGTTTATTTGGATCCTTTCATTTTGCTAAAACCTGCCATTGCCCAATACTTTCTGTTGCCTCTACTGGGCAAACTAAGAAGTTTACTCCCCCTCCCAAGAACCTCCAGACTGCTCACTCTGCCTCCAAGTGACCTCCTAACACATTGAATATCTAGGTCTCTTGGTTATGTCTACTAAACATTTTTCCAAGTCATTACTAATCAATTTAAAGAAATTATTGCACAATATTGTAGGAGTCGTGACACACATTCACATTTGTGTAAGGCTCCACCATATATATGGCCATCTTGAGATCACACTAACATATTTCTCTTAATCTGGTGTGGGGTTTCTATGACATGGGGCTATAAAAGATTATCATCCCTTGTATATTTTGAGTATTTGTCAGATTAGCACTCGCATTGTGAAACTTGTCAAATTTTTATTGTATATTTGCATTAATGGGAAGGTTGTTATGCTATCATGGCTTCTTTAATTTCTTCAATATGCACTCTGAATGGGAAGTTCGATGACTAGAAGATGAATCACAAATTATTGAACAATCATTAGCAGTTTAGGAAATTTTAACACACTGACACAATTGTATTGTATAGAAAGTAGGAATTGCAACCATTATAATCACAATCCCCTTATTTCACGGGATCAAATGTAATTGAGCAAATGAGCACAATCATAAATCAATTGATAATTTTAATACTTTGTTTAGAATATTGCAGAATATTTCACTTGTCATCACACTCCCTCCATAGTATTTTACAGATGATGTGGTATGCCTCAGATCAGGAGCAGTTCCAATCCTTCTACATACTTATATCTTCCCTGGTACAGGTTGATCTTAGTTTTATCTGTCCAAAGAATGCTGTTCCAGAGCTGGGCTGGCTTTTTTTAGAGGTTGTTTGGCAGAGTTTAATCTTACCTTTCTATTCTTGAGGCTTATGAATAGTTTGCATAGAATCTTGTGGTGAACCCTGTGTATTTGCTTGTATGAAGTCTTCTCTTTATGGTAGACTTGGATAATAATATGCCTGCCTCCTGGAAAGTGTTCTTCACTTGGCTGAATGTTGTAAAGGGGTTTTCCTTTAGTATGGAAAGGATCCTATCATCCACCACATTTGTTTTCCATGGATTTTCAGGCATTTTTGTGTTGCAGACCTCACCAATGCATTATTTTTTTCTCAGTATGTAACAAACTGTTGATTTGGCCACTCTTAATGTTTCTTCTATCTCTGATGGTTTTTTTTTGCAGCCTAAGGATGGTCTATGTCTGCTTCTGTGGCTGAAAAGATTGACCTCCACCTCTACCATGCAGACATCTGCTGATGCACTTATCTGAAGCTAAATGATATATTAAGACTTAAGGCCGTATCTGAATACTGTGTATCTGATTCATGTGAATACTGAGCTCCACACTTTTATATTAAATTTTGGTGTGACTATTTTATGGTCAATATTGCCAACGCCATTATTTTCATTGGTCAAGTTACTTCCTTAATGATGATGATTATTATTATTATTATTATTATATTTATATATTTATATAGCACCAACAAATTTTGGAGCGCTTTACTATGGGTGGACTAACAAACATGTAATTGTAACCAGACAAGTTTGATGACACAAAAGGTAAGGAAAGTATTAGGGAAGTAGATTGGTAGAATAGTACTCAATGAAGACTTAGTGTGGGTTTTTTTTTGGATCCATTAACAGTTTAATTGATATGCTTTTGTGAAAAGTGAGTTTTTAATGATTTTTTTAAGGAGTGGAGATTGGGTGAGCTTCTAATGGAGAAGGGAAGGGAGTTCCACAGGAACGGTGCAGCCCTAGAGAAATCTTGAATGCGAGCATCAGAGGCAGGAGTACGAACAGAGGATAGACGCAGGTCTTCGGCAAAGCGTAGGGGCCTAGAAGGGAGGTATTAGGGAGGATAGATAGGTGGAAGTAGCATTATGTAGAGATTTGAAAGCAAGAACCAGAAGTTTATATTGAGCCGTATATCTTACAGAAAGCCAATGCAGGGACTGACAGAGGGGTGAGGCATGGGAGGTGGGGCGGACAAAAAGAGGAGCCTCAGGCTGCATTCATTGGGGTAGTGGGGCTAGTTGGGAGCACATAACACCACTGAGAAGTGGATTGCAGTAGTCAAGGCGAGAGAGGACAGTGGAAGGGACCAGCACCATAGCCGCATCTGGAGTTAAGTAGGGGCAGATGCGCGCAATGTTTTTGAGATGGAAGTGGCAGGATTTGGAGATTGACTGGACATGAGGGGTGAAGGAGTGGTCGGAGTCAAAGAGTACACCTAGGCAGTGAGCCTGCATGTTGGAACTGATGGTTGCACCATTAACGGGGAGGGAGACAGAAATGGGAGTAGCAACACTTGAGGGACGAAAGATCAGAAGTTCTGTTTTGGACAAGTTGAGTTTAAGGAAGTGGGCAGTCATCCAGTTAGAAATAGCAGAGAGGCAGTCAGAGACACTAGTCAAGAGGGGGAGGGAGAGATCAGGGGAGGACAGATAGATTTGCGTATCATCTGCATAGAATTGATATTGGAAGCCAAAGGAGCTAATTAGTTTACCAAGGGAGGCAGTCATATGATTGCATTTATCTGTTGTTGCTATTTTCTGAATTTGCCTTTTTTTTACATAAGCCTTCTGAAAACAAACTGAATACTCAAAATCTGGATGTTGATTGTACTATATTTATCACTGATCATCTTCAACATTAAAGCCAACTGCCTAATATCATGTAGGTACCGTTCATGTTGCTACAAAAGCTGTGATGTATTAAGACCTCTGGATGTGTCCTGTGGTATCTGTCACCAAGACAGATCCTTTAATTCCTTCGAGTTGTAGCCTCCGTGGATCAGATTTGTTGTTCCAGCACATCCCACAGATGTTCAATTAGATTAAGATCTGTGGAATTTGGAGGCCAAGGCAACACCTTGAACTCTTTGTCATGTTTCTCAAATCATTCCTCAACAATTTTTGCAGTGTGACAGGGTACATTAACCTGCTGACAGGTAGATACCAAATAACATCCACATGAATGCCAGTACCCAAGGTTTCCCAGCAGAACATTACCCAGAGCATAACACTGTCTCCACTAGCTTGCCTTTTTCCCAAAGTACATTAAAATGCCATCTTTTTCCAAGTAAATGATGCACATGACCCTGACATACACCTTATGTCAAAGAAAGTGTGATTTCTCAGACCAGGCAACTTTCTTCTATTGCTTTATGGTCCACTTCTGATGCTCATGTCCCCATCGAAGACACCTTTGGTGGTGGACAGGTGCCATCATGAGCGGGCACTCTGCCTGTTCTGTGACTATGCAGCACCATTCACAGCAAGTTGTGATGCACTGTGTGTTTTGAAATTAATCTATTATGGCCAGCATTAAGTTTTTCTGCAATTTGAGCTCTTCTGTGTGATTGGACTAGCCTTCACTTCCCATGTGCATCAATGCATCAATCACCCATGATCCTGATGCCAGTTTAACAGTTGTCCTTCCTTGCACCACTTTTTGTAGGTACTAAACACAGCATACCAGGAACATCCCTTAAGACTTGCCATTTTGGAGATGATCTGACCCAGTCATCTAGCTATCACTATTTGGCACTTGTCAGAGTCATTCAGATGTTTTTGCTTGCCCATTTTTCCTGCTTCCAACACATGAAATTCAGGAACTGACTGTTCACTTGCTGCCTATATCTCACCCCTTGACAGTGGCCATTGTAATGATGTAATCAATGATATTCACCTGTTGGTAGTGTAGAGCAGTCACATTGTATAGTTTTATTGTCTAATCACTAACATGGCAGATGTTTACTTTTTATGTAGCTGATGCCTATTTATATAAAATCAGATCTTCTTTGCATGGATTTTTTTTTTGAATGAATACCAGCTTGTGAACTACAAAAAAAAATGAATATGAGAAAATATTTCTATTGACTAACATTATACATATTATGTTCAAAGCCAAAGGCATATTAAAATAAGAAATATGACATTGTTACATACTACACAATTTCAAATGGAAGAAAAAGGAGAAAATTAGCAAATGTGCAAATAATAGTTCCTTTGTTTATCATTGCACTTGCAAAAATAAAAATCAATTTTTTACACTACTTCAGAAATTTGTACTAAGTAACCGGATTATTGCTTTTCAAAGGAAATTTGGAACATTAAGTTTAAATCTAGAACTATCTTTTAATTGCATCAATTTTTGTGTAGCATTTGCAATTAGTAATCGTTACAATCTCCTTAATTATTCATTTTTGTGCTGTATAAATTGTAACAACAAAGTTATGCTTCATTTTTTTACATATCAAATACCTTCACAGAGTCATCTCAATGTCATGGTTGTCTTTCGACGTGCAGAAATTTTAAGTCACGCATAACATAGATTGGAAAAGATAAAAATGTTTTCTTGGAGTAGAAAATGTGGATACCAGTTGGCCTCAGAATGTCTTAGACAGGTCCATGCCATGACAAGTGATGCTTTTTATGTTGTCAAGAAGAATATTGGTTGCTTTATATTGCTGCAAAGCACCTTCGTTCCAACTACATAACCTATAGTACAGATGTATTTGAGACTAGGAAGGATATTATTAGTGTTATAAAAATTTGTACTGCAGGTGACTGTCTGGTTATAGTCTGCAGTGTCTCCACCTTAATTGATGATGGTCAAGTGAGGCTGTTAAAGGCAATTGGCCATTTCAAGATTTTATTGCATTGCAACTGTTGTGGAAATGAGATATTGATATATACACATATATCTTCTTAGTTAGTAAAATGCCTATTTACTCATTTAACCAAAATCAGTGTATAAGCTATTAACACACATTTAGACAAAATGGCTACTAGGAGCTTCTAACCCCTCCCTCCCTATAACACAGACTAACTACCTCGTGTAACAAGATGGTGCTGGGATCTGGGGGAGACCCTCATGGTCTCAGTGACATCACCTCTAGTAGGCAGAGCATTAAGACAACTACTTAATACCTAACCAATTAATACAGTATTATTCCATGTTATCTCTGACAATGCTTATGATGTAATTTTGCTTTAAAAGGGACCTGCCATCCCCTCTGAATAAACATTCCTCAAGTTATTCAAGTTATTCAACAACCTGAAACTTGTGTCTGGTGTGAATTACTTTAGGGAGCGTGCACACATTGTTTCTAAATTTGGCCAGGGGCAGATACACAAAGAATAATCAATTTATTGAATTGATTTCCATTTCAATTGGCGTCCAACATGGGGCACCGGAAAGTGGGACACCCAGAGCCTGATCACCTCCACCATACAGCCGTTGTCTGTATACTCCTGTTTTGTGTCGGTCTGTCTCCGTGTCCTTCCGGCATCCAGAAGGCTACTAGACAGGTAATATCTTATCCGGTGCCTCTTTTTAACGAACCTGTCGATTGTCTATCTGCCTCCTGAGTGTTTGTATGAGTGCGAGTGACGGCCGGTGTATGTGTTTTCTTTAAAAAATTCTAGCTTGACTGCCTAGCGGGCAGGGAACGCGACAGCTGGTAAAGGGCTGGGGACCACCATGTAAAAGGGTTGGGGAATTGTGAAAGCGCTGGGGACCACCCGTGAGATCGGGTTGGGGAATTTTTTTTTGACAGCCTGGAATAAGGGGCTGGGAATGTTATTTGATTGTTATTGCATTGTTTGATTATGCACATGGCCATATTACTCTCCGTTATTTTGTGGATTTTGTTTAATTGTTGTTACAGTGTGGGTACCCTTGGTGTTTGTGTGTGTGTAGTGTGGTTTGTTCTTGATTCCGGAGTGTACACCCATTTCTATGTATGTGATTTCTGCAAATGTCTAGTGCTTAGTGTTGCCACTTTCATTTTCATATTCTGTATCTGTCCTGTCTCTGCTGCCCAGAGCTGTGTTAGTCACCCACGCTCGCCCCCTCTGGTCTGTGGCCACCACCCCTGGTGCACAGACCATCGTGACTAGTCTACGTTTTGGGAAGACACACAGGTCCCCCGTGGCAGTCGAGCACTGTAGACTTTCCTACTTTTTCTTTCCTCTCACCCGCTCCCCTTTACTTGGTAGACCTCGCTTGGTCAAAATGGGGCAAGAACACGCTAGACCAACTAAAGGACTTCTAGCTTGTGATATTGTGAAGGAAAGGGCGGGGGAGGACGCAGTGTTAAAGATCAAGATAATTTCTAAAGTTTGTGGTTTTCAGTTGCCACCTGGTGGTAGATTGCAGCCTGAGTTTTGGAGGAAGTTGCTTGTGGACAAGGAAGGGTTGTTGTCTGATAATGGGTTAACCAAAGCAGTAGAGGCTTGGTATCGGGTTGCTAGAGGACTTAAACGGGAGGGTTGGACAGAGGAAGAGCTTGAGATTGAGGGACAAATGCTCTATGTGTATCATCGAAATGATTGTAATACTAATGTTTCCCCTGACCATCCCCGGCCACCGCCCTATGATGGCTCCCAGACTATGCTGAGCAGCTCCCGCCCATCTTCCCCAGTTAATACGCAGACGCCGCCCCCCGGTGGCGTAGTACATGGTCCCACCCCCTTATGTCCCGTGCTCGGAGCCAATTACTATCCATTGCCATTGCACTCCTTCCCTCATGCCCCTTTGCCCCAACCATTCCCCTCCCCTGATCCAGTTCCATCCCAGCCCCATTTCCCAGCCCCCTCCCAGTCTCCAGTACCTCCTCCGCCACCTCCCTGTCTACCACCCCGACCAAAGACGCCGCCCATTCCCATTGTTCCACCTTCTATCCTCCCTACATCTGATCACGACCCCGCCCCGCTGACCCGATCCTCGTCATCTCCGATACTCCCCTTGACCCGGCTCCTACAGTGACCCCTTCTGCTTCCTTTCATAATCCCACCACTAATACTTCCGGTTCCTCTACTAGTCTGGTGTCTTCCCTTCTCACAGCCCTCTCCGCCGCCCTCGAGCCTTCTCGTCATCCTCCTCCTCCTCCTCCTCCTTCACTTCCTGAAGCCCCTCCCGTTGTAGACCCCTCCTCTCTTCCAGCCTCTCTCCGCACTGAGTTGTCTCCCCTCCTCTCCGTCCTTTCCACGCTGATCCAGCCACCCGCCCAGTCCCATGTCATACCCCTACTCCCACCCCATGTGCTTCAGACCCAAGCCCCAGCTTCCCCCTCATGGTGGTTGGTTCTGAAGAACCAGCTACGTCAGCCCAACCCCACGCCGTGGGTGTTTCCCCTGCGGCCTCAGGTTACCACCCTACAACGTCACAACTGGGCAGTTCGCATAACACGTCACTCGCTCCCCAGACTCCCATCACCCCGCCCGTCCCAGGTCCGATTTCCCTGGGCACTACTTCCCACCTGGAGGATCGTGCCGCTCCATGCGACAATGACATTGATGATAATGGCCCGTCCCTTCCCCCGTGTAATAGACCCTCACTGAGACAGCCTGCAACACAAGTGCATCTCCATGTACCTGCCACTGCCGCTGGAGCCCCTCCCATGCATGTCACCTTTAACCCTTCACAAGCCGCCACCCTTGTCACCTCTCTCCCTGATCCTGAGAAACAACCCATGCCCTTCTACCGTAGAATGGCCCAAATCCGTAAAACCTACTCCGCCGCCTGGCGGGATCTCTATAGTTTATGTGAAATTAAAAAAAGGGTCAGCCTGAACAATATCGTATGGTCCAGGATCTACGTGCAGTTAATGATGTCACTGTCAAGGATACAGCTGTAGTCCCAAATCCACATACATTGTTGTCACAGGTTCCACCCTCTGCCACAATCTTTACTGTAATAGACCTTGCTAATGCATTTTTTAGTGTGCCCCTGGACTCATCCTGCCAATACCTCTTCGCCTTTACCCATGAGGGCCAGCAATATACATGGACTGTCATGCCCCAGGGGGCTCAGAATTCACCCACCAGTTTGCCCGCACCATGTCAATGGTTCTGGAACCTTGGCAAAAGACACACACAGATGTGGTCCTGCTTCAATATGTTGATGACCTACTTCTCTGTGCTGATGATCTCCAGACTGCTGAACGAGTTTCAGAAGATCTCCTCTGCTTCTTAGCCGAAGAAGGTTGCAAGGCCTCTAAATCGAAACTTGAATGGTGCCGGCCCTCAGTGGTCTTCTTGGGACATTGCCTTTCCCATGGCACCCGTCACCTTACAAGGGACAGGATCTTAGCCATTTTGAATTTACCTATTCCTTCTACACACCAATCTCTCCATGCCTTTTTAGGCCTCATCACATATTGCAGATCCTGGATTCCGGAGGCTTCACAACTGATGCAACCACTATATGATGTCCTGAAAAGCGAGCCCTTCTCACTCTCACCCCATGCCATTGTCTGTTTTACTACTTTGAAGAAAGCCATTGCATCTGCACCTGCCCTGGGCTTGCCGAACTACCAGTTGCCTTTTAAGTTGTTTGTGTCTGAGAAACTGGACCACGCTTCAGGAGTCCTTACTCAGCAACATGGCTCCAGACAAAGACCAATTGGCTATTTTTCCTGCATGCTTGATCCTGTTGCCAGAGGCAGCCCCTCCTGCCTCAGAGCTGTGTTTGCTGCTAGTGCTCTCCTGGACAAGACTAATGCCTTCGTTCTTGGGCATTCCCTGACTGTCTTAGCTCCACATGATATTTCTGCAATTCTTCAACAAACCCAACCACGGCATCTTTCCTCTCAACGTCACCTGCGGTTGCAAACTTCTTTACTGCTACCAGACAATGTTACTCTACAACGCTGCTACTCACTGAACCCGGCCACTCTTATGCCACTTCCCAAGGGGGGAGTGGCACAGCACTGGTACAGCCTAGACATCAATCCAGATGCCCGAATGGAATTCCAGTTACCCACCCTTACAACTCCTCATGACATACAATCGGAGAACATGTTACATTGTACTCTATGGTTCAAAGATAACCCAGGCCCTGATTGTGGATTATGAAGAAGAACTATTCCAACTGGTTGAAATTCACATCACATTGACAGACCTGTTATGGGACTCCAGAGGCAACATGATCCTGTTGGTGCACCTTCCAGCAGGGGTATCTCACCTCTACCGCCATTGGGAAACGGCTGTCCCACACATATCTCTCACCAAGTTCCCTGATATCTCATGGAAAGACCTAGGCCCAATGGCCAAATCCTGGACTGCAATGACCCAAGAAAAACTTAAATCAGTGGGAGTTACTAAAAGAATCATCAACTGCAGCACAACAGGATATCCTCGACACCACACAGAGATCTGTGAAGACCTCCCACCTATGGAACAAGATCCAGAAGCCCCTCATGACTGCTTCGAACAGATGAAGATGGAAACTACCCATTTACCAACCATACATGAAACTGCCCTACCTAATCCAGACCAGACATTGTTTGTGGATGGTTCTAGATTTGCTGATGAACAAGGGCAATATCACACTGGATATGCAGTTACCACAGAATGTCAAGTATTACAAGCAGCTGCACTTCCATCAACCAAATCAGCGCAGGAAGCCGAGCTAACAGCCCTCACAGTGGCCTGTAAACTATCTGAGGGCCTACGTGTTAACATTTATACAGACTCAAGATATGCCTTGGGGGTAGCACATGATTTTGGCCTAATTTGGAAAACCAGAGGATTCCTCACAGCTACCGGTACTCCAGTAAAACATGGCATAGCCATTGAAGAGCTAATGGATGCCCTAGTACTGCCAGCAGAAGTGGCAGTACTTAAAGTGAAAGCCCACAGAAGACTGAACTCAGAAGAAGCACAAGGCAACCACTTGGCTGATCAAGCTGCCAAGGATGCGGCACGACAAGGGTGGGAAGTGGACAGAAGAGTGGCCATTGAAACAACACCTGTTTATACTGTGCAAACATTTCCTATGGACCTCAGACTTCTGAAGGAACAACAAGCTGCCGCAACCCCCCAGGAAAAACAGAGTTGGAAGAGCAGGGGGGCCATTCTCCGAGATGATGTTTATACTATTAATCTTAAATTCTGTCTACCAAAGAATATGTATCCAGCTGTTGTCCAATGGGCTCATGGACCAGCCCACCTGTCAAAACACCTGATGAATTCCCTGATTGATAAATACTTTGAAACACCGGGCATTACTACCTTGACGCAGAATTATTGTAAATCCTGTGCAATTTGTGCTAAGTGCAACCCTGGGAGAATTGTTAAAACTGCACCCAACCATTAGGCCAAACCACAATATCCTTTCCAGAGGATACAGATTGACCATATTCAGATGCCAAAGAGTGGGCGATACGTATATGCATTAGTCATTATGGACATGTTCTCAGGATGGCCAGAAGCTTTCCCAGTGGCCAACCTCACCGCTAGAACAACAGGCAAACATCTTCTAACGGAAATTGTTTGTCGGTATGGTGTTCCAGAAGTAATTGAAAGTGACCAAGGAACTTCCTTTACCGCCTCATTGACACGGGAAGTCTGGGCAGCACTGGGGGTGACCCTTGCCTTCCACACACCATATCACCCACAAAGTAGTGGTAAGGTAGAACGCATGAATGGCACATTGAAGGCCAGAATGCTTAAGATGTCCCAAGAAATTAACATGCCCTGGCCCGAGAGTCTTCCATTAGCATTATTTAGTGTAAGGTACACCCCTAGGGGAGAATACAACTTGTCTCCCTATGAGATCCTGTTAGCCATTAGGTTAGGTTGTTATTTTCCTCAGCAGCTTCAGATTCAGTCAGATGCTATGGTAGATTATGTAACTGCTCTCTCTCGTGCCTTGACCAAAATCTATGCCCAGGTGTTTTCTTCTATTCCAGATCCTGAGTCGAATACAGGTACACACAAGTTGCTTCCTGGTGATTGGGTTATGGTCAAGAAATTTCTCAGGAAACACACCCTTGAGCCAAGATTTGATGGTCCTTACCAAGTGCTCCTAATCACAGCTACCTCCGTCAAATTGGCCGGGAAGAGTTCCTGGATACACGCCTCACACTGCAAGAAAGTGCCTGCTCCAGAAGAAGTTGTCCCTGCTGAGCTATGAATTTATTGTGTCTCTTGTGTTTTTTCATGCTGCTAGACTTTGCATGGGCCCAGCAGGTGGCCATAACCAAAGATAACCATGTTTACACTTTTTGGTACAATTCATCAAGCACAGATGTAGCTACCTTTACCTTTGATTACTGTGATATTGTTACTTGCACCTTCCCACAAACACAATATGCAGCTATATACAAGGACATACCCAGTAAGAAAGACCCGTACATTTGTGTGACTGGAGGGTCCTGGGGGCATCATTGTAGTTCATGGAAGGCGGCTGCGTGGAACACGGGCAGATCATGGGGATATAAACCCCAGAGTGCCCTTGATAGACTTGACAGGGACGGGAAGCCCCTACTTTCCAGGATTAACCAAACCTATTGGGTCAACCCCCATCAAACTCACTCTAAACATAGAACATCCCAGTCCTGGGGATGCAGGGGAGTATGTAATGGGCATGTACTGGAGAGGCGGGGGTTCATACAACAAGCTGGGGACATTTTACCTACAAGACATGCTTGCCTCACCTGACTGGGTAGGAACTACACACATGACTGTCAACCCACTTAAACAACATATCAAGACCTTGCATGATATGGTCGCTATAGCTAATCCTACTTTCAAAGACACGATGGCAGTAGAGACTGGGTTCTCAGACACTAACCTGTGGTTGGAATGGATGAGATATAATGCTAACTCACACAATAAGACTAACTGTTATGTATGTGGAGGAGCCAGGCCCCACCTGGGTACGGTGCCTCTAAATTTGCCTCCCGATGTTGAATTGTGTGTCCTAAGTCTCTATGCACAGACCACCACTAATTCTTCAATGTGTGAGTCATGGAAAAAGATCTACCCAATCATCCAAGGGCATGTTAGGCCACCTGATGGAGTCACCGTATATCCAGGTAACTACACTTGTTATTCAATACCTAAAAACACAGGTATATATACGGGCAAATTCCCATCTGGTTACTGCTCCACCTATCACAACCCACTCACTACATTATTAATGAATCATGTAAAGACAGTTGGGGACATATACTGGCTGTGTGGTGACAAACATCTGAGATCCCAGCTAGTGGGATTATGGTGGGGAGAGTGTACACTAACGAAAGCCATAATGCCTATTCATATTATCCCAGATGGCTACCACGATGTGTTAGACCACACACACCCAAGCCCCAGAGTCAAAAGGGAAGCCTCAATCCATGGTAGCTTTGACCCACATGTTTATATTGATGCCATAGGTGTGCCAAAGGGGGTACCTAATGAGTTTAAGGCAAGAGATGAAGTGACAGCTGGGTTTGAATCTTTGATTCCTATGATCACAGCTAACAAGAATGTCAACTGGATTAACTAAATCTATTATAATCAGCAGCGGTTTGTTAATTATACCAGGGATGCTTTGCAAGGCCTAGCAGAACAGCTGCAAGCTACCACCCAAATCACATTTCAAAACAGAATGGCTCTGGACATGATCTTAGCAGAAAAGGGGGGCATATGTAAAATTCTCCCCGAAACCATGACATGTTGCACATTCATTCCAGATAATACCAGGCCCAATGGTAAGGTAACAATGGCCATAGAGAAATTAGATAGTCTCTCAGATGAACTAAAAAAGAACTCAGGGGTCATTGACACCTGGGACAGATGGTTTGGATGGATGAATGGTTGGCAGAGAACTCTATTCCAGGTTGGGACAGCAGTTCTCATGATGATTATCATCTTCTTGTTCTTAACCTGTTGTGTGCTTCCTTGCATACAAAAGTACTTACAGAAGACAGTAGGGAAAACTATAGATGACGTAACCCCTACTTTCCTACACCAGGACGTTACTGATCTAGAATATGACACGCCCCACACACACCTCCAATCTCACCAATTTAAACAGACAACTGCATTTCTGTAAGGGATAGCATAGGGAAAGCGTCTGTCTCTACAGGCAAGTCTCACGTGCGGAGATGTTGTGGACTAGCCACCGTGGGATACCCACGGAGTGAAGTGTTTGATGCTTGTTAAGACAGATGAGCTGCAGGCAGCTAGGGACAAGTTAGGGACAGTTGCAGTTGTTATGGTAAATAGACATTTTAAGGGGGGCCTGTTGTGGAAATTAGATATTGATATATATACATATATCTTCTTAGTTAGTAAAATGCCTATTTACTAATTTAACCAAAATCAGTGTATAAGCTATAAACACACATTTAGACAAAATGGCTACTAGGAGCTTCTAACCCATCCCTCCCTATAACACCGACTAACTACCTCATGTAACAAGATGGCACTGGGATCTGGGGGAGACCCTCATGGTCTCAGTGACATCACCTCTAGTAGGCAGAGCATTAAGACAACTACTTAACACCTAACCAATTAATACAGTATTATTCCATGTTATCTCTGACAATGCTTATGATGTAATTTTGCTTTAAAAGGGACCTGCCGTCCCCTCTGAATAAACATTCCTCAAGTTATTCAACAACCTGAAACTTGTGTCTGGTGTGAATTACTTTAGGGAGCGTGCACGCATTGTTTCTCAATTTGGCCAGGGGCAGATACACAAAGAATAATCAATTGATTGAATTGATTTCCATTTCAGCAACAAAAACAGTGAATATGAGAAATTTAAAAATGGGCAAATGCTTAGAGAATTCAGTAGCCTGCTGTCACGGGAGTTGTACCCCAACACGCATGAAAGAGGAAACGCACAAAAGATGGATCTGAAAGACATATTACTGAGCCTGAGCCTATTAATGGCCGGACTTAATGTATTAAGAACAAGAAACAGGGTCAAGTTAAATCAAGGTCAGGATTACAGAAATACTCAGAGTCTAGACAAAGCTGGGTCAGGAAACCATAAATCACGAGTCAAATGCAAAGCCGGGGTCAGGATACCAGAAATTATAAGTCAAATACTAAGCTGGGGTCAGCATACCAGAAATCACAAGTCAAATACGAAGCCGAAGTCAAACACAGGAATTCACAAGGGAATCACTAGAAGGACTTAACGAGGTTCTAACAGAAACCACAATAGGGCAATGAATGAAGGTCAAAACAAGCCTCAAATATGCTCACAAGAGTCCCCATTGGTCTACGTCATCTCTGCGACCCCAAACAGCATTGGGTCACCTAGATGAAGTGGTCCCTTTACGGTCATGATGTCATAGCAAAATATTTTATATATATATATAAATATATATATATATACATATATATACAGGGAGTGCAGAATTATTAGGCAAATGAGTATTTTGACCACATCATCCTCTTTATGCATGTTGTCTTACTCCAAGCTGTATAGGCTCGAAAGCCTACTACCAATTAAGCATATTAGGTGATGTGCATCTCTGTAATGAGAAGGGGTGTGGTCTAATGACATCAACACCCTATATCAGGTGTGCATAATTATTAGGCAACTTCCTTTCCTTTGGCAAAATGGGTCAAAAGAAGGACTTGACAGGCTCAGAAAAGTCAAAAATAGTGAGATATCTTGCAGAGGGATGCAGCACTCTTAAAATTGCAAAGCTTCTGAAGCGTGATCATCGAACAATCAAGCGTTTCATTCAAAATAGTCAACAGGGTCGCAAGAAGCGTGTGGAAAAACCAAGGCGCAAAATAACTGCCCATGAACTGAGAAAAGTCAAGCGTGCAGCTGCCACGATGCCACTTGCCACCAGTTTGGCCATATTTCAGAGCTGCAACATCACTGGAGTGCCCAAAAGCACAAGGTGTGCAATACTCAGAGACATGGCCAAGGTAAGAAAGGCTGAAAGACGACCACCACTGAACAAGACACACAAGCTGAAACGTCAAGACTGGGCCAAGAAATATCTCAAGACTGATTTTTCTAAGGTTTTATGGACTGATGAAATGAGAGTGAGTCTTGATGGGCCAGATGGATGGGCCCGTGGCTGGATTGGTAAAGGGCAGAGAGCTCCAGTCCGACTCAGACGCCAGCAAGGTGGAGGTGGAGTACTGGTTTGGGCTGGTATCATCAAAGATGAGCTTGTGGGGCCTTTTCGGGTTGAGGATGGAGTCAAGCTCAACTCCCAGTCCTACTGCCAGTTCCTGGAAGACACCTTCTTCAAGCAGTGGTACAGGAAGAAGTCTGCATCCTTCAAGAAAACATGATTTTCATGCAGGACAATGCTCCATCACACGCGTCCAAGTACTCCACAGCATGGCTGGCAAGAAAGGGTATAAAAGAAGAAAATCTAATGACATGGCCTCCTTGTTCACCTGATCTGAACCCCATTGAGAACCTGTGGTCCATCATCAAATGTGAGATTTACAAGGAGGGAAAACAGTACACCTCTCTGAACAGTGTCTGGGAGGCTGTGGTTGCTGCTGCACGCAATGTTGATGGTGAACAGATCAAAACACTGACAGAATCCATGGATGGCAGGCTTTTGAGTGTCCTTGCAAAGAAAGGTGGCTATATTGGTCACTGATTTGTTTTTGTTTTGTTTTTGAATGTCAGAAATGTATATTTGTGAATGTTGAGATGTTATATTGTTTCACTGGTAATAATAAATAATTGAAATGGGTATATATTTGTTTTTTGTTAAGTTGCCTAATAATTATGCACAGTAATAGTCACCTGCACACACAGATATCCCCCTAACATAGCTAAAACTAAAAACAAACTAAAAACTACTTCCAAAAATATTCAGCTTTGATATTAATGAGTTTTTTGGGTTCATTGAGAACATGGTTGTTGTTCAATAATAAAATTAATCCTCAAAAATACAACTTGCCTAATAATTCTGCACTCCCTGTATATATATATATATATATATATATATATATATATAAATATATGGGATGCAGTTCATCCCGGGAACCAACAAAGGGAGTCGTTCATGGAACCGAAGGTAAATTCTATCTATTCAGGCCGGTGCGTTCTGCCTGCATGGTCGGAGGAGAGGAGTGGCATGGGCGCCGGGTAAAGGTAAGTTTGTGACACCTGCTCTTTGGTTAGTCTCTGCTCAGATCTCAAAAAAACTTTTTGTTCATTTGGATTATTACAAATATGCAAATGGTATAAATTTTCTTTGTATTGTCACAAATGAGCAAAAACATTTTTGAGACCTGAGTGGAAACTAACCAAAGGTCAACCTATTGAGTTTCACAAAGCTTTTGCCTGCCAAAAATTCAGGCATATGTAGTGCCTGATCTTCCTGGCTCCCTTATTGGCTGTCCATGGCAGAGGGCTTGGTAACTGCCATAAACAGTACATTATTCCTGTCCCTCCTTGTCCTGTCCAGTCTCGTAGTATGTCTCTTCCTGATGGAAGCATAACTTAACCTTAGGTTCATCAGGCTAGCCCAGGTTATGCCTCATGTTCTGGCTGCCCTTTGTGCTTGTGAACCTTCTCAAGCATTGCTAGTCACAGTACAAGTATACCCTCTGCTTCTTTACTTGCCTTTCAGTATGGCTGTCCATATTAAATTGTCTGAAAACACAGTAATGGTCACAGTAAAAAAAGCTAAAGAGGCAGAGGGTGAAAGTGCTGAGTCCCAGACCCCTCTCCAGCTGCCTGCTCACTCCTAGCTCACAATCTCTCACTAATATCCAGCCAGTTCACTTTCTCATGTTTTTGATCTGCTCTTTTTCACCTGTCAGCTCTCTCTTCCTTTCTCTTATCAGCTGTCTTTCCCTCCCAGTCAGCATTCTCTCTCCCTTCCTTTCAGCTTTCCCTCTTACCCTCCAATCAGCTCTCTCTCTGCCCTGTCTGCTTTCTCTCTTACCCTCCAATCAGCTCTCTCTCTGCCCTGTCAGCTTTCTCTCTTACCCTCCAATCAGCTTTCTCTCTGCCCTGTCAGCTTTCTCTCTGACCCTCTAATCAGCAATCGCTATGCTTTGGTTCCAGGATGCAGAATATGACAGCAATTGAGTGAAATAATAAAAGTTTCTTTATTTAGTGTAATATTTAAAATTACTAAGTTAGTTCTTATTACAAGAATTTAACAAAAATAAAGTAATACATCAGCAATTAATATATTGCAGAACTACATCCAGGCTAAACAATCATGGCTTGTAAGCCTCTTTTTTTCAGCCTAGGCTTAGAGTCTCAGGTAATTCCTTTCACCCACAGTAGAGACTTCTGACAAAATTTCTGAAAGTCACAGCTTTTATAATCCTACAAAAGGAGCTTACATAACTAAATTATCCAAGTGACATGCACATGTCATACATGCAAGAGTGCAGCTACTCAAATATACAAGACATCAACCCCCCTTAGCTGTGGCCAGATGCCCGGAGTCATGTAATAAGACACCTGTACTTTGTTTGGAAGAGTCTGGAACTCTAGGCAGTTATTTGGTGGCTGGTGAAGTTTAAAATTGGCCGGGCTCCCATCTGACTGGTTGGGTTCTGCCCACTTAACGACATAAGATGCCACGCCCTGTTCAAAACCAGCTCAATTTCCAGTCAATAAAAAGGAGAATGGAAACTGCAGGTAAAATAATGACAGCTATTTTGTATTACACACATACCAGTGGTCCTTACATTGGCAATAGACCAGATTTTTTTTACATCAAAAATTGGGGAGGTACCTCCCGATCTGCCCCTGTGGACCTTCCTCCACTGTTCAAGCACCAACATCAAGATAAAAGCTAAATTAAAAGTTGTCAGAGCTATTAAGTCATTTGTAAGACAATTGTGACATGCTGCATATCTCACAAAAAGGACAACCCAAAAAGAAAAAATGAAAAAAATAAGGAATGAAAATACTAATCACCATCCGTAGCATAAAATAAGAGGTAAATCTCAAACTGACCAATAATCTGAATGTTGGGACCAGACAGTGTCACAGGATAGAAACCGTATTTCATACATAGTATTATTTCTCACTTTTCTAAATACTTATTGTACTGAAGGACACTCTGTTTGTGTTAACATTCTTGCTGACCTTTAAGTGCAGATATAATAATATTATACATAATTATCTTTTTCTTACAGGGACGGGACTGGATAATAGTAAGAACACAAAGCATTGAGAGGTCAATGTCAATTTAAATCAAGTATCATCTTTAATGTAGGGAAGGATGGGCAAAAGCTTCATCTTTTGACTGACACACTGGATAGCTTTAAATTTAGCTTTATCTCAAATTGCAAATTTGTTATTTCTTAATTAGATCAAGGAAAATACATTGGGGATTTCAATTTTAGTGAAATGAACATATATATAGAATGTTAATTTATTTTTCATTGAGGTCATTTTGCTATTTGAAACACTTTATTTAATATTGTAATTCTAATAATCATATCATATATTTCTAAGAATTTATCTTCTGAAAACCTCTACAAAATGCAAATGTTTTCTGCAAATTGCATCAACTCATCAATATTTTTAGAAAAAAAATGTTTTTTAATAAATAAGTTTTGAGACATTTTATTTGGTGTTTCACTTTGATTACAAATGCCACATTTATCAAACATACAAACAACATTTAAATATTTGCTATTACACTCATCTAATTATACCCTATTTAAATAATCATGCTACTTAGCTCTTTCCAAATTATTCCTGCTATATCTATTAAATACGGGAAAATGTTCATCTATGATTGCAACCTGGGTTTATTTATTATAATTATTGCAAGATTTGAGATTGTAGAAAATACAGCATTTTATTTACAGTAATTATTTAAATGCACCACATTAAAGACTGTGAAATTCAAAACAGTTCCCAAAATAAGAATGCAAGAATTGATAATTACCCCCTTTAAATAAAGCAATGCAGTACTGTAAAACGTGGGATAGTTTAATAAAGAATTGAGAACATGGGACACAATTTACAAAGCAAGTTTTAAAATGCAAACCTGCTATAAGAATATAAACAGAACATGTAGGAGTGATTTACTAGTGCCTAATGACACATTTTCCTTGCTTTATGCCTCTTACTGATGCCAATTGCTTGCGTGGTCATACTAACCCATACAAGCAATGGGCAATGATGAAGCGGAGATGTCCTTTGTCTATGATTGCCTCCCATCACTCCACAGGTAACCAAGAAAAGGTAAGTCTGAGCACAAGCAGTAGCACGGTGCCATAGTGTGGCCATAAACCACAAGTAAACAATGTAACAGTGTTTACTTGTAACATCACTGAGGGATGTTGTCAGGGAGCTACAACCTTTATAATAATTAATTTGTTATGATTTCCGTAGTGTTCCTTTAATTAGTTTAAAAAGTTGTTCATTCTTATTCCTGAAATTTCTGTTTCTCATACAAAACAAGGACAGAACAAGCAACAATTGTATTCATTTTGAATGTTTGTATTAGTCAAGAGTCTAATAAATGCAATGTTAAGCCCCTTAATATTGTACTAATACTGCACGCATTATCTCCTCCCTTTAACTTACCTCTCATTTCCAATGTAGGGAAAACTTAAACAAGAAAATATCCACATATCATGCATATAAAAACAGAAAAATGTTTAAGTGTAAATAACAGGTTATGAATACCAATCAAAGATTATCTCCTTTTACAGAGGGGTGTGTATGACACAGTGCTTTAAAACAAATAAGGTGGTTTACAGACTGCTCAGTACACTTATGTGGAAGTATCCTCTATTCCACAAAACAAGGTTAAGATTATTGGTGTGGTTTAAGCTATAAACAAACTTATACCAATAAGTGGAGCGCTCCAACACAAATACAGCTTACCGAATAATATTTCATTCAATGGCGAAGTATATAGTGCATGTAGAAAAAAATACAAGGAATACAATATAGTGCAGACGATATGGGAAGTAATAATATAATTGTTATGATGGTATTTGAATAAATTGAACACTAACATTTCAAGGAGCCTGTATATAAGAACACTGGCTCAGTATGATGGCTTTTGTGCTTATTAGGGTAGCACGCCCGTCTCCTTCGGTGTGGGATAATTCTCAAAGACAAAAACAACAAGGGAGAGCAAACCAATGTGTAGAAAGTGCTGTATGGAAAACACAATATGATGGAGATAAGTGGTGTGCTCACCTGGTCCTGAGCCTGTGGGTCCCAGCTCTAGGGATATAGGTTTTGTGTCAATTTAAATGGGGATGACACTGCCCCTAGGAAGATTCTCTTGAGGATTCCAAAGAAGGACTTGAGAAGGATCTTTAATAAAAAATAATGTATTTATTTAAGAATAAAATAAATAAAAACAATGGTAGTAAAAAGTCCTTATAAAAAGTCCTCTTTAAAGTAGCCAAAACGCGTTTCACTCCTTCTGTGGAGCTTCACAGTCACACACTTTAAATGTGTTTTATTTCCGTGTGATTTTATATTATTTTTATTAAGTGTATCTTTCTGTCAGTGTCCTTGTCAGGATACAAGAGAATTCTCATCAATATATGTCAGCAACCTACCAAAAGAGCAGGGAGATGATAGACAGGTGTATTACTTACTCCAAGATACTCTCTGTGCCTGAGGGGGCCTTTCTGCACATGTCTTTCCCTGTGTGTGCCTGTCTGCATATGGGGACCTGTGTTCATGCCTTTCATGTGTGTCTACCTGTGCCTGTGTATTACTGCCTGTGTATGTGTGTCAGTCTGTTCTCC
Organism: Pelobates cultripes; assembly: GCA_933207985.1. Taxonomy (NCBI): domain Eukaryota; kingdom Metazoa; phylum Chordata; class Amphibia; order Anura; family Pelobatidae; genus Pelobates; species Pelobates cultripes. Next base: position 305,462,019 of record OW240912.1, on the reverse strand, counting down.
TCTGTGTGTGTCTATGTCTGCCCTTCTATGTATATGTGTGTACCTGTCTGTGTGTATCTGTGTGTGTACACCTGTGAGATCTGTAAGTGTCAGGAAAGCCTATCTCCAACACGCAGAACTTAAGTGAACAAATACAATATAATAAGCCTGAATATTAAAATTTAATACTGAGCCTTAGAATGGCCAGAAGCATCACAAATAGAATAGAATTAGACAGACATAGTTCAGGAAAACAGAGTGTATGAAAATTGCTAAAAACAAGCCAAGGTTCATGGACATAGAAAGGAGAATAGTGAATACACAAGCAGAGGTTAAAATATCAAGAAACCGCTATAAGAAACCATGACAGGTCACCGAAAAATAACCAAAAGGAGTTTAATTAGCTCTAGGAGGAAGTATGGTTACTGACTGTCATGTGACACCAGAACGTGAGTGCACGACATGAGTTTGATGACGCACGCACTTTTGCGTCAAATTTCAGACCGAGGAAAGGGGGCCATATAAGGATCCTAATTGGCAGCGGCCAGCATCAGACCGAATGCTGGAGGAGATTGTAAAATTGTGGATGCAGGGGACGGAGGCGGGAGCGGCAGTGGCAGGTGAAGTAGCCATGCGGGGACATGCCATATCAGAGCACTGTGACAATGAGTAACCATGAGAGTGTCAAGAATCGGGCTTAGGATTAAAGTTAAGTAGGGGCAGGATTTATCTAAGGGGCAGTGGAGTGGTAGGGTTTAGGAAGAAGTTTTTTTTTTTTTTTGGGGTTATGCCACTGATGTTTTATGACCCTAGCAATGTACCTGATAAGAGCTAAATATTTACACAATATAAGCCAGAATAAGCTCTACTAGGTTAGGACTATCCGACTCTGTCACATTGGGATACAGGATAAGCTAAAACTCAGGGTGATGTAGCCAGGTCTAGAACAATGTCCTTTGGATAGACGAAACCAAAGTGGAGATGTTTGGCCATAATGCACAAGGCAACATTTTGGCGAAAATCAAATATAGCCCAAACACCTCATAGCAACTGTCAAGCATGGTTGTAGAGGGGGCATGATTTGGGCTTGTTTTGTAGCCACAAGACCTGGGAACCGTGCAGTCATTGAGTCGACTGTGAACTCCTTTGTATATCAACGTATTCAAGAGTCAAATATGAGCCCATCTGTTTGGCAGATAAAGCTTCATGGAAAGTGTGTCATGCAACAGGACAATAATCCCAAGCACACCAGCAAATCTGAAACAGAATGGCTGAAAAAGAAAAAGAGGTGTTGCAATGGCCCAGTTAAAGTCTAGAACTCAACCTAATTGAAATGCTATGGCACAATCTTAAGAGAGCTCTGCATAAACAAATATCAGCAAAAATCCTCCACAATGATGTGAGAAAATGATAAAGTCATACAAAAAACAATGACTTCAAGTTATAGCTGCTAATGAATCATAAGATATACTAAGTTTTTCACACACGGTTTCTCCATTTTGGCTTTATTCCCGTTAAATAAATCAAGGTGCAGTGTGATATGTCATGTATTGTTATTTATTTGAGAATGTATTTACCTAATTTTAAAGGGACACTGTAGTCACTATAACCACTTTGTCTCTTTGAATTGGTTATAGTGCATGGAGTGCCCTGGCACTGTCCCTCCATTCAGTGTTGCACCATGTTTGTGCAGTATGCCACAAAATAAGAGTCCCTGGCCACCCACAGTCCGGCCCCTTCTGTATGTGTAGCTAAGGCAGAGATTACACACTTCCTTGTTGTCATACCCCTTCATACCGCCAGTTGGAGCTCTGACAGGTTAAAAGCAGTCAGCTGACCCTCTCAGCCAATCACAGCTGTCCGTTGCTGCTCAGGGTAATACTTCCTTATTAGCCAAAGCAGCACAGAGGGGACGGACTGCCGTGGTCTCTTGTTTAACATTAAAACATTACAACATTAAAAACTGTTTAATGCTGAAAGAAATGATGGCACCAGGGGACTCCATACACTATAACCAGTTTAATGAGATGAAGCAGATACAGTGCCTACGGTGTCCCTTTAAGACTTGCTATTATGTCCTGAAAATTATAGAATTCAAATAAGTACTTTCTTTCTCCCATGACTGTATATCTATATCTAAAAACAGTTCTCTACTTTGGTTTGTAGTTTTGCATCCTATGTTCTTACAACCTTTTTTTTTAAATATACATACACACAGTGATTCAGCTGTGTGAGTGAGAATTATGACATTATTTAATGATAGCTCTACTCATAGAAACATAGAATGTGACGGCAGATAAGAACCATTTGGCCCATCTAGTCTGCCCAATTTTCTAAATACTTTCATTAGTCCCTGGCCTTATCTTATAGTTAGGATAGCCTTATGCCTATCCCACGCATGCTTAAACTCCTTAACTACCACTTCAGCTGGAAGGCTATTCCATGCATCCACTACCCTCTCAGTAAAATACTTCCTGATATTATTTTTAAACCTTTGTCCCTCTAATTTAAGACTATGTCTTCTTGTTGTGGTAGTTGTATTCATCTTAACAAGTACTCCATCTACTTAAGCTATATCAACTTCACTGCACTTTCCCCACAAACAAAGTCTTACATTTCAGTTTAATAAATTAAAGCATTAAGAGGTGCTTATTGCATCTGTGCTTTGGAAATAAAAAAAATAAAAATCACCATCAGAATGAGTATAAACGAGTTATATAATAACGCCTATATTATTGTAAATAATTTAGCTTATTTTGCTATACTTGGTTTTAATTTAAAGTTACATAAAGTTCATAATCTTGTATAAAAATGTATTTATACAGTATGTGGTACAAATCTTTTATTACAAAGCCTCTGAGCAACTCTCATTTTTACATAAATGCTGGATATTTTACAAAATATATCCCCAGCAGGCAATTTCTATGAAAACCCTTTGTTCTGAATGAATCAGATTATGAGCTACATGCTGATTCACTCTCAAAGGAATGCATGATATTGTTATCCCAAATCTTTATTCTCTGATGTACTCAAACAGCTGTTCAGTTTCTCATTTGACCAGTGACTTTAGAAATCAACAAAATGTTCTGGGAAAAAAATTCAGAGGTTTAATCTATTTTAATAATTGTACATACGAAAAAGATCATACTACTGCTTCTGCAGGTAAAAGTGTATATAAAAGAAAGATAAATAGCATTTATAGAGCTATAATTGTTAGTTAAGAAAATAAAATACAATTTAAATTGTTTACTTTTGTCTAGGTGAGGTGTTTTTAAAGAAACTATTACATCCTGTGAGCTTTGAAATTGCTGTTTAGTGAATGGGTGAAGGCAATGGATCTCATATGTTTATGAACTGGCCCCTCTTACAATGTGTGCATGTTCAATGAGTGCAGCCTTTTTGGTTTTATTTATAAATATATTTGGGAGTCCAGGCTAACTCCCTCCATTTCACAGGTACCTCATTCCATGGCCCTATGCATCTTTGCACTGCAGAGAGCCCAGGGAGGAAGGATTTCCCAAGTAAGTGGGTTAATCTCATATCAGCAGGCATTAGGTTGTTAGGATAGGACCTGCCACAAATGAGGTTCATTGACGTTGTGGCACGCTTATTCAATGTATTATCATATGCTGTGGCTAAACCTACCTCTCCTTCTCTCTCTCTCGCTCTTTCTGTTTTTATGTGTATATATATAACAGAAAGAGCGAGAGAGAGTTTTATAGAAGGAGAGGGGCAACAGGCAACAATCACAATAAAACTGGTCACTATTGCTTTCTTGCTTTTCTACTTTAAAAGACAATATTAAAATCTTCTTGCAGAATAATAAAGTATATTTTATTCCCTGTACAGAATGCCAAACAGTGAATGAAGAAAATGTTATTCTAAAAAGAGATCATTGCAATGCAATCGCAAAATGCCTCCCTGTATAATGTCTGTTGCAATGACAGCAAAATGATAGATTTTAAATTGGTCCCAAAATGGAAATGTTTACTCATCTGGCAAAATACCTGCAATTATATAAATCAATCCACTCAAAATGTGCTTTCCCGATTTGATCAACTGGAGTGGCAATCAATTCACATTTTCAAATATTGTTATTTATAGCGCTGCAAACAAATATTTCTGCTATTAAGAACTCGAAAGTAAAATTCGACTTTGACGCTGCACAGTCACGTGATTAAATAATATTTTTCCTTTTCTAAGCTTTAAGGGATTATATAATGTTAGCAATATAAAATTGTATTGCTAGCACTACAGTGCCCTTTCTTCGCCCATCCCTTGTGCCCTCCCCAGGCAGATAAAGGGTTAAAAAAACCTTTATTTACTCACCCACTTTCAATGTTCTCTGACTTCAACCAACGGGTGAATCCATCAATAGTGCTGAATCCATCAATAGCTGAAAGTAAGAGCCCCAAGAAACAAGGGGTAAAGCCAGTATTCTATCAGATTTCCTAAGGAAATATCACCAGTGTTCTATTAGGGTTCGGGGACTCTTGCTTGAGCTAGCAGGGAGATCAAAAGATCCCCCTGCCTGCTCTTTCATATGGACTCTCTGGTGGTCCAATGGGCTGTTGGGGGACTCCCTGGTGTCCAGTGTGTTGTTAGTGCAGCCGCACTCCCTCGCAGTTTTAGCGCACTGTGAATGTCAGAGCACAGAAGCCAGGTTCCCAGCCTGTTCTCTGATGTCATCACAGAGCCCCAGGACCAGTGCGGCTGCACTTACAACACACTGGACCACCAGGGAGTCCACCAGCAGCCCACTGGACCACAATGGACCCACTGTCACCATGGAATTAATTATTGTCCCCCTGCCTGCACAGGAGGTAAGCAGGAGGAGGCAAAGACATATATATACTAAATGCATTTTTAGTCAGTGTGGGGAGACTGTTTAACACAGCCACCCCACATAATGTAATTATCTCCACTTACTACCCTTGCACAGTCACTCACCACCCTTCTCCTACCCACACACACTATAACATTCCCCTAACTCTGTCACACTAACCCCTCTAACCCTGTCACCCTAAGCCCCTAACCCTGTCACACTAACCCCCTAACACTGTAACAATAACCCACCCAAACCTTGTCACACTAACCCTCCCAAACCCTGTCACACTAACCCCCATAACCCTGGCACACTGAATGAATGATAAAATAAAAAAATACTCCAACAGAATGCATCCCCTACCCTACCCCACATACACACACACACACACACACACACACACACACACATTCAGCATCCACTACACACATTCACTCCATCCACTACACACTCACCACATCCACTTTACACACACTGCATCCTCTACACCAGAGATGCCCAAAAGGTAGATCCCCAGATGTTTTAAAACTACCGCTTTCTTGATGCTTTGTCATTCTAAAGGCATGCAAAGCATCATGGGAGTTTTAGTTCTACAACATCAAGGGATCTACCTTGTGGACAACCCTGCTCTACACAAACACATCCACTACACAAGCACACTGTATTTTCTGCACACACACTCTGCATCCACTCTACACACACACACACATTACATCTTTGTGGGCAGATTCGGGGGCGGGCACTGTGGGCAAACTTGGGGGTAGAACAAAGGGGCTAAGACCTTGAGCTGGTTTAGGGGCACCAACATTTCTGATGGTAGCCCTGGCCATGTGATTTACTCATGGCACATAGGTAGATGTGCTGTGTTCTATGAGTTAGGCATTGTAGCCCTGCCGGCCAGGGAGATGCTGTATGTTTTTTTCTGTTATGAGTGTAGGTCAATGACCACAGACTCATTAGTGTTTTTATGATGCATTACCATGGGAACATTCCCATGTGCATGCAACAGATGCAGGTGAACACGTGGTTACATGTACAGGCATGGGATGCAGTTCAGATTCATGGCAAAAAAAGGCATCCTGTGGAAAGGGGGTAAGTATGTGGGTGTTTAATTATGGGGGGTTATATTGTCTGTTTGTCAGTATTTTAGCTCTGTCCTGCTCAAAGTTTTAACTGTAAAATCGAAAGATTGATATTTTATTTTTGAGCTATTAAAGGTTACATTTTATATATTTTGAACAAGTCCTGGGAGTGCTATCTGTAGCTTATTTTTATGTGTGTGTATTACGAACCTAGTGGGGATTGGTGTTCCATACAATATTACTGTAACGGAACGCCTGGCACCCAAACTGGGTACCTTCTGTTGACGGATGCTCCTAGTGCTTCCCGAGGGCTCCAAGCACTCCATCGTACACCATAAGCCCCGCAGACCCCACGAACCGCTGCAGCTTGGTTGGGGTCTCGCCATCTCCACCCACCCAAGACCAGGGTCCAGCTTCCAGCAGGTAGACCTCTCTTAAATCCAGAGAGCAGGAACAAGCTCTTACCAGATTATACCCTGGGGTGTATAGTGAGTATAGCAATCCCCAGAGTGTAGTTCTCCAATCCCCCAAACTTATGTCGAAACCTTATTAAGGTACAAGATGATCTGTTTAATGGTCACATTAAATGGCCACAGCTTGGCCTTTTATGCTGGTCTTCCAGTAAGGGATACTCCCACAGGGACCTTGTGGAGGACTGGAATACAATTACAGTAGCCAATCAAAATATAATACAAGGTGAAACACTCCCACAGAAACCATAAACCTCCTCCCCTCTATCTGGAGATAATTGGCTAAAGTGGCCGTAGGAAACTTAATTATCTCCAGGTTCAGAAAATATCTCTAAGTTACAACTGCAACAAAACACATTAAAATAATTAAAACTTATATTCCACTGAACTGAACCCCTACATATCCCCAGAAAGCTTGGATCTGAGCACTCAATATATCTGAACAGTGCTCAGATACTACGAACATAGTTGAATAGCCATGTGGTTCAAGTGTTTTAACCGACCGTTCGACAGAAATCTGTCCATAATTAGGTCCATGGCTTTTAGCTATCAGGGTCGTTCTATTTTCAATGTCTAAGTTCCGTTCGAATGAACGAACTGCCCCCATTCATGCAAATAGCCCATGTTAAAGTGACGTTCGACTCCCGTAGAAGCGTTGAAGTTCCGGAGAAGGTAAAGTTCAGTGGTGTTCAGGCCATTGTGTGTCCGATTTGAGTTCCATGAACTCAAACACCGCTGAACGCGTTCAACTAAACAAGATGGCCTCCACCACGTGTTCGACTATACGAACGGCGGCCACCCAGCTGTTCATCAATTTGGCTGCGGTTAACCACAGCTCTTGGGAGTTAAATGAGCTGCACACTCCACTTGTGTGTGGTCCGGCTGTTTGGTGGTTTGAAGTTCAACTTCGACCACTTCGAAAGTTTAAAGGGGCATTGTGCCAAGTCCCAATATGCCCAAATCGTGTTCTTAAAGGGCAATACAACCCAGGGGCCATAGTCACAGGGCAAGAGGCTGACAAGCAGGCCTCTTCAAATTCCAGTGACAAAGGTGCTTTCATCACAATTACCATATGCGCCATTTGTACAGGGAGTGCAGAATTATTAGGCAAGTTGTATTTTTGAGGATTAATTTTATTATTGAACAACAACCATGTTCTCAATGAACCCAAAAAACTCATTAATATCAAAGCTGAATATTTTTGGAAGTAGTTTTTAGTTTGTTTTTAGTTTTAGCTATGTTAGGGGGATATCTGTGTGTGCAGGTGACTATTACTGTGCATAATTATTAGGCAACTTAACAAAAAACAAATATATACCCATTTCAATTATTTATTATTACCAGTGAAACCAATATAACATCTCAACATTCACAAATATACATTTCTGACATTCAAAAACAAAACAAAAACAAATCAGTCACCAATATAGCCACCTTTCTTTGCAAGGACACTCAAAAGCCTGCCATTCATGGATTCTGTCAGTGTTTTGATCTGTTCACCATCAACATTGCGTGCAGCAGCAACCACAGCCTCCCAGACACTGTTCAGAGAGGTGTACTGTTTTCCCTCCTTGTAAATCTCACATTTGATGATGGACCACAGGTTCTCAATGGGGTTCAGATCAGGTGAACAAGGAGGCCATGTCATTAGATTTTCTTCTTTTATACCCTTTCTTGCCAGCCACGCTGTGGAGTACTTGGACGCGTGTGATGGAGCATTGTCCTGCATGAAAATCATGTTTTTCTTGAAGGATGCAGACTTCTTCCTGTACCACTGCTTGAAGAAGGTGTCTTCCAGGAACTGGCAATAGGACTGGGAGTTGAGCTTGACTCCATCCTCAACCCGAAAAGGCCCCACAAGCTCATCTTTGATGATACCAGCCCAAACCAGTACTCCACCTCCACCTTGCTGGCGTCTGAGTCGGACTGGAGCTCTCTGCCCTTTACCAATCCAGCCACGGGCCCATCCATCTGGCCCATCAAGACTCACTCTCATTTCATCAGTCCATAAAACCTTAGAAAAATCAGTCTTGAGATATTTCTTGGCCCAGTCTTGACGTTTCAGCTTGTGTGTCTTGTTCAGTGGTGGTCGTCTTTCAGCCTTTCTTACCTTGGCCATGTCTCTGAGTATTGCACACCTTGTGCTTTTGGGCACTCCAGTGATGTTGCAGCTCTGAAATATGGCCAAACTGGTGGCAAGTGGCATCGTGGCAGCTGCACGCTTGACTTTTCTCAGTTCATGGGCAGTTATTTTGCGCCTTGGTTTTTCCACACGCTTCTTGCGACCCTGTTGACTATTTTGAATGAAACGCTTGATTGTTCGATGATCACGCTTCAGAAGCTTTGCAATTTTAAGAGTGCTGCATCCCTCTGCAAGATATCTCACTATTTTTGACTTTTCTGAGCCTGTCAAGTCCTTCTTTTGACCCATTTTGCCAAAGGAAAGGAAGTTGCCTAATAATTATGCACACCTGATATAGGGTGTTGATGTCATTAGACCACACCCCTTCTCATTACAGAGATGCACGTCACCTAATATGCTTAATTGGTAGTAGGCTTTCAAGCCTATACAGCTTGGAGTAAGACAACATGCATAAAGAGGATGATGTGGTCAAAATACTCATTTGCCTAATAATTCTGCACTCCCTGTATACTCCATTGTATCTTCTAGGATGGATCCGAATGATATACACGTGTAAAACAATAAAACAGAACCAATAGTGCAATATTGTATATCACTGGTAATTTAATAAAACAAAATGCAATTACAAGATAAAAAAATATACAATATAAACAGACACATCATCTCATCCAGTGGTCCTCAATCATGATATTTACAATCAGATTCTGGTACACTATTAAGAGAATGGATGGATTGAAGATAAAATAACAGCAACAGTCTGAACTAGTTTCATCCTTCTAATGGAGCAAATGCTTCCACATTTAGTAGCCAATATTCGCATTCCTGGAAATAGTTATTGGAATTTTTAAACAACTCTTGCTCAGCTTGTTAGGGTCATTGTATTAGCTTCTAACTACTTTTAAAGCAACTTGTATGGCCCTTATTATAGTGTCACTTTTAATGAAGGGGACTATTAGGATCATCAATGCACTTGTCTTCAATCTGGGTAGTAAAAAAATCTGGTATGCTTTAGGACATATATATATTGTATTATTATTATTATTATCAATAACATTTTCAGACTTGCAGTATTACCATATGAAAAATAATTAGGGAAATTTGGACTGTGAATTATGAAGTCATAATTGTCATGTGATATTGGTCGAAACTCAAGAAAAATTAACACTTGGTTACAGATTCCAGAATGTAACGTAAACCTAAGAGAGATGCACTATCCTAACAGGGACACTATGCTGACTGAATATGCATGATCATTTTTTTTCCTTCATATGTAACCATTCTCCATCAGAAGTGTTGATATCCTAAAATAGATGACAAATAGGTTATTTGAAATAAAATTTAATAAATTGTAATTGGTTTATTGACTTATTTAATGAATGATCCTCAAGCTATTTGTGACTGATATAGATACATCATATAAACTGCCATTTTTATTTATTCAGCATTATAAGAGAAACATAGTAATAAAATGTTTTTCTTTAAGGTCAAATTCTTCATATTTCTTCAGTTTGCCATTCTGATCAAGGAAGCTGCTGTGTTCAGCACCACTAGAAGATAACACATTAAAAATCAGACTCCTGTGAATTTATGAGAAGTACATTACAAAGACAAACATTTCAGCCATGCAATTCCATTCGGCCTTTTTGACTGTGTGTCCATAGCAAGTCAACGGCTAAATTGAAAAATCAATTCCAATTTAAATTATTGGAATAAAGAACACCAGGAGTCAAAGATAAAAAGGCTGTGTTCTCAGAGATCCTTTTTAATTGGAAAGTCATTTCTTCAGGGTATTCTAATGGTTCTGAGGAAAGATTGCAAAATAAAGTTGATGGGCTGGGGGAAGGTTAATAGCTAATGTGCTCTTCTTCATGCACAGCAGTCTCTTGTGTTTGTGACAATATTTCCGCATGTGATTGCAAGCCTTTTGGGCATTTTGTTGTCTTAGCAATACTGAATACATATTCTTACATGCAATTATATTAGTCTCTTTCTCTCTGACTATATATATATAGATATATATATATATATATATATATATATATAAATATATATAAATATTACAAATACTAAAATTAATACTGTAATAAGGCTGTTACTGGCCACAAAAAAAATGTTCATTAGCCATAATTAAATCCCAAGAAATTAAAATTAGTGAGTCAAGTCACTTGACTCAGCCAATCACATCACCAATATAATTATCTATTTTATTAGTATTTAATCCCAAACAAAATAATTATGAAGCTCACTGATCCATAATTGTTTTAATAAAGTCCTACTGTTATATATGAGCTCTAGGATTCAGTGGTCTTATGATTAATAAACACATTAAAATATAACCTAGTGTAAACGTGTTGTTGTCATTATTGTTAACTTGTCATTTGTTGCTTTGATCATTTTATTAGAAATTTTATTCATTCACGTTATAAAAATTACTGATGCACATAGTAGTGTTTTAGAGCAAACTTCAACTATTAGTACACACTGCATTTATTAATTGAAAAAATGTACACTTTGCAATAACATGCATGTTTATTGATCATTTCAAGTGACAGACTTCAAATATGCCATCAGCAATGTGCAGGTTGACTTATAGCATATGTCTAAGTGTAGAAAGAGGTTGTACTAATTGTATAGTGCTTGCTTACTTCTCTTTTATATGTAATGCAGACTTTAATAATAACATTAATTAATTATATAAAAATAATCTTTCCAAATATCTTCCCCATTAACATGACTATTTGTTAGGTCTCAACATGTAATTTCTGACTCTTCAATATTGCCGGGTGCCAAAGCCTGCAGGCTGATTCAAATAGAGTACCCTCAAGTAAGGCTGCACTCCACGGTCTTCTTAAAAAAATCAAAGTACTTTATTAGATATGCATTAAAATGATCAATGTTTCAGCCCCACGTTGGGCTTTCCTCAGGATCAAAAAATATACAGACACAACCATAGGGGGGATTGTGGTTGTGTCTGTATATTTTTTGATCCTGAGGAAACCCTAATGTTGGGCTGAAACGTTGATCATTTTAATGCACTCCCAGGATTTATTAAAAAAGCGAAAACTTTTCTTTATTCCAACGGTCAATGTTTCAGTTCCGCAAGGGAACTTTCATCAGGACAGGAAATGGTATCGAGCACCGGGTCTGTTAAAATGTAATTTGGAGTGCAAGGTCTTTTTTTCTTTTATATATATATATATATATATATATATATATATATATATATATATTATAGTTTTAAGAAGCAGGCTTTGAAAATGGCAACAACAAGGGGTATATTCACATATTCTATAATAGTAATACTAACATTAATAATAATTACTACAATAAATAGTCATTGATTGTGCAATAAAAAATACATATATATATATATATATATATAGTATTAATGTGTCCTCCTTTTTTTTACTAAAGATATCATTACTAATATGAATAAACTAAAGACAAAATGTGCAATCCTATAGACAGCCATCACTCAATTATTTATTTATTTATAAAATATTTTACCAGGAAGGATACATTGAGATTTCTCTCGTTTTCAAGTATGTCCTGGGTTTTCAAGTATGTCCTGGGGTTTTCAAGTATGTCCTTAAAGCAATATGCAATTGAGTCTCAAAAAAAAAAAAAAAAGAAGAAGAAGATTGTGTATGTCCATTATTGTTAAAGTAGATACTACCAAGTTAGGAAGCTTAGATGGTCTAAAATCCCAAAAGTTATCATCTAATGACATAACTTGATATAATAGTAGTGTTATAGTGCTATAGAGCTATAGACTGTAAGCTCCTTTGAGCAGGGCCCTCTTCAACCTTCCTGGAAGTCTTTGGAATAGTCTCATTTATTGGTAAATCTCCCCCTTTGATAAAATTGTAAAGTGCTACGGAATATGCTGGTGTTATATAAATACTAGTAATAATAATAATATAATGAACTTTGGCCAAGATACAATGAGATCTTTTAATGTTTGGGCTTTTTTAAGTAATTTGAGGTTTACCCAAAACACAATTAAAAGTTGTTAAATAAATAGAGACTTTTTTTACTGCTTTCCTCTTTTTCCGGCTATTGTTTACTTTTTCTCACTTGATTTGTGAATTTAAATGGCAGGAAAATGCATATTATATTACATTATATTGTATGTATTTTTCTTTATGCTGATCGGTCCATTTTTAGACCCTTTTGTATTGTCTGATTCGTTACCCAAATCAGTTTTCATAACTGAAATTCTGCCAAGCCAGACCGAAATGTGTTTCTGGCGTCCCAAAAAATGTTCTTGCTGGGCACAAGTCGAATATACTTTTCTAGCTAGCTGGTTACTCTAATAGATTGATTGTTTTGAGATGAAAAAAAAATTGAGCAGACACTAATGAGAACAATGTCATAACCTAAAATTTGTATTCAAATGCTTTCCTCTAGGCGAATGTTACTTTTGTATTCAGTAATGTTGTTCACAACACACAAACACCACTCCCATAAATATAAAATCTACTTAATAGTGAGGGACGAAGTTAAATAAAGAATATGCATCTTAATAAATCATGCACTCTTGTGTTATTTAAATGTGTTTCTTCAAGGTTGATTGAAACTTTAACCTCAGTCTCAATAAAGAAGAAAAGCTTCAAATTTGCCAGACCTTGAATTTTTACAAGAGTATGTTGAATTATGCAGTGATCAGTCAATTATTCATTTCTCTACGATTGAGATGGCTGCACTTTAAAAAGCATGCAAAATGGGGCTACAGAATATGATGCTGTGTCAACACATTTCACTCTAGATTGCTTACAAGCCAATTTTTTGTTTTAACATTGATTCTACTTCCCTTGATTCTTTCTTCTAATAAGGTACTTGTTTCAAATCAATTTCAGTTTACATGCTTAAGTTTCTATTTTAAGGCTCCCTCTATTCCTGAGATAGCTGTTCATTCTAACAGTGAAGTAGAAATGCAGTTTATTTTTAAAACGATTGCTGCACGGTGGAATGATTTAATGGACTTACCTGTGATCAACAGTATTTAAAACATAAACAAAATAGCAATAGGTTTCCTTTTCAGACAATTTAACAAAATGTGTGTCGTAGTTCTACAGTTAGGAACCTTAAAACTGACTCATTTGTGTTGTTTTCTTAAAGCTTAAGGGGAAATGTCACTTTTCTGGAAATCACAGCATTGAATAAAACATTTAAAATGACCTATAAGTTTATATTTACATTATATTTACATATACTACAATATTAATTCAATCCTGGCACAGCCCACGCATACAATGCATTGAAAGAGTAAAAACATTGTTTAAGTGCACAAAACATCCACATAATGTGTTTAATGGGAGATATGGGCATTGATCGTATAAATGATTGACAGGGTCAACCACCACCTCAGCCTTTCGATGTCTTGCCAAATTAAACTATCTTTGGCTCTGAGATTCATTTTTTTTTTTTATTGCAGTCACTAAATGTTGATTTTTTTCACAGCTCAAGTGAGAAGTGAGCAAACAGAGGGGAGCAGTGAAAAAGAAAAGCTATATTTATATATTTAATAAATATATAATATATAAATAAATAGGGACTTTCTTTACTGCTTCTCCTGTTTTTCCAGCTATTGATGACTTTTTATCACTTGATTTGTGAATTTAAATAGTAGGAAAATGCATGTTATATTATATTACATGTGATGGAGGCACTCGGTTTCAGGATAAAGCAATGTAAATGTCTACATTTCATTTTATTTTTTTCAAACCTCATATACACACAGTTGTTGTATAACTCCTATATAAGTACACACATTATCAAAAATCATGGAAAGGGACATTTTCTCTTTTAAGAACTTTCACTTTATTTTCTATACTGTTTTGGGAATATTTTTGGCAGCCGAAGACATTATTTCACTTCGACCTGTAATTTGTCAGAATATATCACCATTTTATAAGAGATTATCCCAGCATCACTGTTACTATTTGTTCCATACTTCTGATTCTTTAAAAATTTTCAGTGCTCACAGTTTCAAATCCCAAAGTGATTGACTCAGCATTTCAAGATTTCGAACTTAATTAAATCAATGTCAAATGCCAAAGGATGGAAACATTTAAAACATAGATTTCATAAGCTACTTTCTATATCATTCATTCATCATTCTTTATTCGAGTAATCAGTTATTTATTGATTTATTTTTTAGTAAATCTAACAATATTTTTTGACAAAATTAGTGTAATAAAAATTTACAGAACATGCAAAATAAAATTAAACATTGATTAATTGAACAATCTAAGCAACATAACAACAAAAACACAATGCAGCTGTTATACAGCCAATAGTCTATGTGAACTGTCCCTGTATATTTTTTGTCAAAATATTTGGGGCAGATTGACAGATATGAGAATATCTAACCCCTCTTCTGTTGAATATAATTAATAATATAAGATTACACTACTTTTTTAGTAATGTAAATATTGTACAACCTTTATTGCAGGGGTAGGCTAAGCGGGCCTGGAAAAGAAGGTTAAAATGTAGTTGTTGGTTTTAGTAAAGTTGGCTTGCTTTAGTACACACACATTCACTGTTTTATACATCTCATTCATAGTTATTGTCCAGGATATGAGTTCTCTAAGATCAATGTGTGTGATGTATTATTATGTTATTATGTTATTATTTATATAGCACCATCAAATTCCGCAGCGCTTTACAGTGTGTGGACGAACAAACATGTAGTTGTAACCAGACAAGTTGGACACACAGGAACAGAGGGGTTAAGGGCCCTGCTAAATGAGCTTACATGCTAGAGGGAGTGGGGTAAAGTGACACAAAAGTTAAGGATAGTTTTAGACTAATGACAGTTGCAAGAGAGGAATCAGTCAGGAGCTATTAACAGTTTAATTGACATGCTTTTATGAAGAAGTCGGTTTTTAATGATTTTTTGAAGGAGTGGAGACTGGGTGAGGATCTAATGCTGGAGTGAAGTGAGCTCCACAGAAATGGTGCAGCCCTGGAGAAGTCTTGAAGACGAGCATCAGAGGTGTGAGTACGGACAGAAGGTAAACGTAAGTGTCTTCAGCAGAGCGTAAGGGCCTAGGCAGGATATACTTGTGTATTAGGGAGGATAGATAGGTGGGAGCAGCATTATGTAGAGATTTTAAATTGAGCTCTATATCTTACAGGAAAACAATATAGGAACTGACAGAAGGGTCAGGCGTGAGCGGTGTGGGCGGACAGGAAGATGAGTCTCACTGCCGCACTTATTATGGACTTTAACGGTGCAAGTTGGGAGCACATAAGACCACTGAGAAGCAGATTACAGTAGTCAAGGCGAGAAAGAACCATGGAATGGACCAGCACCTTAGTCGCATCTGGCGTTAAGTAGGGTCGGATGCGCTCAATGTTTTTGAGATGGAAGCGGCAGGATTTGGTAATAGACTGAACATGAAGTGTGAAGGAGAGATCGCAGTCAAAGAGAACACCTAGGCAGCAAGCCTGCGTGGTGGAGCTGATGTTAGCACTGTTGACTTGGAGGGAGACAGATACAGGATTAGCAACACTTGAGGGAGGAAAGACCAGAATTTCAGTTTTGGTCAAGTTGAGTTTAAGGAAGTGGGCAGCCATCCAGTTAGAAATAACAGAGAGGCAGTCAGAGACACTAGTCAAGAGGAAAGGGGAGAGATCAGGATAGGACAGATAGATTTGTGTGTCATCCACATAGAAATGAGATTGGAAGCCAAAAGGAGCTTATGAGTTTACCAAGGGAGGCGGTATAGATAGAGAACAGTAGGGGACCAAGGACCAGTGGCTTACTAAGGGGGGGGCGGGGGGGCGGTCCGCCCCGGGTGCCACCAGGATGGGGGGTGCCATGACCAGGGGCGCCCCCTGCCCCGCCGCCCCCCCCCATGCTGCAGCCGCCCGAGCGCTCAGCGCTCAGCGCTCCCTCCTGTCAGCTTCCTTTGCTGTAGAGTGGCCAAGCCCGGCAGCATGATAGTCCGCGGGCAGAAGCAGCCCCTGTACTCCTCGCCGACTAACAGGAAGTGCACACTCAGCAAATTACTTTCCCAAAGAATAGTCCCGCCGGCACAGGAGACAGCTGCCTCTGTACCCGCGGACTATACAGGGCTCGGCCACGCTACAGCAAAGGTAGGGGGAGATGAAGGAGGAAAAGGAGGGGGTGAGGAAAAGGAGGGGGGGTGAAAAAGAGGAGAGAGGGGGGTGAGAGAGGGGGGGTGAAAGAGGAGAAAGGGGGGGTGACAAAGGAGAGGGGGTGAAAGAGGAGAAAGGGGGGGTGAAAAGAGGAGAGGGGGTGAGAGAGGGGGGTGAGAAAGGAGAGGGGGGTGAGAAAGGAGGGAGGGTGAGAAAGAGGAGAAAGGGGGGGTGAGAAAGGAGGTGAGAAAGAGAAAGGAGGGGGAGAGAAAGAGAAAGGAGAGGGGGGTGAGAGAGAAATTAGGAGGGGGGAAGAGAAATTAGGAGGGAGGGAGAGATATTAGGAGGAGGGAGAGATATTAGGAGGGGGGAAAGAAATAGAAATTAGGGGGGGAGAGAAATTGAAATTAGGAGGGGGGAAGAGATATTAGGAGGGGGGAAAGAGAAATTAGGAGGGGAGAGAAATTAGGAGGGGGGTGAGAAAGAGAAATTGGGAGGAGGAGAAGGAAATTGGAGCGGGAGGAGAGATTGACATTCATCTCATACACACAATGTTCCCCTTGCACACAGAAAAACACACAATGCATTACACACACAGACACACATACACAAGCAATGCAACCGTTACACACAATGCATCCCTTACACACACAGAAACACACAATGCATTCATTACACACACTCAATGCACCCCCTACACACATTCAATGCATCCCATACATACACAGAAACACACCTTGCAGTCCTTACACATACAAACACAATTTCACACAATGCATTCCTTACACACATATCAGGATATCCCCTACACACTCCACCCCCTGTGAACAAACTCATTGGTGGATCATGAAGGTGGACCCTGGGACCCAGACCTTGAGCTGTGTAAAGGACCCCCAAAAAATGGAGCTGCTTCCCGTTCTCCCAAAACATTGATTTTTGTGACCACAGTTACAAACCGCTCCAGAGAGCCTGTTCTGCACCAGACCAGTGGAGCTGCATCGCAGCTAGAGCCCATCATCATCCTCATCTGGTTGTAAGTAGGCACTAGTATATTATTCGTGGTACCGCTTCCCACTTTACCTCACATTAAAGAAACACTAGGTCCTGGTGAACCACTACTTAATGTAGTGGTTCTGGTGTCTATAAGCCTGCCCTTGCAGGCCTTTAAATGTAAACACGGCGGCACTGCAGCACTGGCGTTAGTTAACATGGCAAATCATATGGGTGGGGCATTGTGATGTCACATGGGGGGAGGCGGCAAACTTTACTTTTGCCTAGCGTGGCAAAAATCCTTGCACCGCCCTGGCTGGAGGAGGCTGTGTGAGCTGTGGCTGCACAGTGTCCCATGGTAGTTAGGGTGCCGTGCGGCCAGTACAGCTCACACAAGCAAACAGCTGATAAACTGGCCGCACGGAGGAAATGTGTATGTGTGACTGTCTGCCTGTGACTGTATGTGACTGTCTGCCTGTAACTGAGTGTGTGACTGTCTGTAACTGAGTGTGTGACTGTCTGTAAATGTGTGTGTGGGGCTGCAGGGATTTTTGTAGAAGGGGGCGGGGGTTTTGTATTGGGACAGGAGTCTTTATAAGGGGGGATAAGCAGGGGATTTGTGGAAGGGGGTTGCGGGGGTTTTGTAGACGAGGCAGTACAGGATTTGTAGAAGGGACAGGACAGAGGTTTTGTAGGAGGGGCAGGACAGGACAAAGGTTTTGTAGGAGGGGCTGACAGCGGTTTTGCAAAGTTTACAAATTGTAAAAAAAAAAAAAAAGAACGTTTTTTGGGAGGGTGCCAAGCACAGGATCCGCCCCGGGTGCCAAATGCTCTAGGTACGCCCCTGCCAAGGACTGAACCTTGGGGGACACCAACAGAGAGGAGTTGGGGAGAAGAAGCAGAGCCAGAGAAACAAACACAGAAAGAGCACTGGGAGAGGTAGGAGGAGCACCAGGAGAGAGCAATATCTTGTAGACCAATATTGCGGAGGATGAGAAGAAGCTGTTAATGATCAACAGTGTCAAAAGCTGTAGAAAGGTCAAGGAGAATTAGGATAGAGTAGTGACCACAAAATTTTGCAGCGAGTAGATTATTGGATACTTTTGCTCGGAAACCAGACTGAAGCGAGTCTAGTAGAGAATTGGACTCGGGGAAGTCTGTCAATCTCACATACACAATTCTTTCAAGGATCTTGGATGGAAAAGGCAGTAGTGAGCTAGGACGGTAGTTGGACGGGGAGTTAGAGTCAAGGTTGGGCTTCTTTAGAATTGTGGTTATAGTTGCATGTTTGAAGGGCGATAGAAATATGCCAGAGGAGAGAGAGAGATTGAGAATTTTAGTGAGAGGTAGAGAAAGAGAAGGCAGAGTACAGATGAGATGCGAGGGAATTGGATCTAGGGAGCAGGTGGTGGGGCGGGAGGACTGGAGTAGAGCAGAAACCTCTTCCGCTGTAGCGGGTGCAAATGAACATAGAACAGCAGAGGGAGTCAGGTTAGGGGAAGTATTGTAAGGGGAAGAAGAAAGATGAGAGATTTCTTCCCTGATTGTAGAGATCTTGTCAGTGAAGTGAGTTACAAAGTCTGAGGCGATCAAGTTAGTAGGTGGAGGAGGAACAATAGGGTGAAGAAGAGAGTTAAATGTGTGAAATAGTAATTTGGGTTCACGGGAGAGTGTGGTTATGAGGGTATTAAAGTAATTTACTTTTGCAGAATCAAGAGCTAAGCTGTATGAGCGTTCAGTCGTACTGGAGCATTTTTGAGATATCAAGTCAGCTTGGTGTGCCAAGGTTGTTGTTGGGGGCGCTTGCGGTGTTTAAATGTAGGAGGTACCATGATGTTTAGTTGAGAGGAGAGGGTGGAATTGTAGAAGGAGGTTGCAGAGCTAGGACAGGTGAGGTTTAAGATATGTAAAAGGAGAGTTTGGAGATTAGTGGAGAAATGCTCTAGGTCAAGATATTGGAGGTTTCTGTGAGATTAATGTTCAGATGGTGGTGTCAATTGGGTCTTAGGTATGCCGATGTCAAAAGTCAGCAGATGGGGGTCAAATAGAGGAAAAGGAATATTGGAGATATTAGAGGCGGTACAGAGATCGGTGAAGGCGAGATCAAGAGTGTTTCCCGCTGAATGGGTTGCTAAATTGGACAATTGCGTAGAGCCAAAGGAGGAGTTTACAGAAAGCAGATGAGATGCATCAGTGCAGTTGGGGTTGTTAATTGGGATATTGAAATCCCCAAGTATAAGGGAAGGAGTGCTAGATGAGAGGAAGTGGGGAAGCCAGGAAGAAAAGTACTCAATAAATAGCCTAGGATGACCGAAGGGGCAGTAGATGATAGCAGTTCTTAAAGGAGTGGGTTTAAACAGGAGGACAGTGTGAACTTCAAAAGAAGAAAAGGATAGGGCAGGGGGAGTTATTATTGGTTGAAAGGTACATTGAGGGGAGAGAAGGATGCCTACACCATCTCCAGACTTTCTTACAACAGTATTGGGGCTTGGTAATTCTGAAATCAGGCTGTTGAATAAAGATATGTGAGGGTCAGATAGGCTTGCAATAAAGCTGAGGGAGGGGGATATGTATCTAGACACAGAGATGAAGGGATAGTTATTCAAATAAAAACAAACATATCAATAAAAGAAGAACATAGCACAATGTTTATTGTATCATTAATGAACATTACAATAATATACATTATGTGCACAACATCACTTCAACATCACTATTATATTAAATATAACAAGATACTTACTTATATTTGCATTTGAGGGATTTAATTATTTATTTTCGATATCTCAAAATGTTATATTT
>OW240912.1:305397362-305441519 GCA_933207985.1 Pelobates cultripes | reverse complement strand
TAACTACAGTTACAAACATTTTCATTTCAAGGGTAACAGTAGAAATATGTTAAAGGGACATCATAGTCACCAAAACAACTTTAATTTAATGAAGCAGTTTTGTTGTAAAGATCAGGCCCCTGCAGTCTCACTGATCAATTCATTTCAATTTAGGACTTAAATGTTTTCACTTTATTTATGCAGCCCTAGGCACACCTCCCAGCATGTGACTTACACAGCCTTCCTAAACACTTCATGTAAAGAGTAATCTAATGTTTACACTTCCCTTTTTGCAAATTCTGTTTAATTTAGGATTTCTTATATCCTGCTCTGTTAATAGCTTGCTTAACGCTGGAGGCATCAAGGCGAGAAAGAACAACGGCATGGACCAGCACCTTTGCCGCATCTGATGTTAATTTAAGTAGGGGCGGATGCAAGCTATGTTTTTGAGATGGAAGCGACAGGATTTGACGATCAACTGGACATGATGGGTGAAGGAGAGGTCGGGGTCAAAGAGAACATCTAGGCAGCGAACCTGCGAGGTAGAGGTGATGGTGGCGCCGTTGACTTGGAGAGAGACAGAAACGGAAGTAGCAACACTTGAGGGAGGAAAGACCAGAAGTTATGTTTTGGACAGGTTGAGTTTAAGGAAGTGAGCAGCCATCCAGTTGGAAATCGCAAAGATGCAGGTAGATTTGTGTGTTATCTGCATATAAATGATAATAGAAATGAAATGGGGTGATGAGTTTACCAAGGGAGGCAGTATAGATGGAAAACAGTAGGGGACCAAGGACAAAACCTTGGGGAACACCAACAGAGAGCGGTTGGGGAGAAGAGGCAGAGCCAGAGAAAGAAACACTGAAAAAGCACTGGGAGAGGTAAGAGGAGCACCAGGAGAGAGCAGAATGATTACAGAGAATGATTATGGAGAATGAGAAGAAGCTGTTAATGATCAACAGGGTCAAAGGCAGCAAAAAGATCAAGGAGAATTAGGATAAAGTAATTGTTGCAAGATTTAGCAGTGGTTAAATCATTGGATACTTTGGTCACAGCTGTTTCAACAGAGTGACGAGCGCAGAATCCAGACTGAAGTGGGTGAAGCGGAGAGTTGGATTTGAGGAAGTCTATCAATCTTGCATAAACAACTCTCTCAAGGATTTTGGAGGTAAATGGCAGTAGCGATATAGGGCGGTAGTTGGAAGGGGAGTTGGGGTCAAGGTTGGGCTTTTTCAGAATTGGCATTATGGTTGCATGCTTGAAGGGTGATGAAAATGTGCAGGAGGAAAGGGAGAGATTGAAAATTTCAGTGAGTGGAAGAGCAAGAGAGGGAGACAGAGTGCGGATGAGATATGAGGGAATAGGATCGAGGGAACAAGTGGTGGGGTGGGAGGACCGGAGCAAAGCAGAAACCTCTTCCATTGTAGTAGGTGCGAATGAGCATAGCACAGTGGAGTGAGTGGGGTTGGGTGATGTATTGGAAGGGAGAGAGGTTAGAGATCTCTTCCCTGATTGTAAAAATCTTTTCAGTGAAGTGAGTCGCAAAGTTTGAGGTGGACAGGGTGGTAGGAGGAGGGGGATCAACAGGGCAAAGGAGAGCATTAAAAATGTGAAATAGGCATTTTGGTTGTCGGGACAGTGTGCGTATGAGTGTGTTGAAGTAATTTACTTTTGCAGAGGAAAGAGCCAGAGTGTAGGAGTGCTGCATAAATTTATAGTGGAGGAAGTCAGGTGCAGAGTGAGACTTACTCCAACAGTGTTCAGCAGTTCTGGAACATTCTCTGAGATATTGGGTCAGCTTGGTGTGCCAGGGTTGTAATTGTGTATGCTTGCTGTGTTTAAATGTAGGAGGTACCATGATGTCTAGTTGAGAGGAGAGAGTGGGGTTGTAGAGTGAGAGGTTGTTCATTGGGATGTTAAAGCCCCCAAGTATGAGGGACGGAGTGCTAGAGGAAAGAAAGTGGGGTAGCCAGGAAGAAAAATGTTCAATGAATAGCCTTGTATGACTGAGGGGGGGCGATAATTAAAGGATGCCTACACTGCTGCCTTTACAGTTGAGTCTGGGAGTGTGGGAGAATACTAGTCCACTGAAACATAAAGAAGCTGGAGTAGCGGTATCAGAGGGGGAAAGCCAGGTCTCAGTGAGTGCAAGAAGTGTGAGGGAATTAGATATGAAGAGGTTGTGTATATTGCTACAGATGGAATGGGCATTCCAGACTGCACACTGAATCTTGGTAGAGGATAAACTGCAGGGTATTTGGATAAGGTTTTCTAGTTGTTTTAGTGTGAGCAGACGAGGTGAGGGGCCCTGGGTTGGGAGAGACATCACCAGCTGCTAGAAGTAGGAGGAGAGATAGCGACAGGAGGTGTGAATGGTGAATGGGTTTTATATGGGCGGGGTCTAGGATGAGATTGGGTGGGAGCAGGAGAGAAAGAATAGAGAAATGAGTGCAGGGCATGAGATGAGAGAAGGGGTAGAGTACAAGAGGTGAATTAATGTGGATGTGATTGTATTGTTGAGTGAAGTGGGTAAAAGGAGATATTTTGATGCTGATAGACAGGAGAGAAAAGGGAAAGAAGAGAAGATAGAGCATTGATCAGATGAGTAAGTACTTTGAGAAAAGCAGAATGTGCAGAAGTAAAGCAATAAGGACTGAGTGTTAGAGGGACTGAGGTGGTCTCAGGTAAAGGAAATGTTGAAGTGTTCTGATTGCAGGAAGTGTTTGCTGCTGTCATTTCTAAGTATATTCTATCTATCTATAAATGGGATAAAGAGTTTGGGGTGGAGTGGTGAGGGGAGGGGTGGGCGGACGGGCAACTGAAAACTGTTCTGGTTTCCAAAAGGGATCTTTTTAACTCAGACTGTGGAAGACAGAGATGATAGGGTCAAAAAGGCCTCAATAAAACTATGGCTTGGAGATGCACAGAAGAGGTGAGGAACTTGTAAAGAGGCCATACTAGACTTAGTGTTAACAAATGGAGATTTGGTATCAGATATAACTGTAGGTGAAAGTTTAGGATCAAGTGATCATCAGTCAGTGTGGTATAAAATAAGAACAGTGACTGAGTCACACCACACAAAAACAAAAGATTGAGACTTTAAAAAAACAGACTTTTCTAAAATTAGAATATGTGTAAAGGAGTCATTATCAGACTAGATCAATTTAAATGGAGTCCAAGAAAAAGGGGATTGTTTAAAAGTTGCACTGCTGAAGGCAACACAAAATTGCATTAGGCTTGTCAGTAAAAGCAAAAAATTCAAGAAACCTTGGTGTACTCTGCAGATGTGGCCAAAATAGTAACAAACAAAAAGTTAGCATTTAGTAATTATAAAAAAAAAAAAGTAAGGAAGACAGATTGATCTATAAGATTAGGCAGAAAGAGGCTAAGCACGTTATAAGAGCTTCCAAATCACACACAGTAGAGAAAAGAGCACAGTCAGTAAAAAAGGGGACAAAGCATTTTTTTAGATACATAAATGAGAAAAGGAAAGTTAGTTAGATTAAAAACAAAAGAAGGAAGGTATGTAGAAGACGATAAATGTCTAGCTGACTGACTCAATTAATATTTTTGTTCAGTATTTACAGATGAAAATGAATGAAAGGGGCCTCAGTTAGGAAAAAGGACAAATTAGTCATTTGTTACATGGGAGTTTAGCAAGGTAGAGGATCTATTTCACCTGTCAAAAGTAAAGACAAAGAAGTCAATGATGGAATACACCCAAAATTATTAAAAGAGCTTAGTGGAGTACTAGCAAAACCATTAATAGACTTATTTAACCAATCATTGTTAACAGGAGTAGTCCCAGGAGATTGGAAGTTAGCAAATGTTGTGCCCATTCACAAGAAAGATAGTAGGGAGGAGTCAGGCAACTATAGGTCAGTAAGTCTTACTTCAGTAGTGGGGAAAGTAATGGAAACCATATTAAAGGATAGGATTGTTGAACATCTAAAAACACATGGATTTCAAGATCAGTGACAACATGGGTTTACTTCAGGGAGATCATGCCAAACTAATCTCACTGATTTTTTTTGATTGGGTAACTAAAATAATAGATCAGGGTGGTGCAGTAGACATTGCTTACCTAGATTTCAGTAAGGCTTTTGACACTGTTGCACATAGAAGGCTTATCAATAAATTGCAATCTTTAAGTTTGGATTCCAATATTGTTGAATGGGTAAGGCAGTGGCTGAGTGACAGGCAACAGAGGGTTGTAGTCAATGGAGTATATTCAAAGCATGGGCTTGTCACCAGTGAAGTACCTGAGGGATCTGTACTTGGACCCATTCTCTTTAATATTTTTATTAGTGATATTGCAGAAGGTCTTGATGGTAGGTATGTCTTTTTGCTGATGATACTAAGATATGTAACAGGGTTGATGTTCCAGGAGGGATAAGTCAAATGGCAAATGATTTAGAAAAATGGTCAAAGTTGTGGCAACTGAAAAAAATGAACAAAAATCTCAGGCACTCACTGTGATTTCTTCCAGGCAGTTTTTTGTTGCAACGTTTCAACCTGAAACCAGGTCTTTATCAAATATTTAATGTGGATAAGTGCAAGATAATGCATCTTGGATATAAAAATCCATAGGCAAAGTACAGAATATTTGATAGAGTCCTAACCTCAACATCTGAGGAAAGGGATTTAGGGGTGATTATTTCTGATGACTAAGGTAGGCAGACAATGTAATAGAGCAGCAGGAAATGCTAGCAGAATGCTTGTTTGTTTAGGGAGAGGTATTAGCAGTAGAAAGAGGGACGTGCTCATGCCATTGTACAGAACACTTGGAGTATTGTACGCAGTATTGGAGACCATATCTCCAGAAGGATATCGATACTTTAGATAGAGTTCACATAAGGGATACTAAACTGGTTCATGGATTGCAGGATAAAAATTCATGGAAAGGTTAAAGGAACTTAACATGTATAGATTGGAGGACAGACGAGACATGGGGGGATATGATAGAAACATTTAAATACATAAAGGGAATCAACACAGTAAAGGAGGAGACTATATTTAAAAGAAGAAAAACTACCACAACAAGAGGATATAGTCTTAAATTAGAGGGGCAAAGGTTTAAAAATAATATCAGGAAGCATTACTTTACTGAGAGGGTAGTGGATGCATGGAATAGCCTTCTAGCTGAAGTGGATGAGGATAACACAGTAAAGGAGTTTAAGCATGCATGGGATATGAATAAGGCTATCCTAACTATAAGATAAGGCCAGGGACTAATGAAAGTATTTAAAAAATTGGGCAGACTAGATGGGCCGAATGGTTCTTATCTGCCCTCACATTCTATGTTTCTATGTTTCTATCATAATTTTCTAGTAAATCCTCATTATGCAGTCCATGGAATAGGAAGAGGACCAAGATATTGCACACTATCCATGTATGTTAACCGATTGCACAGAGAGTATGGTTATAGGTGACTATGTGCTGGGATCTCTCTTGTCAGTATGCAGACTAAATGGCTGAGACATCTGCAATTTTTTACTTTTAAATGTTACTGAAAAGCCATCTTGTGGATTTTTCTCCAAGACACATATTTTACCAAATGTCAAACAGATTATTTTAATGGCAGGCCCATGTAAGACTTTAAATACTGAGCAAAGAATAAAATCTAAATATTTTTTTAATATTGTGTTATTTACTTAAAATGTGTTTTTTTATGCTCATAAACACACTTCTTTTTTATGTAAACAATAGAAAGTATTCGCTTATTGAGTAACATTTCTTTACAAATTCTTGATGTGTATGTAAGCATTCTGTTGAGCAAGATCCATACGTTCAAGCTGTAGTTTTAAGTAAAGAGAATTCAGATATTCCGAGGATCAGACAACTACAAAATAGAAAAGTATTCTAAAACTATGGACAATTAAAAGTACTTTGAACCACTGAAAAACCCTACTTGACAAGTTGTTTGCAGCTTTTTATGTTAGTGTTCTTTTAAGATATATATAAAACAGAGAGAAGGAACAAAGAAAATTTGTGGAAAAAAAACCCAAATAAACGTCACATTATCTCTGCAACAAATACATTTACAAAATCCAGATATATCTTCTTTTTTTTTTTTTTAAAGTGCTATACACATGGAAGTAAATTCTGTTAACTTAGAAAAAATCATTTTAATCAATTTGTTTGGCAAGAATACTCACAACACTTAGGTTCCTGCAGAAGTTTATCAGGTCATATATCGACATTTCATATCTGATGTTGGATAATGCAACTAGCCCGGTTTAGTGAATCAACATCAATATTTTATAACTGTTTACCCCTTAAAGACTGTGTGAGAGAGATTTCTAAACTAAGTGAAATAAAAAAAAAAACTATTTTATTCAAGCAGATAAAATGCAAGTTCAATCAGTTTAGATGTTGCAAAAGAAAATATTACAAAGTATTAACAATATTTTATTGAAAAAATATTGCTTGGTATCATAAAAATGTGAAATTGTATATACATTATTTTATTGAAAAATTACAATGGCAGATCGAAATGTATAGTTCAGGTTTTCGCACAAAAAAATTTATATCCCAGTAGATTAAGGAAGACTTAACAAGTTACAGCGGTTTAATAAGTGACTAAACAACACTATTAGAATCACACTGAAATTAAAATTTACAGGAATAAAATTTTAAATCTGACATTAAAAACAACCTTTGATGTGTTATAACAAAATAAATTACATTTTATGTGCATAAAACTAGATATGTGTAGAAACCAATTTTTGTACACGTTCTGGAACTAAGTTATGAATTCAGTCTTTGAAGGGGTATACAGGAATTACAAAATTAAGTCAAAATCTAATTTCTGAACTGTAACTGCTGTGATCTGATTTGTTTCTAGATATTTGAAACTGAAAACGTGTTTTTTTTTGTTTGTTTTTTCATAAAGACATCAAAAACACAAATTAAACCCCTTCCACACTACAACATACAGGTACAATTACATGATGGGTTGTGATCATACAATACAGTAGTGAAACAAATAGTTAGCAAAAACAATATTCTGTATTAGTGGAACATCACATGTATTTTAGGTTTGTTTTTGTTTATTTATTTTATGAATTTTCCCTCAAAATTGACAAGATTATATAAAAATATTTCTGGTGTTGCAATTTACTGATCAGCCACGTACTCATCTTACTTGTGACATTTTAGAGCATAAAAGACTTAATATACAAATAAAAGTGGCCGACACAATCCCTTCATTTCACCAGATTCTTAAAATCTTATTCATTAATACTGTGACTTCAGAACAAATATTTACATGCCTGCATGCTTTAAACCATAAAGGCTTTTAAAAACCAACAGAATGACAAAACATTGTCTAAAATTATTTTCCTAAACTCTAATAATCTACTGCATACATTATACCTTCCTTGCGTTATGTCTATTTACATGTGGCCAATGCATTTCAAGCAAAGCATTTTTTTTCCTGAATCCCACAGTACTCAAAGGGAATTTAATGGTAATTAGTTGGGTTTTTAGAGTAGGTGCTCAAGAAGAAAATAGTAGTTTATTTTACATTCAGCAGATAGTAAAAAGTTATTTTCGCATTAAATAATTCAGTAGTTCAATATCCAAGAGCAAGTATCTTCCTTGGTTGGCCAAAATGTTTAATCTTAAAGCAAATATTGTTTGAACTTAAAAACACCTTGCAAGAAGAGTTTTGTAGAATTTAAGTTTCTTTGAAATGTATGCCCTTATAGGAATCTTCTTCAACTGGCTTTCTTTCTGGGCTTGTTTTTTGCTGGTTTAGATGTGAGAAAATCATCTGTTTAAGATGCCACAGTTGGAAGTTTGTGATGTGCTCAAATATCAGAACAAGTTTCATATAAAAAAGAAGTACTGTGGGTCTTGTTGATACATATTTATACAGGTTGTCAGCAACATCTCAAATAAAATCCAACAAAAGATGTGCTACTGAAGGAATTAGAAAACTTCTTAAAACGTCTGGCTTAATAGTCACAGGTTGGCAGTCTAATATATCAGTACAGTTATAGAACACTGGTGCTCCTATGTGGAGCGTTGAGAGTTCTAATTTGTCAGGGTTTTCAAAAGTTCTCACAGAGTCCTCTACAGTTGTATGTGTGACTTCAGTACATAACACTGGTTTTTAAATAAAGTCTTCCATCTAAAAAAAAAAAAAGGAACGTATTATTAATAAGTAGTAAAATAATTAAATTGTATTACACGTTTTAAAACAATTGTAGAAATTTAAACATGTTGGATAAATGCTCAAAATTGTGAATAAAACAGCACTTGGTTGGCAGACAGGTATGAGAAATTGATTATATTACTAATTTATTTTTTAATTAGATTGTAGATTAGCGTAGACTTTTAAACAAATATAGAAATTAATTTTAAACACTACTATTGCTATTCCAGTTGCTTATACAGTACATAGGTTAAATGTTATTCTCATTAAAGTGATTAAAACATCTTTATCACAGCATGCTTTTTGGAGATTGTAATAGCCTTTAGAATTAAGAGTAACATGAAAAATTAAAACATGCAAATCAATAGATATTTTACAAAACAAGAATATAACTTGAAAAAATGTAAAAGTAAATGCATTTTCAAAATACATAAACTAAAATGTAAAAAAAATCTAATTGGACAGTAGTCTGTGATAACATACAATTTTAAAGAAGTAAAGGTTCACAAACAAAGATGAACATAAACTGATAAAAGCAATATTGTAGTGCAGCACATTGGTTTAGGCAATATAGAGTTAAAGGGAAATAAACAGATAATTTGATTAAAAAAAAAATATAGATAAGCACATGGAAAATGTAGGTACTATATGTTAATAATTTTACAATTGTGATTGTAATAGTTCTTAGAATATGGTCTTCATGAAATAAAGGTAAATATATAGCTAAATAAAAAATTAGAATGTATGCTATATACACCTCAACTATTAAACTACAAAATAAAAGCATGTGATATTCTTTAATTTAAAAAATGTCTTTCTGGGGGGCGTGGTTTGGCGCTCGAGCTGCACGGCCGCATGTCGGAGTAGCTCCTGCCGATCGAGCCGCACGGGGCAATAAAACAACCGGTCTAACGAGCGATCCCCACCGCTAGCATCACCGCAAGTACCCACCATGTCCCAGAGGCAAAAAAGCAAACCCGCGAAAGCGGATAAAGCGTCCTTTTTCTTAAAAGCCGCACAGACGAAAACGCGGGAAACCCAGGAACAAGATGGCGGCCCGCCGCGATCGCGGGAGGGCTCCCCCGCTTCCCCAGCCTCCCCTGACATGAGTGTGGATGACCAACCCCTCACGGTGGCCACCATGAGGAGCATGATGACAGAACTAACGGACTCAGTGCAGAGGAGCCTCAGGGCACAAATGCTCACACTGACAGCTGAGCTCAGAAAGGATCTGCATGATATAGGGACCCGTACAGCACACCTGGAATCCAAAATGGACGACTTCTCAGTGGCCCATAACAGTGTGGCTGACAAAATGCAGGAACTAGAAGACACTATTACAGCCCAAAAAATCAAGCTGGCAGACCTGGAAGACAGGTCTAGGAGGAACAACCTCAGATTTAGGGGAATACCAGAATCGGTAACAAATGCTGATCTAGACCACTATTTACAAGATATGTTCCAGCAGCTGACCCCTGAACTGCATCCAGATCAACTACTACTAGACAGAGCGCACCGTCTTCGGAGACCCAGCCACTTACCTACCACCGCAGCGAGAGACGTCATAGCGAGAGTGCATTTCTTCCATGCCAAGGAACGGATCATCAGAGCAAACAGAAACAAAGGGATGCCTGAGAAGTACCACAACATAAAAATCTTCTCTGACCTATCAGCAGAAACACTGCAGTTCCGCAAATCTGTGGCGCAAATTACGCTGTCGCTACGCACACAGGGACTGAGCTACAGATGGGGTTACCCTGCCAAGCTGCTAGTGTACCACCAAGATTCCCTCCAATCCATCACGTCGGCACCACAAGGTATACGGCTGCTGGGAGACTGGGGTATCCCGCTGGCAGAGATGGCGAAAACGGGCCCGGCGAAAGTTCCTCGTCTGACTCAAGACTGGGCATCCAGATAAAGAGCCTCCATACCCATGCGGTATACGTAAGACGCTCACCCAAGTTATGAACTATTTTGTTGCACTAGTTATTATGCTGTTTCACATTTTATGTTTTGTTATACTACTACCACATACCCATAGCTTGCAAACGGGAATACTGAGGCCCCCTGACTTCCCCACGCACCAACTACTACAGTAGCTAACGAGATATACTCTCGGCTAGATTTTGACACTGCCCAATTACAATAGGTTAGGGAGTTGGGGCATCGTAAAAAAAAAAAAAAAAAAAATAACACATGCGGCTAAGGACACCTATACCCATAGTGCCCCGGGCGTGCTGGATCGAGTGACTCCCTCCTGACGGGAGTGTCCCACTTCACGACCCCACTAACGTGCGAGCGACCTCCGGGCGCCGCACTAAGGCTCGACCCAAAGGAGCCTAACAGGGCTATGCCCTCGCCTACCCCCTTTTCCCCCCGTTATAAGAAAAAGCCAGAAAACAGACGACACAGGTTGACCTTCCCTCACCCCCCTCTTGCCTCCATACCACATCCTTTTACAATGACTAATCACACTGAACCACTAGGAAAGTCCATATCCCAATCATCCCACTATAAGAGACAATCCGACAGCCTACATACACGGGTACCAACCCCAGCGAATCCTAGGGAAACCACACCAGAATGAGAATAGTAACCTATAATGTACGGGGGCTTAACTCCCCTGAAAAACGAAGACTACTTCTGCACGAACTTAAGAAGAACTCAGTAGATATAGCATGCCTCCAAGAAACGCACTTTAGGGGTCCCACTGCACCTTCCCTCTTCTCAAAACTATACCCTATACAGTTTCACGCCCTGTCAGAATCAAAAACGAAAGGGGTTTCCATCTTAGTGCACAAAGACGTGGTCTTCACTCCACAAATCAGCCATATAGACCCTACGGGAAGGTATATTATAGTGGTGGGGCTTTTCAACAACACACAATACACCATAGGGACAACGTACTTCCCGAATGACAACCAAGCATCGTACCTCAAATCTCTCCTGTCTAAACTTGATACCTACAAACAAGGGGGACTCATCTTAGGTGGTGACTTTAATTTCATTCAATCCCCGACCCTTGACACTACGGCCTCCCCGCAGGGAAAACACAAAACAGGGACCCAAGCCCTCTGCACACGCATAACCAACACCTTGACCTTGTACAACCTATACGATAGTTGGAGAATCTTACACCCTACTGATCGGGATTATTCCTTCCATTCGAGAGTCCACAACACCTACACGCGTATAGATACATTCTTCATAGATAACAAAACCCTACCACAACTGAGCGACTGCAGATTAGGAGAGATAACATGGTCGGACCATAGCCCAGTATACCTTGACTTGGATGACAAATACCAAACCCATGGTAGGGGCACTTGGAGACTGAACGAGTCTCTCCTCCTTGATAAACCGTTCGTTGAGCGAATGACAACAGAACTCAGAGAGTACTTCCTCACCAACACAACAGGCGAAGTCTCAGAATACACGGTGTGGTCCGCACATAAAGCAGTAATGAGGGGACAGTTCATCAAACAATCCGCGTACATAAAAAAACGCCACCAAACCACCCTCCTAGACTGCCACAAACAAATAGCGATAGCCACAGCCCAAAACAAAAAGACACCCACGCCAGCCCTAGCAGACAAATTACGTGACCTGTACCAAGACCTTAACAACCTTAATGCCCAAAAAACCAAGTATTTTTTGCACAGACTAAGAGCCACCACATACCACCACAGTGGTAAAGCATCTAAATACTTAGCCAACAGGCTCAGGACAAAGCAGGCCGCAAATAGAATTCCTTACATAATAGGGCACACGGGAGACAAACTCATGAACCCCATGGACATAGTACAGGAATTTGCACACTTCTATAAACAACTATACAATCTAGACTCAAGTGGAGGCGCTACTGCCCCAGACACACAAGCCATACGCAACTACTTACGTGATATAGACCTCCCCAAGTTGGACCAAAACTCCACGAAAGCCCTGCTCGAACCGATTACTATGCACGAGATCCGAGCGGTAATTAAGAACCTGCCCCCGGGAAAATCCCCAGGCGCAGACGGACTCCCCAACACCTACTATAAGACATTCATTGACATACTAACCCCACACTTGCTCAAAGTATACCATAGAGCGACGGAGACAGGCTCCCTTCCTCCTGAAATGCTGGTGGCCACGGTAGTGACACTTCCGAAACCTGACAAGCCTACGGACAATTGCAAAAATTTCCGACCCATCTCCCTCCTCAACACTGATGCAAAGATATATGCCAAAATACTGGCCAACAGACTAGCATACATCCTTCCAACTATCATAGGGGACGACCAGACAGGCTTTGTTAAAAGTAGGCAGGGTAGAGACAATACCAGAAAGCTCTCCTTAGTGTTAGAGAAGATGAGGGGATCGGGTCACGGCGGGCTTCTACTAGCCCTTGACGCCGAAAAGGCATTTGACAGGCTGAATTGGGCATTTCTCGAACATACGCTCCTAAAGTATGACATCCCCGCAATATTTATCAAACAGATCTTTGCTTTATACGCAGGTCCCACCGCCCGGGTACTGCAAGCCGGCTTTCTCTCTGACCCATTCCCTCTAACGAATGGTACGAGGCAGGGATGCCCCCTGTCGCCGCTACTATACGTCCTAGCCCTGGAACCACTACTAGTTCAAATTAGGCAGCGAGAGGGTATCCGCGGAATTGAGGTACATGGCAGGGAAGTTAAAATTAGTGCATTTGCGGATGACATACTCCTCTGTGTTTCTAAACCAGAGCAATCGCTCCCACTCATCTTAGACCTCATAAAAGAATATGGGACGTTGTCCTACTATTCCCTTAATGCCAGCAAGACACAAGCACTGGGAGTGCGGCTCAACCAACAAACACTCACCGCACTTAAAAAAGACCACAATTTTGAATGGAGGGCAGACACGATAAAATACTTAGGACTGACCTTCACAAAAAACCCTACAGAAACCTTCCCTGCCAACTATGTCAGAGTGTGGGGAGACTGCCGCCAACTAATGAAAAAATGGAGCACCCTGTTTCTGACATGGACAGAGAGAGTAGCAACAGTTAAGATGTCCATACTCCCGAGGCTTCAATACCTGTTCAGAAACTTACCAATTCAGGTACCTATGTCCTACCTTAGAGACACACAAAAAGACGTTAATAGATTTGTGTGGGGGGGCCAAAAAGCTCGAGTGCAGAGAATACTGCTACAAACACCGGGGAGACAGGGTGGCCTTGCCTTACCGGACATCAAGACATATTACCAAGCAGCGCTATTAGCAACAACCCTTCCCCACTTCACAAACACGGCTTTACCGCAATGGGTGCTCATGGAAAAACAGGCCATAAAACCCTTTGATGTACCCACCATAATGTGGCTCCCTAAAAAATTTCGACCAGAAACTCCACAGATGCCATCGCAGCTAAAAATAGCAGTCAGGGCTTGGGACAAGCTTAGACATAAACTGGTAACACCTACCCCTCTATCGCCAGCCACCCCGCTCAACACTATCACATACTGCATCCCAACCTTTAACGCTAAGCCATGGATAGCTAAAGGGGTCACACATTTGCACCAAATACTTGCGCATAACAAACTAAAAACCTTTCCAACTCTCCAAAAGGAATTCCACATACCAAAGGCCTCCCAATTCTCTCATATACAGTTAAGCTCATTCATACGAAAACACACAGGGCAGTCCTCTGCCCCAGATGATAACCCCCTCGGTATGACGAAATGGGAACAAACAACCACTAGAGGTTCATGGGCACCGACTTTTAAGCCACTATCCTGGTGTTATCAACTCATCCGACCCACACAACATTTTGCAGATTCTAATCCAGCCAAGCACTGGGCACAAGACCTACAATGCCACATAAGTAAAGATCAGTGGGAGCGGGCTATAGTGACGACCAAAAAACTAATTAAGTCGGAGGTGCTGTTGGAGCAATATAGGAAGACCCTATATAGGTGGTACATGGTCCCCACTCGCTTACACAAACTATACCCAGGTTCATCCCCGGAGTGCTGGAGATGCGGAAAGGGAGAGGGTACAGTACTTCATATATGGTGGCAATGTGAACTAGTCACCAGCTTCTGGCGCAACATACACTGCCTGATTCGAGCCGCAACAGGCACCAAGCTCCCCTCCACACCCATAACAAGTCTCCTACTACACATGCCAAGCAATATACCTAAAGGGATACAGAAATTAGCTTTCCACATCCTCTTGACAGCTCAGAGGGCAATAGCTAGGTTGTGGAAATCTCAACGACCACCACTGGTGGCAGAGGTCTGCAGGGACATTGATACACAACACCTATATGAAACCCGCTACCGAGGGGTCCTTCCCTTAACAGACACAGCAGTTGAAGCATGGAGGCTGTGGGAAGTGAGGGGAATGGGAGACACACCCGACGGCTGAACTACTAGACGCACTCGACTCCCAGGGTCGATCACCAGATAACGATAGACAAGCGAACGACAATACACCATGTTAGGGACAAATGTAGAAGTGGTCAGACGTACGAACTTAGAACTTAGAAAATGTATGTAGGAAAATGACACACCCGGAGATCTCAAAAATTATACATTGTGAATGTAAACATTGATGTAAAAAACTTGGTATGGACCCCCTTTCCCCCCCCCCCCGCTTTCGTTCTGTACCCCGTCCCCTCCCCCATGTCATGTTTGTGTTTACGGCATTGCCAAGATGAAAACCAATAAAAATCTTTAAATGGAAAAAAAAAAAAAAAAAATGTCTTTCTGCATATGTGTTAAAAATGTAACTCATAGGTAGGAACAAAGCTGTGGGAAAACGTAATAAACAGGAATGTTCAAGCTCAGGGTTAAAGATGTAGCCAGGTCAGGAACAGTAAAGCAGGAAAAGCAGTAAAGACCACAAAATGGCAATGTTCCAAAGATCACAGAAGTCCATATTTGCTCTTGTATCAGTTTTGCGTTGTTGGTACATGCATATTGAGTCAGTTGAAAAAATGATACCATTAAAGAGGTAAGACATGCAAAAGTCGAGGCTCACATCACTTTAGGTTAGTTGGAGCCTGAATAATGCCTCATCAAAATGAAACTGTGTCAAAACTGCTTTAATTGTGGCTGAATTGGCAAGGCTGCATCAAAATTAGAGCAAGGACTCTGAAATGAAATGGCTGTGCCTCCTTATAATAACAAATAAGGTGCAAACCCTGTAGTGTTATATAAATGCACATATTATACAAATTTCTGAAAAATATTAGGTTAAGTTTTTATGCTTTCCAATGTGATCAGTGTGATTTAATAATCTTATTAAGTAGATCATATTATTTTAATAGTTTATCATTAAAATCATTACACAATAATTTGAAAGTTGTTAGCATTAAGTATATTTGTCATATTCTATGAGAGAGGGATATTATGGATAGCAGCTTTCATGAATTTGGTAAGTGTTAAGATGGGGTAAGGGAATGGTGTCGATGGATAGGTAGGATAGCCATAACATGGGTAGCTGAAGCAGGTGAGAAGAAAAACAATACCTCTGTATGAAGCATAAAAGCATAAAATACCTATTATCAATATTATTATTGTTGGTATTTATTTAGCGCTAACATTATTCCGCAGCGCTTTACAATATTATAAAGGGGACAAATTACAAATACAAATGTTATAGGAACAATTGGTTGATGAGGACCCTGCTCAAAGGAGTTTACAATCTAGAGGAGGTGAGGTATAAAAACACAACATTAAGGTCATTGAAGGGGATAGCAACTAAGCAACAAGGTGGGAAAGTAGCTGGAAGGTGAAAGTGGAGTATTGCCCTTTATGAGAGAGCACAGACAGGTTTGTGAAATAAAAGTTACTCTAGGAGGCCATAAGCTTTTCTGAAGAGTTGGGTTTTGAGGGACTTCTTAAATGATTGAAGACTAGGGGAGATTCTGATGGGGGTAAGCAAGTCATTCCAAAGGAAAGGAACTGTCCACGAGGAGTCTTGCAAGTGTGTGATAACAGTAAAATTGCAAGCAGGACAGAAGAAGGTCACCAGCAGAGTGGTGAGGCCAAGAAAGGCATACCTACGAATTAGTGAAGAAATGTAATATGGGGTAGAGTTGTTTAGAGCTTTACAGGTCAGGTTTAATATTTTGCATTGACTCATACAGGATACTGGAAACCAATATAAGGATTGGCAAAGGGGCGAGGTGTGAGGGGAGTGACAGGAGAGAAAAATCATCCTGGCAGCAGCTTTTATTACAGACTGTATCAAGGCAGTATAGTTTCAGGAGAGACCAATTAGGAGAGAATTATAGTAGTCAATGAGAGAAATTACCAGAGCACAAACAAGCTGCTTAATAACAACTTGAGTAAGAAAGGGGCGGATGCAAGCAATGTTTTTAAGGTGGAATTGGCAGGATGTGGCAACAGATCCCCACAAATAGTGGTTACAATATTTTGTTAGAAATATCTTAAAAACTGTAACAAAAACAGAAAAGTGCTAACAGAATACATAAAAACAAAATCTCTAACCATTATGGAAAGTGCAGCATGCTTGATTACAATTAGAGTTAAAATATAGTGCTAAAAATGAGGTGAGTAGTTAACCATTCATTTATCTCATGACATGCCAGGAATGATTTATGTGAGTGATTCAGTCATCATTAAGGTTATATCATTTACAAATGTGAACGTACAATAGCAAATAGTTTGCATATGTTGAAATGTATCCAGAGCTGCACCTTTTCTGTGGAACTCCCTTCCCTTCTCCATTATACTTTCACCCAATCTCCACTCCTTCAAAAAATCTTTGAAAACACACTTCTTCAGGAAAACATATCATTTAAACTGTTAGCGGATTTTCATACTTCCCCCCACCACCACCACCATGACTCCTCTCGTGCCAAAAATAACCTACTAAGTTCCCACTTCCTCTAGCATGTAAGCTCATTGAGCAGGGCCCTCAACCCCTCTGTTCCTGTGCATCCATTTGTCTAGTTACAATTACGTGTCTGTTAGTCCACCCATTGTACAGCGCTACGGAATTTTGCTGAGTCTATATAAATAATAAAATAATAATAATAATTTGACTTGGAGATTTATTTCATGCCGAACTGCAATTTGGCCAAATTTGGGCTGATTGGGTAACTGGACAAATTCCTGGTCCAAGAGAACCATGAAATGCTGAAAATGTGTGGTTTGGGTCATTTTTCTGAATTCTGCCCATGGTACCAAAAAAAAAAAAAAAAAAGATTAAATTGATTAATGGATAGGGTGCAGTCATTAAATGTTGATTTTATTCACAGATCAAGTGAGAACTGAAAAATAGAGGGAAATAAATGATGAGCCGTGAAAAAAAAAATGTATATTCTTTTTTCCCACTCTATTTGATAGGAGCATTATTGGTTCTGAATTCTGCCAATTCAAACATACATTCGTCCAAAATGCGTGTGGCACAAAAATTTTTCTATTATCAGGAAAAATGGTTTCTCATTATATAAAAGTCTATCTATCTATCTATCTATCTATCAAAGAACACCTAGAAAAAAAGCCCTGGAAACAGTATTGCTTATTTGCCAGCAGATGGCAGTAGACCAAATCTTAAAGCAACCTCCAGTAACAAATGCTACACAATCATGCAATGATAATTATTTTGCCTAGAAAAGGATAAGAAAAATCCAGTTTGTTCTGTTGTATAGAGGTTTGATAGATTTCTCTTAATAAAACAAGGCAAGGCAATATCTAGTTGATGTTTAATGACAGGGAAGAACTATAGTTGTTTAATCAAATGAACTCTAAAGTACACTTAAAATGAAAAAAAATATATTAATTTGTGATATTCAGTATAACTAACTGAAGTTTATTCAAGCAAGGTTTCAGCTAATTAAAGTATTTTTTCAGCATTTATTAATATGCATACTATTTATAGCAATGAATCACATTTCGAACTTCGGTTTGTAGCTAGACATATTGTAACAACTGTGTTACATGAAAGGTACTTAGGACTCAGGTATTAGTAACTATTATTGCAGTCTGTGCCTATAATGTTAGTGCCATCTAATGGTTATTTTATGTATTGCTTTTGTTGTGTGTACTTTATTTTCACTTATTGACCCCTTTCAATATGCTCATTATTCACAGTATTCAAAGTTACATAGTTACATAGCTGAAAAGACACATCAAATTCAGGATCTCACATTTGTTTTTGCTGTTTATCCAAAAGAAGGCAAAAAACCCAGTCTGACGAACATCCAGTTTCGCAAAAAACTAGGAAAAAATGCCAGAATGGCAGTCCGATATCTTCTTGAATCAAGTAGCTATTACCCCACTAATTAAATAGTATTTCCTTGTATATTATGTTTTTGCAAGTATTTATCCAATTGCTGGTTAAACAACTATATGGACTTTGATAAAACCATAACGTCCGGTAGAGAATTCCACATCCAAATTGTTCTTACTGTAAAAACCCTTTCCTTTGCCTTAGACTAAATCGCCATTCTTCCAGTCTAAATGCATGACCTCGTATCCTAAGTATAGTCCTGTTTATTAGCTACACTAGCTAGTCTACTTACTTAATTTGCTTATTCTATCTCTCCAAAAAATTTACTTGTTTTTTCTCTTGTTATAGATGAAATATATTTATTGTATTTCATTTACATTCTTGTTTGTAACCAATACTTTACAGTAGACAGAAACAATGTGTTTAGCAAAATAAATCTTGTTTATTTTTGGCATAGACGTTTTTTCTAGGAGGCTGGTGGGGGATCTGCCTGCAAAAGAGAATGACTATGGCATGCATAGGATAAAATGTTGAGGGTATAGAGCTTACAAAGAAGATCTCCTGAAATGCCAAGACAAATGGAATTATTCTAACCCTGTGGTGGTATATTCCAGTAGACGAGTTACAGAGTGAATCTCTAGTCTGGTACAATAGAGACTATTTCAGGCTCTACAGAGGTTCTACTCAGCACTTTCAAATCTGGTTGATTAACACTCTCTATCTGCTTTTTGCTAACAATAATCCTGTAATCACAGTCCAAGCCTTCATTGCAGTGTTGATAATTTGCTGTCTGGTGTTCAGCAGCTGGTGGTAACCACAAAATGGATGTTGCCAACAGTATCACAACATGCAGTGGCATTCAGATCCCTCCAAATGACTAACGAATGCAAAACAAAAATAAAATATCTTGAATTAAAACTGAAATCAAATGTAGTTATTGAATAAACCATATTTTCTTTCTGACAAATTATGTTTTTGCATGTTTTTACAGCTGAAACATCTGGCATGTGGAATATTCTCTTAAAATATAATTTATACACAGAACAAAAGGATTTTTAGAGTTGTATATTTTTTCAACTGTTTGTAGTGTAACTTAGAGTTAAATGATGCAGAAAGCAAGATAATATGTTTGTTCTGTAGACATTCCAAGCTTAAACAGATTTTTTTGAAGACTTCAATTATAAAAACATTTAAAACACACAAAGTTGCACAATTTTTATTTTAATGAAGATGAGAAGTTCATTAAAGAAGATAAATATTTCATTAGATGTTAAATAAAACAAAGAGATTTTTGGCTTCTCTCAGCACAAAATTCCTTTGAAAGATTAATTAATACATGCAAATTATGCAAATTAGACCCATGCAAATATTTTATGAAGACAATTAAGGGACCCATTAATTACTGCTTTTTTTGCTTCAGTGAGATTCATTCATTTAATTTTAATTTCACTTTAACTGTTTTGATGTATAAGCTTGCTGCTAAGAACTTTATCTTTCCTAGTGGGTCACTTAAACATATAAATTTCATCAACTGAGCAGCATGGAAAAACTGTAAAAGGTATTCTCATGACTATGTTTTGTATCAAGAGAAATGTTTAACACAATGCAGTCCTAGAAAGAAGTAAACTGCTGAAGAACGTGATCTCATTCTTGGCTGGAGTTCAACTGCTGCAAAAGCAATTAATTTGCTTTGGCTGTTCTAATATAGGGGAATTAGAAAGTGTGACACAAAACAAATAGAAATAATTAGTTCTCCAAAATGATGTTCTCATTAATATAGTTTGAACATTTGAAGAAAAAAAAAATCATGATTATGTTATATATGAATTCTGGTCCTACCAAATGAAGGTAAGATAATGTAACCAATTCTGGACATCTTCGTTAGCATTGAAGCTGCATTTATTGTTACTGTAGTGTACACATTTAGGAGATTGTAACCAATCTGTATTTATGCATTAGGTAATACAGACAGCCAAGTAATATTTTATTATATTCTTTTAGAATCATTATGTTGCATTCCTCTTTTACAATGATGGATAACTTTGGCAATGCAAATATGTGTAGCCCGATCTTCCAACTGTTCTGCTTTTGGAAGTACAGTCCCGATTTCAGGGATCTGTCCCACTGTCCTGATTAAGATCTCTGATGTCCCACTTCCAGGGATACCAGGGAACTCTTTCCAGGCAGCACAGTGAAAGGGCATGCTTGCTCTGTGCATCACAATGTAGGACTATGCAAAGAGTGCTTCAGCCACCCTCTCTGCATGGTTCTTTAGGTTGATTGCTGGCCAGAGGCTTTTAATTGACTATCAGAAAATACACAGTGCAATTAATTCCAATTTTATATTAACTATGGAATAAAAAATAAAATTAGATTTTTATATGATTTTATATTTGTATACCCTGATTATAATAGGCTTGTTTGTTGTGGGGTTTTGTTCTTAGTGTGTTGGTTATATGAATCATTTTTCCGTAGTTTATAGGAATAGTGTTTCGCAATCACACATAAATAAATAGTTATTTCAAAAATATTTGGTAACCAGTCAGTTAATGTGCCTAAAATTAACACAAGCACTTAGTTAGTGCAAACTCTTCTCAAGAAAAGAGCCTCCCACTGGTTCTGCCCTTCCACTCACCTATTGCAGTGAGTGACGTGGCAAAAACAGTTTGTGTAGGCTGATACATATGTGGGTTATATAAATAACTAACTTGACACATAGTTGCTGAAATGGTTAAAGTTATTAAGGGGAGGACATTATTAAACTATGGTGGAGGAAACAGCCAGTGGGTCCTTATATATTTCCATATATTCCATATAGGAAGTAGATCAATTACCAAATAGGTGGGCAAAAAGGGAGGCTACACCATTTGTACTTCCCTAATATTAATCTTAATCTACATTATCTACTATAATGTGGTAACAAGTGTGGGTCTTAAGTCATGTATGACACCACAGTCCTCCCAAGGCTACATACAGCCTGGGATGGAGATGCATGGTGGTAGAATGAGACCACAGCTATCCAGAAATATACCAAAAACACATGCATCCTAAAGAAACCTAACCAATCAGATGATTACACAGTGCTGGTGGAGTGGAGAGAGACAGTCTGGCACTTGTAAGCATCAGAGTGGCACAGTATTGTATTAATCGTAATAGGTTTGTTGTCTGACACCATATTTTAGAAGGTATATTATATGTATTATATATTGGGGTTGTGAATTCTATGTCTATGAGTGCAAAGTATAAGTCAGGTTTTAGTGCACATGCAAATACCATTAGGCATCTTTTTTGCTTTACTAATACATAAACATACATGCTTAGCCTGATGCCTTTGTGCTGATTGGCATTAAATTATATTGTTAAACTGGATGTTTTTCAAAGATGGTTCTTAAGGAGCAGTCATCAACACTACACTGGCAACAAAAACATCAAAACCGCAGAGCAGATAAAAAAATAAATAAACTAGCTACAAATGCATGAAGAAATTAGAGTATGTTTCTACCCGCTTGAATTATTTAAGATAATCTTTTATTGCATCCACGTAGAAATCATTGGATAGAAACCTCTAATGTTTTCATATAATCACATGGACCATGCAAGACCTCATCATATTTTCTTGAAACATTTTTATGAGTGTGTTTTAAGTATAGAGCGGATGATTGGATAATTCCTGTACTTCCTGTATGTCATGAAATAACAAGTATTTGGAGAAACGTTGGGAAACGTTACTGTTTGTAAGAGAAATAACCGTCAGTTTTTCCCAATGTCTACTTTTGAGTGAGAAATTTTGAACTCTATTATGAAATCCTAGGTGTGCAGTTTTCACACATTTGGTCACACTTTTACATTTGAGCATTTTTTTCTGTAATTAATTGATGTCAAAGGGTTGGGAAAACCCCTTAACAGGACACTCCATACCCCTAAAGCACTCCAGCTTGATGAAGTTATTTATGAGTAAATAGTGTGCCCTCTTTTTGGTTTTACAAAAAGTACAGATTTTAATAGAAATCGAAACCTTTATGAATTAACCTTTTTACACCCCCCTAGCTGTCATCTGGTTCTGTTACATCCTAGTTGTTTAATTCAGTGCAGCTAAATGTGCTGAGGCCACCTGCCTTGCAAAAACTTCTCATTGAGTTGCGTTGGGAAACCTGTGATAGGACAGCAACAGTAGGTCTGGCCTGGGAGAAGAGTAGGAATTGCAAAGGCTGCAGATAAGAGATCTGTAGATTTTGCAAGATATTTTTAGATATAACTGAAATGAAAAAATTCATATTTAAGTATATGCATATTTTAATGGGGTATATCTATTAAACAGAGATGATTTGTGTATTTATTTTTCTTGTATTTGGGCAGTGAAGTGTCATTTAATATGAAAGTTCTGCAAATAACTTGTTGTGAAGGTGATAAATTAATGCATCATATAATCCTTAATTTAACAGATGATCATATATTGTAATGAGTAAAGTTTAATAGAGCCTATAGTGTTATTTTGATGCTGCATGACTCAGGTTAACAAATATTCAAATATATGCATGTAGCCTTTGGTACTATCCACCGGATTCGCTATATCCTTGAGAATTACAGAAGAACAAGTTAAAGGTCTCTTTGCCAGCTGTAAAGAGATTTAGGAGGAGCAGTCTGATTAAGGAAATATGGTTTCTTATTTGAACTCAAGGGAAATGTTATGTCTTTCTAGTACTTTGCTTTATCTGAAAAAAAGATTTAAACATAATGTATTCTTAGCTTTCACATTAAAATGTATGAGGCGAGGTTACTTGGAGATATAATTACGCAGTAAAGGGGAAGAATTCAGTGCTTTTGAAGGAAGTTCTTAATGTTCCATTTCATAGATCGAT
The DNA here is from genome assembly GCA_933207985.1 of Pelobates cultripes. Classification (NCBI taxonomy): domain Eukaryota; kingdom Metazoa; phylum Chordata; class Amphibia; order Anura; family Pelobatidae; genus Pelobates; species Pelobates cultripes. The sequence continues at coordinate 305,418,293 of OW240912.1, read as the reverse complement.
CCAGGTGTAGACTTAATGTCCTTATTTAACATTTATTTTGAAGTGAATATACAGATAAAATGTCTTTGCCAACAAAAATGTGATCAATATTCACTTTTCAATGAAAAAGTTATTTTTGCAAAAGTTAAAAAAGTTACTAATTTACAAACTGCTTAAACAAGAGAACTTTTTCTTCCTCACATTTTGTTCTCAAGAAAATTTATCAAACGGTCTCAGATAATCCACGTTACTTTATCATCATATTACTGATTGACGCTCTACCATATTTTTAGTAATACACTTTTTATTTATATAATAAAACCTACTGTGTTTGGCTCATTATTTAATTATATATTAGGTTAAGGGAGCTGTGATGAGTAGTTGTGATGAATTAAAAATATACTTCCTTTGGGAGCAAATTAGGGTAGTATTTCACCCTTGTTTCCGTTTAGTTTTTGACCTGTTACTTTCCTGCTTGATTCTTTTTAGGGTCAAATTGGTTTATTTTTTCTTCTGCTTTATTGTATGGTACAAAGCCTTGATAATAATAGAATATTAATTGCAAAAAAATAATAATTAAATGTCATAACTCCATTGTAATGTCTAAACTGCTTTTAATGTTATGTTTAATGACTTATTTAAAGTGTTATTATAAATTAAATGTCATGTTAAGCACCAAGCAGCACTACAAAGTTTGGTTAATTTTAGTGTGGTTAGTTGGTTTGCTTCATGGATTGTGTATAATCCTATTTTATTCCCTAGAAATTATTTTAAAAAGTGTGCATCTTAATCCTGTACTGCCAGTGAAATGTATTTAGAAACTGCTTATATTATTCGTAATATTATTATAAGTTATTTTAGGAGCCCAGCCAACATATTGCACAGCAATGTTTTCATTCATTTTTAGATGCTTAAACACATAGAATTGGCTATTTAATACCATGTAAACAACAGGTAGAACAGGTATGTTCATTAATTATGGAATCTATTCACCAAAGATAATTTTTTTCTGTATGGACAGTAAAGTTGTAGAATTTAGACAAAACCAGACATGTTATAAAAAAAATGCTTAAATGCTAACCTAATTTGACTTTTTAATGCATCAAATCTGATTTTAAAAAAAAGTACATTTGTTACAACAAAATACTATTTATATATTTTCTTTAAATAATCACAGAACATAATCATTGAATGTTTAAAACGAGCCATTTACAGTATGCATACACACACAAGATTTTCTGTAGATGTACATTTAAAGAGAAAGCAACGGTTTTGCTTTAGGTCGTCATTTTCTACTCCAATTACAAAAGAAAATCAATACCATATTGTATGAAGAGTCAAATATCTACAGAAAAAAAGTAATCTTCAAAGAGGAAATGTATGTCTAAATGCATTTTTTTCAGATTAAATAAAAAATAGAATCAATCAATGTCAATTTTTTTTTTTTTGGACAGTACATCTTTTAACCACAGATAATACAGACAAAAAGTAATTCTGTTGCCCTTCAGCAAAACCAGTTGGCCTTTTTAGTTATGTTTACATTCTGAAAAAATATTGTTTGCTAACACATTTATTAACAGTGGAACCCAATCAATGTACAGTGAATAAACCAGAATATCTAACAATGTCCTACTTAATGGAACTAACTTAAATAATACATTTCAGAAAACTACTAGATACTATATTACCCTACTTAAAAAGTCTGCAATAAAAAGTAATGTGGATTGTTGTATTATGTTAATTTGCCATTTTATTAGCACAGATAGGAATGTAATTTTTCTACAAAGTAAAGTGAAAATATCTTATTTCAAGAACACAAGATGTCACAGTCAAATATTAAATGCTTAAAATACAAATGGATCAATAAACTATTATTTTTAGCTGGCCAAAATTAATTTATCCTAGTAATTAACAACATTATGGGCTTGACCTTGTTTGCACTTGCATTCAATTCAGCCAGATGGTAAGCTGCATGGTTGAATAGCATGCTATAACAAGAGAACACTGATATGCAAAGATCTAGATTTATAGACTATGGATAGCCTACCTTGTATTGTCCTTTCAGCATCTGTTCTGCCCCCATTGCGGTCAGATTCTATCTCTGGAGTCAAAGACTCTAAGAGGAAGCAAAGTTAAACATCTTAAATAAAACTGATGGTTATTACTATGTAAAATGCAAATTTAAATTACGCATTGCATTGCATGTATTTTTACGTATGATTTTGTTATGAATTAACTGCCTTTAAAACAAATTATATAAAAATAACTAGAACTTCTTAGCACCAACTTCATTTGATTGGCCAAAGGATTGCCAGTTGTATTGCTGTATTCAGCAATGAAATCTGCATATATTTCTTAGTTCAATAGGCCTATATACAGGGGTAAAGCATGTGACATTCTGGAGACATGGGTTCTGGAGACATTATAACACGCCACAATAAATGAAGATCAAGTGGTTTAAAAATACCTCCAAACCCCAAGTTGACATTTTTTTGCCCCAAATGCTTGCATTATATTAGATTATGTTTTTAATGTTGACCATGAAAACACATTGCTAAGATCAGTAATCATCACTGTATTTGGAGAAAAAAAAACTTTTCAAAATTTAAAAAGCTGGCCACCTGGAGGATTCTTCACATATGTTCACTTTCCACAAATAAACATGGGCTACATTGGATTGTACTAAATAGGAACTTTTTTAGTCTCACCATTAAGGACTCGAAGACCTTCTGAGGATGCTGCTTGTTTCAACGCCTGCTCAGCTTGCTCCCTCCTCTTTGTTTCAAATTCTAGGGCTTCCTGTAATTTCCTTTTCGCTTTCTTCTCTTTCTTAAGTCTTTTTTGAATTATTGCTGAAACAGGAAATTCCAGTTGTGTTATTTAGGTTGACTATTTCTTCATTGTATATAGTACAGTCACAATACATTATCTTCAAGGCAAGTCTTTGACCTTCACTTAATAAGATATGAAAGTTCTTAATTCCTAAAAACTGCTTAGCAACATTCCAAGAAATAATATGAAATGTATTTTTAGCATTTTATAAACAACTACAGATCATAGCTAGTGACAGAAAGACCAGCTGCTGACTGCTTCTCTAACTGAATGATTCAGATTAATTGTCAAACAAGAGGAACAAGTATATAAAGCATTCAGTGTGATTACTAGAAGCACTAGAAAAGACTTGTGTAGCTTATAAGCGATGTAAAAATATACAAACACAACATGTAGTACATATAGAAATATTCAAATAGAATATAACAAAAGTGTAGCATTGGAAATGATAGGTGATGACAAAACACAAGGTAATATTGGGAACTGTAAAAAAAATTATAGTGGCCCTTCTCGTTCTACTTATCCCTGAGCAGTCAGGTATGAATAAAATGTGTGATAGTAGTAACATTTCTTGAATTACACCTAATATATCATATAATATACTTATTAATTCAGGGGAACTACACTATGGTTTTTAGACATCTTCCAATCTGCCCAGGACATCTCCCAATCTCTGAACATCATAGAGTATCAAACCTAAAATGCAAAGTGGAAATCTGTTTATAGATGATTTACTATATGTATCTTGCAAGTTAACTAACTATACTGCACTTTAACTACCTAGACAGTGATAGTTAATGGAAGATATGTGATTGTTCAGTTAATTCACTATTAGAGTATATCCAGACATAAAGACTTCTCTAGGTTAAAGCTCACACCAATCTTTACTATTCAATGTCAGTCAACCCCAATGAGATCCTTTGTCACCAGAACACAACGTCTCTGTTTTCTGAGAATCAGTGTGCAGGTTTACATCTGAATCCACTGTTAATATTAAATCCTGAAAACTATTTAAAAGAGCAAGAAGTTTTAACTTGTCCTAAGTTATTGTAAAAAAATAAAAATAGTGAAAATCTATATTGTTGGTCTGATAAATCACACACACATATATACAAGCTACCATGCTGAGTGTGATTTGTACTTGAAAATAATGTAATATGCGGTATGCGATACATACCTAAAAATAAGTTGTGTAAGTGATAGTAAATATGAACACACATAAATATGAATACAATGAAATAATCTATTCATAAGAACCTGCAGTTTAGTAAAATAACACCTAAATAAAAAATACTAGTATATTTACTGGTAGTGCTATTTGTGAGTCTAAAAACCAAGCTAATTATCCTTTATTATTTCCTACTCAAAAGTCATTATGGCATTACCAGCAATGTTTATCATAGTTATAAATAAAAGTTACATAATATAGTGAGGTTCCTACTAAAAAAAGAAAAATACTTTAGTCTAATGTGGTAATGTGGTATATATTTCACTAAAATAACTTGATCATAACATTTATTACTGAGAAATAGTTTTAATTAATGTAAACCTTACATTTCACCTCTTTTTGCTATATGTTTACACATTTAATTGTTTCATTTATAAACTATTAGTTTCAAAACTGATGTTCTAGCCGTGAAGACTCATTGTGAACCATGAAGTAAATTAGATCAGAATCTTATGATCAACCCGAACAGTTCCCATTAAAGAATTACCCTCTACAAACTTCTGTCATTTTAGAAAATGCTTTAAGCTTAATTCAGCTTGGAATACTTGGCATATTCTTAACGGCTGTACTTTTCTCAATCAAAATAAATGTTGATTGTAAATAAATAAATAAACATTACTCTACAGCACTGGTAGGCAACCTTTGTCACTCTAGATGTTTTGGACTACATCTTGCCTGATGCTTTACCAGCATTATGGCTGTAAGAGCATTATGGGAGATGTAGTTCACATCTAGAGTGCCAATGTTCTACAGTATAAATATACATGCTGTAGTCAGTTATTACTACAAAGTATGCCTATACAGAATTGATGTTTATATAATACCTCTGTTCTTCTGTTCTACTGCCAATTGCTTTTCTAGGGTTTCCCTCTGCTCTCGTTCCCTGAAAAGTTCCATCTTCAATTCAGTCTTTTCCATTTGTACTTGTTTCTCTTGAGCTCGGGCATTATCTATAGCCACCTTCAGCAACCCCTATAAAAGAATCAAAACAACAGTCATCATTAAATATGCTACACAGTGTGTACAATATGATTTTTGTACAAAAATCTAAATTATTAATTTGTATACCAAAACCCATGTACAGTGTCATGTGTGGTTTAGGCTATGAAATTAGGAAAGAACATCAATGCATTCTACCTTCCAAGGGGCCCCATATGATTTATTAACGTCTCCATTACATAAACCATATTTTTAGCTCTTCCGCTACATAGATGTGTTTTCATTTAAAACATTGTTTTACTTTTTGCCCCCACAGCCAACAAATCATTTATTGCACAAACATTTGATTACCATATATACTCGAGTATAAGAAGAGTTTTTCAGCACATTTTTTTGTGCTGAAAAAGCCCCACTCATCATATACTCGAGTCAGTGTCTGTATTATGGCAACTTACATTGCCATAATACAGACCAGGACCGCCGGACTCATTACAAGCCCGGCGGTCCTGTTGGGAGCTGGGAGCAAGCTGTTACTTTCCTTTACAGCAGCTCCGTTCAGCTCCCTTCTCCTCCATGCCGTTCAGCTCCACTATAAGTCTCGCAAGAGCCGCGGCCGTCAGAGCTTTGCCACGGCTTACCGTGGCAAAGCTCCGCGCGGCACACAGACCGCAAGATTTACAGTGGAGCTGAACGGCACGGAGGAAAAGAGAGCTGAATGGAGCTGCTGTAAAGATAAGTAACAGCTTGCTCCCAGCCCCTCTCCTGCACAGCCCATCCACTGGACCACCAGGGAATGAGAGCCCCCCGCCTGGCCAGACAACAAGCAGGGAGGGGGGACGAAAAAAATAAAATAAAAATGTTAATAATATTATAATAAAATTAAAATGTAATAATATTTAAAAAAATAAAAAAAAATAATATTAAAAAATAATAAAATAAATAAATAATAAAAATGCCCACCCCCCACCAAGGTTACACACTCTGCATCATATACACACACTGCATTCATACACACACTGCATTATATACACACACACACTGCATTCATACACACACACTCTGCATTATATATACACACACACTGCATTCATTATATACACACACTGTAAATAAATATTCAATGAATATAATTTTTTGGGGATCTAATTTTATTTAGAAATTTACCAGTAGCTGCTGCATTTCCCACCCTAGTCTTTTACTCGAGTCAAAAGGTTTTCCCAGTTTTTTGGGATAAAATTAGGGGCCTTAACTTTTATTCGGGTTGACTTATACTCGAGTATATACGGTATATATATTATGTCAAAATAGTTAATCTCCAACTCACCTATATTCCCAAAAATTGCCTATTTTATACAATGGTTCAGTTTAACTATTTTATTTAGCACAGATGCTTTTCATAGTAAAGAAAAAAATTAAAAAATATGAACCGCATTCACTAAAACATAAATCTGTCTTTATTGAAACAATAGAAACATGGAAAGCCCTTATGTTTTTAGACTGATTTACATTATTCAGCAATGATTTCTTTTGTTTTACTTCATCAGCAACAAACAATTAGCAACAAATAAAAGAGATCATTACATCAAGTGCCCCTTTAGATCACCCCAATTAAATTTTTAGTTTAGCTTTATTTTAATTCTAAGATACTAAATTCTAATTTTCTGCTCTGATTGATCTTGTTGACTTATCTTTGAAAGATGTACTCTGTGCAATGTCTAGAGATTATTTAGCAATATGCCAATCCTGGCAGTACTTAATGTGTTGATTGTTTGCATTATGAATAACGAACATACGTGGATAACGTGAAAAAATACAACATTCTTGAATGTGAAGATACAATTTGCAGGAATTGAAGGCATATAGAGATTACATAAAAAGAAGTAAGCCCTATTATATTTTTGGAATGTTTAAGCAAGAATTGTTTTATAGAGAGTTGCAAAATAGTAAGAATTTTATGAGAACATTTTTTTAATGGCAATAGGTATTGACTTGAAGAATATATAACTCATTTGGGAGATTAATTTGTCACGTGCTAGATTTATTTAACATGAAAAACAAATGATTACTGAGTCAGTAATATGTTTGCAAGCTATCAAGGAAAAGCATGTATACCGCAGCTCTCATTTAAAAGGTTTTTTTTGTTTTTTCATTTATTAATTCATTTTCAAAACAATCAGGGTTCATCACTAAACTTGGGAGTTGTGTGTCAAAAATATCTGATCTGAAATATATTTTGGCCATTTTGGGCCATTTTTGCGTTCCAATTTGGATTTTAATTTGATACAATTCTGAGTTTATTAAGTAAACAGATAGTTCCTGAGTATTGAATATAATAAATAACATCATGATCCCTCTAATGACATTTTGTAATACCCAAGTAAAAAAAAAATACAATTATAACAAGAACAAAAAGGTTTGTCTATAGATTCAGATAGAAAGTTAATCAACATTTTCCATACATACTAAACTAAATTTTGTGCCCAAATCCCTGTTTCCATCATTTCTATCCTAAAGTCCCATATTTCTAGTCGATGTGTCTGAACTTCACAGCAAAAATATTCACAGGAATGTGTCTTAAAACTACAACAAATGTGTTTAGAAATCAGTCTGAGTAAGACACATTGTTCTTCTTCTAAAAGTCATTTTAGTTACATAAATTATTAGTGAGCCAAGTAAAAAATGTCTTAGAACAGCCTCACCCCTGACCCCACTCACACTACTAAATTTAAATGTCCTTTTTTGTCCATTTGAAATGTTGCATGTTGGGAGATATGTTAAAATGTTTCTAGTGTGTTCTAGACCTTCATGACAAAAAAAATCACCAGAGTGATTAATGTTTTAAAGGACCACTATAGTGCCAGGAAAACATACTAGTTTTCTTGGCACTATAGTGCCCTGAGGGTGCCCCCACCCTCAGGGTCCCCCTCCCGCCCGACTCTAGGGAAAGGAAAGGGTTAAAACTTACCTTTTTTCCAGCACCGGGCGGGGAGCTCTCCTCTTGCTCTGCTCCTCCTCTCCTCCCCTTCGGCTGAATGCGCACGCATGGCAGGAGCTGCGCACGCATTCAGCCGGTCTCATAGGAAAGCATTTACAATGCTGTGATTTTCACAGTGAGAATCAGCAAGCGCCTCTAGCGGCTGTCAATGAGACAGCCACTAGAGGATTTGGAGGCTGGATTAACCCATTTATAAACATAGCAGTTTCTATGAAACTGCTATGTTTACAAAAAAAGGGGTTAATCCTAGAGGGACCTGGCACCCAGACCACTTCATTAAGCTGAAGTGGTCTGGGTGCCTAGAGTGGTCCTTTAATAATCTGAAGGGACACTGTAGGCACTAAAATGGATTCATCTCAGTGAATGAAGTTGTCATGGTGTATGGAGTCCTTCGGAACTGTCCTTCCATTTAATCTTATAACATTTAATGTTTTAATGCTAAACAAGTGTCCCTAGCAGCCCACCCCCACTGTGCTGACTGGGCTAATGTAGAAACATTAATTTAAGCAGCAAATGACAACTGTGATTGCCTGAGAGTGTGATCTGATTGCAGTGTGCCAATCGCAGCCCCATTTCTGATATACACTGGTTTTGCAAGCAGGAAGTGTATAATCTTTGCCATAGCTATATTTCCAGTAGGGGCTGGTGTGTGTCCAGAAACCCTCATTCATTTTTAAACTGCTTGAACATACTTTAACACTGAATATATGGACAAAGCCAGGATAATCCTACAGTGCCCCTTTAAAGAAACACCCCAAGGACCATAACTACAACAGCTCTCTGCCAAATATGAAGTAAAAAAAATGTCTATGAATTTGGTGAGGGTGGGGCCAGGTTACTCCTGACACTATGGTGCTTCAAGTGTGCCTTTAACTAAAGAGTAATAATGTTTATTTTTGTTTTTGTTCAACATTTGTTGAATGTTATTGTTCGTTATTTTCAAACAAAGGCTAGGGTGCACACATTTACATTGGATAAGTCATCAAAGTAAAGCAAAAATAACTATTGAATTCTTCAGTAATATTATTCAGTAGATATTTCTAAATGCTTACAATACTTCTCTCACAGATATTTACTGGCTCAGGTAAGTTAAAGCAAGCTTGAGAGTGATGGATTTAGAACTTACTGATCTGGTGATGCAAAACAGAATGAAGAAGGTATCCAATTCTAGAAATGGTCTGGGCTTAGACAAAGGCACTAGAACTAGTAATTTGCTGGACCCAATTCACAAAAGCTACATAAAGAATGAAGGGGGACCCCAATCAGTAACCTGCTTAGATCTTAAAGGAACACTCGAGACCCCTAAAGCACTTTAGCTTGCTGAAAAGCTTTATCTGCGAAGAGTGTGTCTTATTGTTTTTTTATTTTGGAAAAAGTGCAGATTTCAATCGAAATTGGCACTTTTATAAATTATACTGGTTTCACCCCCGTGGCTATTCTAGCAAACAAAGGGTATTGTTAATTCCTGGTTTGGTTAGCTTATTTACACTGAACTCAAAAAGCAGCACTTGCCCAGAGCACCTACACTTGCAAAGACTTCCCATTGAGCTGCATTGGGAAGTCTGTGATTGGACAGCCACATCAAGTCTGGGTGGGGTTAGAAGAGGAGGGCTTGAAAAGGCAGCATACAAGAGAACTGCAGGTTTTGCAAGCTGTTTCTTAGATGTACCCCAATGAAAAAATGCATTACTAGATCCATGCAAGTTTTATTTACGGTATATGTACTAAGCAATGATTTTTATTTGTTTTGTATTTGGGCAGTGAGGTGGCCTTTATGTATTGAGCAGCAGATGAAGGAACTTAAAAAGAAAATATTCCTAGGATAACAAATATTAAAAAGGTTGAGGAACTCTACACTGAGCATCCTATTCTGTAACACTTTATGTATACGGCTTATAATGTTCAGGTTAGAAATATTACCACCCCCATATCAAAAGGCTCAACCATTTGTCTCTGTTTAAAAAAACGTTTTAAAAAGTTTAAATTCCTGTATTTCTTTTTTTAACTATTGAAATGAGAATAACAGGGCATTCCTCTTGGCAGTAAATCCCCAATTTCTATTTATTTTTTTAATCTTAAATGACTGTGAGGTTTAGTTTCCATGGAACACTAGAGCACATTGTGTCAGCAGTAATTCTATTTAGCATGAAAACTGTTGCTTAGTTGCAAAAAAGCCTTCATCTAAGTTTTGTTTGCTGCCTGTTTAATAATTAATAATAATATAATCACTGGGAAAGGATATAAAAGGAAAAATACATTGGTGTCATGTGGCATTTTTGCTGCAATGCAACATGACACCTGTTTATGTCATGCCAATTTGTACCAAATGGTTTTTAAAGCATGGACAAGCTAATGAACTAATTTTTATAAAGTGCATTGTTGTCATGCATTTCGTTGAATATTGTAAAAATATCAATATCTTATCTTTTTTTTGGAGAGTTCAAATGTCAATGCATATGAAAAAACAATATTGTAGATTTTTGTATGTTGTAATTCATACTACACTTGTTATTTATATGTGAAAACATAAAGAAACTGGGAAACTACAACAAAATAACTTTAGAGCTACGTAAACATTTTAAAGATATTTTACCACCATGGATTATAACGCTTATTCAGGCATTCAGAATTGCCATTTTAGAATGGGTTTCTTAAAAGAGGCCTTAGTTGTTAAAGGCACCATAACCACTTAAATAAATCGAAGCAGTTATATCACCTACAGTGTCTAATTAAGAAATTAAAGAAACAAATTATTTTAAAAACATTTTAGTGTTATGGTAATAGTGTCTATTGTTTTATATTCAGGTTTATACATGGGATTTGCTTTTTTCCCCCAAAGACAATCTTCTCACTGTAACCTAATATGCCTACTGCCAATTCAATGCTTCACATAGAAAAGCACATTACCGACCTATGACGCATGTGCAGAAATCAACAGTCGCCACAAATCCAGTGGATGCACTGAAAACAATGCTGCATTTGGCATCATCATGCTGTGAGTGTTATTGCAAAATGTGAAGACCTCTGAAAAAATATAGGTCTTAAAGGGACACTCTAAATACCAAAACCACTGGCTCAATGTTGTGATTTTAGTTCAAAAATCCTGACCTAGAATCCTCGTTTGTAAACACTGCCTTTTCTGTAAAAAGATAGTGTTTACATTGAGCAATAAAAACAATTCTAGTGACTGTCTAGTGTTGTTTCCCTACTGTTCTTAAAATATTAGACTGACACTAGGTGGCGTCACACCCAACATGAAATCATAGAATGCTCCCCAAAGAGATGCATACTTTTTTATGTGATTTGTACAGCAGGTGCATGCACTGTAGGCTACCCATTGTTTCTCAATTGAGAAGTCATTTTTGGTGAAGATTAAAAGATGAGTAAATATTCTTTATTTTAGTTTTACAGGGGCTAAATCTAAGTCTTCACAAAGAAATTATAACATTAGAACTCTCACAATTACTAATTCTAAGAGTAGAGTTTCCATTTAAGGACTAGTACCTTGAGTGGCTATATGGCTGATGGCCACTACAGCTGTGTTTTAGGTAAAATGGAAACACTGGCATTTCTCAGAAATGGTAATGCTTTAGATTGCCAGACTAAACCAGTAGCATTTATGCACCAAAACTACTACATTAAGATTTAGTGGTTTGGGTGCTGAGTGTCCTTTTAATTGTTTTTTATTTTCATGTGTATTCTTTATGTGCAGCCTTGCATGGAATATGCCAACCGTACCATATCATGGCATAGCAAACTCAACAATATTTTACACCAGTCTTATTTATATTGCATATTGCGTGAAATATTTATTAGTTTTATTTATGTATTTATTTTTAACAAACGTTGTTGACCCCATCATGTCTTATCAGATTCTATAAACAATTTTTTTTAAAAGACTTTGATTCATTTTTTTGCATAAAAGAGTATTAAAGGATAATTGGTTTATTTGCAAACAGGTAGTTGATCCAAGGAGAAATCCGATTGCCATGATGGAGTTAAGAAGAATATTTCCCCCTTTTTTTGGCATAATTGGAAGTACAATTTCTACAGTACAATTTCTTGCCTTCTTTTGGATCAACAGCATAATGGGCTTCAGGTTTGATCTTGATGGACTTTAGTCTTTTTTCAACCTCGACAATTATGTAACTTTATATTACAAACACTTGTGCTCTACTGTCTGAAGAAAAACACATTTCCTTAAGAAAAACTTGAAACTTTAGCATTTGCCAAATTTCACAGCAGCTTTGTTTCTTCACAACTTCTCATCTCATCATCACCGGGTAATATATGTTGTTTAATTCTGTTATGATTACTTGACTAGAAATGACGTGAGTCTTTTTATATTTCGATAGGCCTACCTGAATGTTTGTCAGTAGGGTCTCTATGGAAGACAAACCATCAGGAAACAGAAAGGGAGATGGGAAGCCTGGAGGTAGATGTTGCCCGTGTCCAGACAGGGAAAGTTTTTCAAAGCTTTCTCTTGCAGTTGGTGTTGAGAGCGGGGTCTCATCTGTATGTGATTGAAACAAAAATATAGAACAAGTTACGCTTGTCTGTTTTTATTAGACCTCAGTAATGGTTTCCCTAGTGGTTTCCAGAACATTTATTGCAAATTGGTTCTTGCTATCAAGAGAAAATGCTTTCTGCTGAATTTTCTTTAATGAAAAAGCTGCGGAGATACAACAAGATAACATTAATGAGTAACTTTATAAGCCTTTTAAATGTGGTCTCTAATGAGACTGAGTTTACAATGCAAGAGAATCTTTCTAAAACAAATATTATCTCACATATACTAGTGATAATATATTCAGGCTGCCTTTATGACTACCTTCCAATTATCTAATTTTAGTTGATGTTGTACTGTGCCAGGCTTGACAAATAGAAAATTGTGTTTAACTGTTAGGAAGAAGTAACATTTGCATTGTAATAAGAGGCCATGTTTAAAAACAATACTGGAATTGTATTTGTGTTTAAAAGCGTGAACATGAATACATATATTATTGATCATGCAATATATTTCTGCAGTTTTTGCTATGTAAATGCTGTCAAAGACTGCGGATGTTACACCTCAAATGATGGTTAACATCTAAACACATGCTGTCCAAAACACCAAATATAAAATTATGTAATGAAGAAAGTACCCATTACACTACAGGTTGGCCTATATTATCATAATTCAAAGACAAGTATTCATAGATTTTATAATTCTTTTAAAATTTGCGCTATATAAATTATAATACAAATATAATTTATAAATATATATTTTTTTTAAATTATATTTGTATTATAATTTATATAGCGCAAAATTTTAAATAAATTAGAAAATCCATGAATACTTGTATATATATACATATTATAAATCCATGAGGCTGGTTCACTAGGGCTTCTTTAAATGTTAATACTTAACACTTATTATCAATGTTTGTTAGCTAACTTTTCATTTGTCGAGAATATAATAGAAGTTATGTTTTAACTTTATTTAATCTTATTTTTTTCAATATGTGCAATCAACTCTTTAAATTTTGTTTCAAATCATTTCAAGCAAATCTCTTCAGGTCAACCTATATCTGTGCTGTACACTAACGGACAACAGTTCAGTCTATCATGCTTTAAAGAATAAATAGATAAAGCCTGCTTCACCCAACCCATCAATCCTGAATATATTATTAGTGTTGAAGAATCTTATTCCACATAAAATTAATGATGACAGAAATATTTGAATAATTATAAGGTAGGACAGATCTGAATCTTTCCACCCAACTCTCTAAACTCAAAGGTAGAATCATTATTGTTTATTTATGGAGTGCTTCTTTACATTGCCAAACCCTTAATATTGGTGTTCTGAGAAGCAAGACACTGGTGGGAGGGGTGTATCGAGGGCTCTGCTCATAGAGGGCTGACTCACCTAGAACTGGTAGGTCAGTCTGTGTCAGTGCATACCAGGCTGCCTGTCAATGAAGTGGGCAGATCTTGAAGGAAGCATTGTTGTAGTGCTCTCTGAAGGATCTTACTGCCATGAGAGCAGCATGCGCATGACTAATGATGAGCTTACACTACACTCTTAAGGGACAGTTCTTCCTGACTTTGTTCAGGAAGACAGGACGGTACCCAAAAAATTGCCGAAACCGGGACAGTTTTGCAGGCCTGCATTGCAGGTTTCCCTATTTCCCTCATAATTACAAGATAGACACACATAGCTTCTTCCTTCATTTAGAGGATAAGGGGGAGGACAGTTTATTAGAAAATACTTGGTTGGGAAATCCAAGTGCCATGCCTGGTTAGGCAATCAACTCAAAATGGAGCTTAGAAATCTGTTAGTTAATAGTTAGTTAGCTGAGAGAACAGATGGCCAGTTTAACATTATACTAACCACACTACATAGGTATATAACAGCAGAATTAACGAGATCAGACTTCAGCAAATAGCACACATATCTCCATTATTTAGTTTATAGTATGATGCAATAACTTTAAGTAGCTAAGAGATCCCATTAGGGTCCCAATACCAAATGCCACATAATAAATGAATCCATTCATACCCAGTACTCTGGTCTTAATAGCTATAGGAAATACTCCTAATTCGACTAATTTATTCACCTAAATATGGCTATGGGGTGCCTATTCCCTAGTCGCTGGTCTGAAACAATAAATAGGTTAGAAGTTCTGAACATTTTCCTTAAAAACCCTTATCCCCCAATCTGTTTCTTAATTATTGGGGGTTGCTGTAAAAAAAAAATAATAATAAAAAAATAAACAAATACCTGTCAAAAATTAGTTTTAAAGTATTTTAGGTGAAAAGTGGGTTGGAGAAATGATCACATCTTTCTTGTTACAAGCTGCAGTCTCACGGACTCTATACATGTTTTTTTAATTTTATTTTAAAGGTTAACTGTAACAATAGCAGGCATGCACACTGTTGCAACGCTAGGTGACCTTACTGACTGTTCATCTGTTGGGACCTTAAGCTGCTCTTTAACACCCCCACCGTAATATAGTAAGGCATAACTTTAGCATACGGTGAATATCAATGCATGATCTTGTCAAGTGTTAAATATGTTCAAGAATCTACCAACAAGTCTACGTTTATTATTTGAAATCATTGCTAAGGTAGACAAGAGTTTCCCAGTTTAACCCCTGTGAACCAAAGGAATCATGAAGACTTTGTACTGAATTGCTTAGCCCTCTGGAACTCTACCTATTAATGTACATTTTATGAGCAAGAACATCTAATAATTTTGCTAAAGGGATTAATCAACATTGTTGGGCTATGTACATAGGAAACACACCCCTTAGGAACTCGTGCAAATTTGTAATGAGCAGATTTGCATATGTATCAGCTCAGTATAACTTGAGGCTGAGAAATTGCATCTAGAGCAATAACAAACATCTAGTGCACTGAATCTGACGGAAAATGCCAAGCTTAATAAAACTCGTGTCCAGTTCTGAAATGCTGGTAAATGGATGGCAAACCTTAATGAAGGTGCCATTGGGACTGATAAAATGCCATATAAAAGAAACAATGCAATAAGGGTAAAGTGCTTAGTAAAATAAAATACATTGCTCAGGGGAAAGATTCACATATTATGGTGGAAACTGTCATCCATACTTTCCTACATAGCAACTGCTTAAATTGTTACATCTACAGTCGATTATTTACATGTCAAACTGTGGCTGAGCTATTTATCACAGTGTGAAAGGCTGGAATTTTATGGTTTCTACTATTGTGGCCCCTTCAGCACCAATTTCTTTCATTACTTCTTAACATTCAAACGGAAATGCAAAGATGTAAACTACAATATTAAATTGTTTTCCCTGCCAGATATGCTCCCTTTTCACATTAATCCTATACAAGCCAATTGAGCAGTCGCCATGGATTGACATTGAAATATCATGAGCACAGAAGACGGTAAACTATGTCAGTCAAGTAGATCTTAATTGCATTGCTGTTATATATGCCAATTTTATTCTGCATCCTATATTTGTGCACATGTTTTAATGGCATTTAATGTTCTAGTACTTTTAGCATGAGTAAATAGTGATTCTAATAATTTAAATGAAGAGCAGAAGATGTACAGTGTTAACCCCTTCTACCCTTACAATGCATACATTTCTGACAATGCAAATAAAAAGGTAACACATAAAGCCCTACCTATGTCAGTACTGCATTTCACCCCCGCAGAGAAACAAATTACTCTGTTTCTAAAATTTCAATGCTTATGGACTATAAAAATCCTCTGTTCCACAACCACACTTAATTTAAGCATCTAACAGCTAGGGGTGGGTAGGAGGGAAGGAAGGCTTTAAGTACAAGAGATGATAAAAGGTATGGAAAATACAATAAGTACACCTTTAGTAATCACTTCTTACAGTGGCCTACTTCTGGGAATGAAAAGAATTGTCCAAATACAAATAATCCTGACTTGGAGAATGTTTTTATAAATGGCTTTTTTTCCCTAAAATGTGTACTTCACTTGGAGTTCATTTTTAATGAGTGGCATTCTACACTTCTGTAAATAACTCTGTAAGGCTTGTTAGTGAAACTGGGCATTGGTACCAAATTGAACCCTGAATGGTAAGCAGGCCCAGACTGGCCCACCGGGATACCGGAAAAATTTCCCGGTGGGCAGGCACACTATCAGGCCGGGGCGCGGCCACCTAGTGCGCACTGGCCCGTGGGTTGCATGCTGCAATTACACAGTAACCGGCAGGAGGGGCTGCACTATCTCCAGCCAGTCACAGAGTGTTGCGTGGCCAAGCAGGCAGACTGCAGTAGAGGAGCTTCTGTACCCTTACCCGGTCTGACAGGAAGTGCTCACAGAGAGCACATGACTGCTTCCTGTCAGACCGGGTAAAGGAACAGAAACTTCTCTAACAAGGTCTGCCTGCATGGCCACGCTAGAGCAAGGTACAGGGGGCTATAATGGGATACATGGGGGCTGGGGAGGACTATATTGGGACTCATGGGGGCTGGGGGGCTATAATGGGACACATAGGAGTCGTGGGGCTATAATGGGACAAATGGGAGCTGGGGGAGCTATAATGGGACACATGGGGGCTGAGGGGCTATAGGAACACATGGGGGCTATAATGGGACATATGGGGCTGGGGAGGAGGCTATAGGGACACATGGGGGCTGGGGAAGGGGCTTTAATGGGACACATGGAGGTTTAGGAAAGAGGGCTAATAGGACACATGGAGAGCTGAGTGCTAATGGGATACATGGGGGGACTCATGGGGCATATGTGGCGATGCTGCTGAGACACATGGGAGGGCTAATAAGACATACAGGGCTGGGAGGGGGCTAATGGGATTCATGGAGGGCTGGGAGGGTATAGGGACATATGGAGGGCTGGGAGGGAGGGCTAATAGGACACATGGACGGCTGGTGGGCTAATGGGACACATGAGGGCACTATTTAGACACATGGGTGGCCTAATAAAACACATACAAGGCTGGGAGGGAGCTAATGGGACAAATGGGGGCTAATGAGACAACTGGGGGGCTAACAAGACACATGTAGGGGTTGGGGGTAATTAGACACATGGAGGGGCAGGGGAGTAAAAAGGCACACAGAGTCTGTGGAGTAAGAAGACATGGAGGGGTCTGGGGAGAAAGAGGCAGGGGGGCTGAGAAAGACCAACAAAAGACACACAGAGGGACTGGGGAAGGGGAGAATGAAATACACAAAGGAGCTGTGGGGAAAGAGACACACAGAGGTCCTGTGGCCTGGGGAAGAGACTAACAGAAGGGCTGGGGAAAAGGAGAAAGAGACAAAGGGGCTGGGGCTAAGAGACACACAAAAGGGGCTTGAGGAAAAAGACACAAACAAAGTACATCTTCACTTGTGTCTGCTGCTCTCCCTGTAATTTAGAGTTTCCCGGTAAGAGAAAGACTTCGTATTAAAGGGACACTATAGTCACCAGAACTACTGCAGTTTAATGTAGTGGTTCTGGTGTCTATAGCTGGTCCCTGTGGGCTGGGCACTGTAAATGCTACCTTTTCAGAGAAAATGCAGTGTTTACATTGCTGCCTAGGAACATCTCTAGTGACAGTCACTCAGACGGCCACTAGAGCTGCTTCCTAGTCCAGTGCTACACAGTGTGCAGCACCTATGTTGAACATCTCCGATCTCTGCATGGAAGCGCTGAACGCTCACCAGAGAGATGCATTGATGCAATGCATCTCTATAAGTAGATACTGATTGGTGCAGTGAAGCACTGCGTTTTGCCACACATGTGGAATAGCCTCCCAATGCTCTCCTATGGGAATTGAATTGGTGTTGACTGAGACCAACCAGTTGTCAGCCAAAGTGAAGAGCACACTCTTGTTACTTCAAAATGAGCAAGATAACGTCATTTTTTTTACTGCTGTGCAACTGCATACATTCACAATTTCAGTCCAATTATGAAACTTTCCTTAATATGTCAAGGTACTGAAACATTGACTATATGCAAATGCACGTCTGCTTACAACAAATCCACTCTTTGGTTTATTTTGAAGCTCTCTGAGTGCTTTCTTTTACGTTTTAGTGATAGTTTTCAGTTTTAAGGTTTTTTTCCTGCTTCCATATCTGCACACTATGCTGGCGCGATGCATTATGGGGCTGATATAGAATATTTTTCCAGGGCTGCTTTTCATTCCCAGTGTGGCCCTGATGGTAAGGTGTATACATTCTCCAACTCAGCTAAAGTACCAGTTTGACAGTTAAATGATAAAGTTCATGTTTTTGTTTTTTTTCCACACAAAGGTGCAAGACATAAATTAAATCCAAGTCATCAGATTCACAAGTACTAAAAATTGCAATGATTGACTAAAATGGAGTAGTTAGTTCCAAAGGCAGATGCATATACTTCTGTAATTGAGCTTTTATTTTAAACTGAACTTAAAGTATACCCTTTACTGTATATCTATACATATATACAGTAAAAGCACACCACACGTGTGTCCCTTATTTGGCAGGACAGTTCCGATTTTGGAGATCTGTCCTTCTGTCCTATATAGGTTCCAGAAACTCCCAGCGTGTGTACATCATGCACATTTAATTATGTGTTCACACTGTTCTATACTAACTGCAAAATCATTTAGCAATGCTCTGAAAATATTAGCCATGTCCTCTCTTCTTCAGGTGTGATGCAACGCTGAACAATATGAGAGAGTCTTGTTCTGGCTATTCTCAACCAATCAGCACCTTTCAGTCTCAGGCACATCTTCTGCTATTTATGACACCGCAGTTACTCCACTCTTGGTGTTATGTGATGTTTCTATCTCTGATATGTTCTTCCAGCACTGAGGATATGTGGTTATCCTACAGCTGTGCATTCACCTTGGATGGTTCTTTGGTAAACACAGCATTTATTCGCTTAGCTGCATGCTTCTCTGGTGTATCTGCTCAGTCTGCTTGCTAGTGCTTAGCTACTTCCAGTACCCTTATATTTCCTCAGTAGGCAGGATCTTTATGTGTTACCTTTATCTTGGCTTCCAGTCTTAATCTCCATGGTGGACATTGAGAGACAATGCCCACCATGGAGCTATGGAGACTAGGACTGAATATATACATTTGACACTTGGTCCAATTACATTTATGCATAAAATGGTATCTATCTTAGCTATGTATGCATATTTTCAGTTTTATGCATCAAGATAATTGGTAAAAGTGTGAAATATTTTAATACAATGGAATGTATTTATTTTTTAGCATTTTGACAAGTACAAAGGTGCAAAGTGAAGATTTAGCTATATTCTCCATAAATGATATCACACCGTGTTTTAATTAGTTACAGTTTAAAAAGCATTTGCTTTGGAATATTTGAGATATAAATCAAATCTGAGGTTGCTAGACTAATTGAAATCCAATTCCAAGAAGAAAGGGTCATTTAATATTACATGTGATCAGTAAACTAACAATATTTTTCATACCTATACTTTATGATAGTTTAGTTCAAACCTCCTTACATTCAATCTTTAATAAGGATTTTTGTTTTATTACCACAATATTGTCTAATGGATAAATGAAGTTGCCAAGCAAACATCAAGAGCCTTCTCAGCTTAGCCAATATTTATTTTACTAAATGCTTTTTTTTTTCTCGATACAAAGTTACATTTATTTATTGTGTCAAAACTGTGATTGTTTTTATAAGCCTCATTAGACTATATTTCTCATAGAAAAGTCAATTCCATGTCCCATGAAATACAATAGCCACATCATTTACCAACAATTTTTGAAAATTGTCTAGAAATGAGAAATGGAATGAATTAACATGCACTTGTACTATAGTCATATTGTCATGACAAAATAATTGCATCTGTTTCCATCAGGACGTATTGTAATATCTGTTAAATTCTCACGTAAATATAACATTATGCCTAGCCAATTGAATCACAGAAGCATTTCAATCTAAATACACCCAGTTGGCAGTTTATTAGGTTCAACTATTTAGGACTGTACCTTGGCTTGCATCCAAAACAGCAAGAATTTTTTGCAACATTCAAATGATGCTCAACTTGTATTAAGGGGCATAATGTGTTCCAAAAAAAATATTCCCCACATCATAAAAATTAACATAATTCTTAACAACTGCCACAAGGCATGATGGGTACATTTATCTGATTTATATTATAACCCTACCATCGACATAGCACAGTAAAAATCATGATTCGTTAGAACTTATTTTCAGTCTTTTGTCAACTGTAGCCTCATCTTTCCTTTCATAGCTAACATAAGGGCAACCTGGTTATAGTAGTCTATCCACTATAGTAGTCTATCCAGGTTTGACACAGTGCATTGAACAACATCCTTTTACACACCTCTGCATAAAAGACTGGCAAATGAACTAGTCATGGCCTTGTTTACACCTTCAATTAGTAATGTTATCCTTTCTCATTACTTTGTCTACATACTGGATCAGTAACACGCAAATAAAAATCAGCCTATAAAGATTGTAGAGTGTGTTTCATAA
>OW240912.1:305364862-305392362 GCA_933207985.1 Pelobates cultripes | reverse complement strand
TCAACCTTCAAAAGTATTTAATTAAAAAGATTTGAAAGGGTCATTAAAATACATTACTAGTCACATTCACATGCATGCTACATTTATACAGGGTGCAGCAGAACCGATGAAGCAGTTTTGAAGGGTGAATGCTTGGGCTGTGGTGGGGGGAGACAGGTACACCTGGTCTCATTGTGCTCCGTCTGCCAACCCATTTCAATAGCCAATATGGTTTTGACCAGAGTACATTGAGGCTTTGCCATGCAGGCATATTTAGAGAAAACAACCAGTCTGTGCAAATAGCTTTTCGGCGACGGTTCAACGTTCCTTGCAACAACGCCATTCCTAATGCGAACACAATTTGATCATGGGTTAGGCTTAAGAGGAAATTGGTACCACGCTTAGAAGAGGTACACCTGGCTGACGCAGGTCCATAAGAATACCGGAAAATGTGTAGCTGATGAGAGCAGCAATTGAGCAGTCGCCAGGACGTTCTGTTCGAAAGCATGCTGCTGCTTTGGGAATGTCAGACCGCAGTCTGAGGAGGATTCTTCATTTAAATTTGCAGTTTCATCCCTACAAGATGATGTTGACCCCGGGCATTGAGTGGAGCAGATTCTGCCAACCGCAGAAATCTGTGTGAGCAAATGCTTGCATAGATCCCTCCCGCAGCAGCTTTCTTCAGTAGCGACGAGGCACACTTTCATCTCAGTGGAGCTGTGAATAAGCAAAATTTCCGCTACTGGGCTCAAAATAACCCCCGAAGGATTCATGAAAGACCGCTACATTCCCCTAAACTAACGGTGTGGTGTGCCATACCACAATTCGGAGTGATAGGCCCGTACTTTTTTGAAGAGAAAGGCGTGACCGTGACCGTGAATTCTGAACATTATGTCTCAATGTTTGAAAATTTTCTGCAGCCTAGAATGGAAGAGATTGTTGAAGAAGCAGAATTGGGGGAGTTCTGGTTCCAATAGAATGGGGCTACAGCCCACACAGCCTGAATATCACTTAATGTTTGGAAAGAAAGGTTTCACAGATGTGTGGTCTCTCTGAGGGGAGATGTGCGGTGGCCGGCGCGTTTGAGCATTTGCAATTTCTTTCTTTGGGGATATCTGAAGGAAAAAGTGTTAAAATATCACCCTCACACCCTACCAGAGCTAAAGGAGCATATTATTGAAGAAGTTAACGCCATACCCCTCGATATGTGTGAACGAGCTGTACAAAACGTCAAAGATTGTCTCCAACAGATCCTCAGGGATCTGTACTTGGACCCATTCTCTTTAATATTTTTATTAGTGATATTGCAGAAGGTCTTGATGGTAAGTTATGTCTTTTTGCTGATGATACTAAGATATGTAACAGGGTTGATGTTCCAGGAGGGATAAGCCAAATGACAAATGATTTAGGTAAACTAGAAAAATGGTCAGAATTGTGGCAACTGCCATTTAATGTGGATAAGTGCAAGATAATGCATCTTGGACGTAAAAACCCAAGGGCAGAGTACAGAATATTTGATAGAGTCCTAACCTCAACATATGAGGAAAGGGATTTAGGGGTGATTATTTCTGATGACTTAAATGTAGGCAGACAATGTAATAGAGCAGCAGGAAATGCTAGCAGAATGCTTGGTTGTATAGGGAGAGGTATTAGCAGTAGAAAGAGGGAAGTGCTCATGCCATTGTACAGAACACTGGTGAGACCTCACTTGGAGTATTGTACACAGTACTGGAGACCGTATCTTCAGAAGGATATTGATACCTTAGAGAGGGTTCAGAGAAGGGCTACTAAACTGGTTCATGGATTGCGGGATAAAACTTACCAGGAAAGGTTCAAGGTTCTTAACATGTATAGTTTGGAGGAAAGACGAGACAGGGGGGATATGATAGAAACATTTAAATATATAAAGGGAATCAACATAGTAAAGGAGGAGACTATATTTAAAAGAAGAAAAACTACCACAACAAGAGGACATAGTCTTAAATTAGAGGGCCAAAGGTTTAAAAATAATATCAGGAAGTATTACTTTACTGAGAGGGTAGTGGATGCATGGAAAAGCCTTACAGCTGAAGTGGAACAGTAAAGGAGTTTAAGCATGCGTGGGATAGGCATAAGGCTATCCTAACTATAAGATAAGACTAGGGACTAATGAAAGTATTTAGAAAATTGGGCCGAATGGTTCTTATCTGCCGTCACATTCTATGTTTCTATGTTTCTATGTTGCTTCTAATGGCCGCCTTCTCGAGGACATTATTTTCAAAACTTAATGAATATAAAATGGTATTTACTGCTGATTTCGAAAATAAAAACAGTTTTTCTCTACATACCTCAGTTGGTTTTTTATAACCCCTCAAAACTGCTTAATCGGTTCTGCTGCACCCTGTACATACTCAATCATACACAAAATCACACACATATACAGATATGGGTACACATACTCACACATAAATGCTTGATAACTTGCTGCACATACATAAATACATACGTGACTAGAAATACATACACACACTGAGAAACCCTACACACGTCCTCAAATACAAAGACACGTAAGCAGATAACAATACAAAGACATATGTAGCGGACCACGGGTTAACCCAACGGGTTACCTCTGCTAATTCCTTCCTTCAGTCACTCTGGAACCATTCAGTATACAGACATCCATTCCCCCAGTAACTGGACAACACACAGCTCTGTGAGTACAACACAATTTTATTGTGCCCCACACGGCTTTTATGCATAACACCATGCAAGTGGTCTTCCACACAAGCAGACAGGGGTTTTAATCTCAGGATCCTCTGTGCCTGGCAGACAAGGCACGGGAAAAGTCTCTTTGTCTCCCGGGTCCAGAAAGCCCACCACTCAGTCAAGGGGTTTTCCCCACAAGAAGACAGGGGTCTTCCTCCCAGGATCCTCTGTGCCTGGGAGCCAAGACAGGGAAAAAGGCTCTAACCCCTTTCTCTACCAGGTACAGAAACCCCGCCAAAATAGACAGTATCCGAAAAGTGTCCCCACCAAATTCAGGAACCCCACAAAAGTACATTCTCCGACCGGTCTCCATTCATGATGTTCCTGTGCGAACACCATGCAAGGGAATCGCTTCCTTTCAGGATACGAATGCTCCCCCTGGTTGGTGTTTGTCTATATGAAATGGCAGCCACCCAGGGGAGCACTCATTAATTACTTCCTTTGCAGTTTCGTACTTGAGTTATTGGTGTAAACGTTCTAAGTTATTGGTGTGAACATTCTAATGGGTTACCCGGGGTGGTCTTTGTTTGGGAGACGAATGGGTGCTGTTTGTATGAATGCTCCAGAACGGGAAAACAGGGCACAATATACGAAGTACAAGGGGAACACACGAATAAGCAGTGGTTCTGCCACAACATACTTAGAAATGCAAATACACACACAAACTTTCAAACACACACGTAGGTACATAATAGCCATTTATACTTTAGGAAAGGTAACCATATAACTACATGCACAATTAACACAAACCCAGTCACACATCTATACATACACATACTCTGCCAATAATAAATTAACCCTTGCTTCACTCATGCTGCTTCTTACCTCTATTAGCAGCCAAAGAGTAAGGAGGTGAGACGTTCAAAAGAATTTAGCAGTGGCTGATTGAAGTACCTGATGTCTAAAAGGGGTAGCATATGAACTGTGGCTACAATGCACAAACCTTTTTCTTGTCATTCAAGTTAACAGACAGGGAGTCATGGAATGCGATTTCACATCTTGGAACCCACTGTTTGAAACCTGTTTCTGTATAAATAGTCATTGGGTATAAGTATCACCTCTGTTACTGCATTTTGATCTAGCTGAGTGCCAGGCAGTGCCTCAACTGCTTACAGGCTGAAAACCTCTTACAGTGCACTGCTGGTGGACAAGAAAAGCATGGGAAAACATGCCTCTAAAAGACTCTACGTGCTGTAGTAAAGGTGGTTGCTTTAAACAGCATTCACCTGCTGTAAAAATAAATGAAAAAAACAAAAAAGTAACACATACCCTGTCGCACCATTAATCCCGTGCCCTAAGCACATGCCCAGCTAACTGATGCATAAATATGTTGGATGATGTAAATCCATGTATATTTTAACTTTAAGTTTTGTATTGTTTAAATTAAGAAAAATATAATTAATGTATTTTAGTTTTACAGTATATATGAAAAAAAATGTTTAATATTTTGTTGCTCATTACTTCAACTACAACAGTAGCAATCTTTACATTACTGCAAAGTTTGCATTTGCATAATACAAATAAATCTGCAGCTACAAACATTTAATTATGGTAGTTTATTCAGCAGAACTATGTGCACATGTTCCAAACCATTTGGCTGTTATTATATGTGGGAGCTTAATATAGGATGGAACATAAACCACCACTGATTAAATATCATAAAAATATGATAAAACTACTGAATCCAACTTTAGTTCTAACCCACACTGTTATTTTAAATATAGGGAAAGGTGACTTTACAAAGTTAAGATCATTTAAAAAGTGTGTGTGTGTGTGTGTACACACATGTATATTTGTGTAGAAACAATCAAAATTCAGGTACCATATGAAATAGATGCAACAAAAACATGATTGAGACCCCTGCAGAACTTACAGAGAAACATTTTTTTTAAAGAGACTCTCTTTCCTCAAAGCAAATTTGTCGTCTTAAGGTAGTAAACTGGTTTCAAATGTTTTAACACCTAAGATGATCCACAGGTATATGTCCACATTCTGTTTTTCCTTCTCTGCTCACATGCCATATTAAGCAGAAATAGAAAACATCGGGCTCCAGTAAAAGCTAGAAAGCATTAGCTGATTCTCTAAGCCTATAACTCTCAGCTTATCTGTGCCACAGTGTCTGCTCAGTATAGTGGGGGGGAAATAATGCGGTCTAAGGAATGGAAAATAAAGGGAGAGCAGAGAGAAGAATGTGGATGAGTGTCCAAGGGAGTGTTCAATCATTTCAAAAACTGCTTCACACGTTAAGGTAAGATGGTGCCCAGGGACTGTAGACTTAAAACAATTTCATTGAACTGAAGTTGTTTTCAAGTCCTTTTAATGGCTTTTTTGTTTCACTTTATTGTTTTTCAAGAATAAATGTGCTTTATGTTTATATTTTCCTAATTGTTTGTCATTTTCTTGATGTATGAAAGATCACATTTCACGTATAGCCTAATAGGGTTTCTATTTAATATAATAATATACTATCTACTTCCAATAGTTACTATACTCACATACAATAAAAATATTATGATAGAGTTTGATAAACATGTAACTGATTTGAAGCATCACAGGTTACACTAGTAGCACAAATAAAAACAAAAACAGGGTTATTTATTGAAGTAAGAATTGTTGGAAAGTCAAAGAAAATTTTAAGTTAATTTCAAATTTAAGGAAAAAGTACCACACTGTGAATCAGTTGTTTATTCAATATGGTTACTTTGACCTTAAAGTGAAAGTTATTTTGAATTCACTTTAATTTCCTACATTAGTACTTCCAACAATTCTTACCTTAGTGCAAGCTTTTGGTAAAAATAATGTAAATGTCATAATAATAAGAGTACAGTGTGTCCACATATGGTGACATGTGTCATTATAGACCAGGATACAATGCTCCAACCTTTGATCCTGCATATCTGAGGCCATTGATAAAGAGGTGTACCACTTTAAAAGCATGGACAGGGAAGGTGCTTCTAGAGATGGTACGTTAAACTACTCTCAGGCAAGTAGAAACACATGGCATTACTATCTATAGTAGGGGGTGGGCAATATTTGGCACTCTAGATGTTGTGGACTACATATCCCATGATGCTCATACATCTATAATGCTGGTGAAGCATCAGGGGAGATGTAGTCCACAGTATCTGGAGTGATTAAGGTTGTCTTCCCTGATATATTAGATCATGAGCATTGGTAGCTCCCAAAATAACATGTATAATTATAAAATACTTACCATAAGTAGCCCTTATCCTAATTAATCCTAAGCATCTTCTATTCTTAAACACTTTGTGCTCCCTAATTTTATTGATGGAGCTGTAGTCATGTTATGTTCTTATAAATGAATTGTTTGATAGCAACATTTTTAACAAAGACGATTAAAGCTGGAAAACATTACACTAGGACAAACAGGCAGGTGTGTATATGCATAGAATGTTTGCCAACTCCAGGAGGTGCATATCTAATAGGATTCTGATTAGAGCTAACGTAATGGTTTAGTTGCCTGGTTAGCTGGTCTGTCCTACTACAAGACCTTCATTGTATTTCCTAACTGAACAAATTAAATCATTTGCTTTTCTTAGTGATCTTAATTAAATATATAACCTTTCTAGAGGAGCCTCCAGGCATTGCATGCAATACTGATTAGATACTATTGAACTTTTTTCTTTTCATACAGCAGTGTCTGTGGTACTATGGCATATTATACATTGTACATAAGGGAAATTCAGTCATTGCATATACAAGTATGGGTGAAGGGTACATGGAAAATTAAAGGATGGAGATATATATATATATAATGTATATAATGTATATATTAATTTAAAAAAAATATTACTTTTAATATTTTGTCCCACTATTATCCTAAATTTGGCCGAATTGCAATCTGGCTGAAACTGAATGTACAAGTCTAGAATATATGTATTCATATCTGTACTTTGAATGAAAATGTCTACTTGTGCTATTACAAACAGGTCTTGTATACCGAGAACTTGTCAGAAGAGGCTTTTTTTTTTTTTAAATATAAGTTTCTGCCATGGCAGCTAATACATAGAATAAATTCAATTTCAAGAAACATGAATGTAGTTACAAATGTATCAGGGCTGCATGTAATCTGCCAATAAACACAAGATATAATTTTTTGTGTTTTCCACTTACAGATACCTTCCATTTCAATTATAAAAATTCTGTTCATTATGATTTGCAGTAGCAACTATCCATTCTTGAATGTATGTTATTGGCAGTGTTGATTAATAATAATTATAGATATTTTCATACTTTCAATAACCTTTATATTAATAATATTTGTAAATTAAAATAGTTATTTATTCTTGCATTTAAAACTTATAAAACAGCTAAAGTGATTTAAAAGTCAAATATTTTATAATAAGGATAAACTTTGCACACAACGTGTGGTTTTGTTCCATCTAGTAGTACTAAGGATTAAGATCAAACCTTTACATTACAAGTTTTAAAAGCCTTTTTGAATGTCGTTATTTCAAAGACATTTGTCTTGTGGCACTTACTTTCTCTCACTCTATAAGGACACCAAATCCTAAAAGCTGGCAAGAATGCATATGTTTATTTCACCACTGCTCTGCAATTATTGAACGCCACTTAATTATAGCAACAGATGCTCGAGTGTAGGAACCAGAAAAATCAAACGCCTCATTTCCAGGTAATTTTTTTCCATTGCTTCTGCCAGCAGCAGATGTGTGAGCCCCTTGTGCTCTAGCATAAATACTTATCAAATCCTAACAGGTCACCTATGTCACAAACAACATTTCAGATGCAACTGTTTCACCTGATAATAGGCTCTGAAAATAAAAACTGTGAGCTGTAAATACCTTGTATTAGGAATGAAATGCCATAATGCGAAATTGCTTTTTCTCGGACTACAACAAAAGTCCTTGACAGTTTCTGGCAGTGATAAATCACACTCCTATTAATTGTCTCTCTCTCATTGGAAGGTGAACCGCTAAAAGGGGCAGTCAACATCAATGACTCAAAAATGGATTTGGTAAAAAAAAAACACAGGGAAAACAGTTAATGATGTAGTATGTCATTTCGTCATTTCTCAGACTCTAGAAAATAGAGGAATCAAAATATTTGATGTCTTTGTTGCTGGAAAAAAAATTAGTTGCAGAGCACCAGTAGTACTATTTCTATATTTTTAAAATAATGCATCACTTTTAATAGGTTAATTATATTATGCTTTGTCAAATATAGTTATGATTTCTGAATCGTCAATTAAAGTCACAATTAAAAAACCTTAGAGCAATGGTGAAGTACTCCCATATTGGCCAAAGCGGCTTAAGGTATATTTGACACTGCTAGCAAAAAAAAGCATTTTCCACACAGGTCATAGTCACTAAAATGATTAGGCATTTAATTGAATTTTATAATCATAACTATCAATGGTGAAGATCCATATTTTTGATGTTTTGTTTATTTCAATATTAAAATATAATTTGATAAAGTATGAATTAAATATGTTAGGTGAGAATATTTTTGTGTTTTATCACCAATGGATTTTTCATATAGCTCAATAAAAAAAGAATATGGACAGAGTTTGTATTTGATCATTAAACAATGTTAATCTAATTTACATATTGCGCTAAAACAGAAGTATTCCATCTATTTTCATTATTCTCCATGATAATAGTCAGAAGCCTTTTCTGATGATGAATACACAGAACTGAGCTCTGAATTTTGACAATAGTTAGAAGGAATTAATCCATTGTGAAATTCAATTAAAGTGCTAATTTTTTGTTTTGTTATTTACAAAGAAGTAAAAGGTTGGGCAAACTTCAGTGTGAAAGAAACCCCACTAAGTATTGTGTTATACAAATGGCTTGATTATAATTCTAATGTATAGCTGATTTCATAGGGCTTACAATTAATGGGACGATTAATGTTAAAGTTTAATGCTGTAGTTTGATAATCAATTTATAAAAAATGCAAAAAAAAATAAATGTAAAAATACTCATAATTCAATCTCAATTGCTATAAATCACAAGCTTCTGCAACATGTGCCGTGATCATGAATAGACAAGAAAATTCTGTACAAATACTATTATTACCATTGATTTCAATGAATGCACTGTAGTCTTCCATTAACCCCTGCTGTGTAGTAAGGCTTTTTGGGATCAGTAATATTGCTATAGTAAGGACAAGGGTAAACAATAATGTATAGAATCATACAGAGTCTGTAAACAATATACATTCTAAAATGCTCCATTTTATTCATTACATATATATAAATACTAAGTACTCTCTTGAGTGGATAAAACTATTTAATTAATGTATGTGCACACTAATCATTTTTCATGGAAAAACTGTGCATCTTGCATCATGCTAAATAAATAATAGAACAAGGAAGATATTTTTCATAATACATTGTCAGTTACATCTTTGTACTTAAGATGCGTCTAGTGTCCTACCTTCCAAAGTTTATTACCCATTAATGAAATATTAACTATTTATTTTGTAAACCAAATGTATTAATTAATGTATTAACAGAGCAGTCAAGGTATAAACTGTTCATCATTATACAAAGCAGATATATAGCATACATTCATCATTAAAAATCTTTTGTTAAAGAAAATTGTTTCATTATATTTGCATGTGAATTTTAGATTAGAATAATTTCTTTATTGTCTTCTACTTTTAGCTCTTAAGATATGCAATAATACAGATTTCCTTTAGCTATCAATTTAGAAAGAATATAAAATTTGTAATTATATTATCACGTTGTGTTCTGCAGTTTATGATCCATTTTATTTATATATATATATTTTTTTATTACTATGCACATTTTAATTACGTGAGGTAATAGACATATTTAAATAAATAATTTTACCAATATCACATATGAAAATCCAGAGATTAAGGTCCAATTCACTAAACAGTAAACTGTAATGATTCGACAACTCATTTACAAAATTTTTGTTTTTTAAATGTAGATTCAAGTTTGTGAAATTATATAATGATAGTAAGAGAAAACAGAGAAACAAATAAGAGAGGGGTGAATACAGAATAATGTTTTGACCAAAAAGGAGAAACACACAGAAACCATTTCTATTTATGTTTCAGAACCAGTTAACCCGTTAAGGACACAACTTCTGGACTAGAAGGGAATCATGATGGAATATTTCCGTAATGTGTCCTTAAGGGGTTAAGCAAACAGCAGGCGAAGTTCTCAGTGTTTGTAAGCAAAGAATCCACAGGAATAGGTGTCACAGCCCTCACTAGAGTCATGTGACTGATTTAGCCATTCAAATTAAAACAGGTGGTCAGACAAAATAAAAAATGACCAAAAATGTCTCAAGCATGTTGATTATCCTTAAGTATTTCCCTTGGGATACTGCAATAGTCTAATCAAAAAGTGACTGCAACATCAAAGAGAAGTCTTGAGGGTACTATGTTTCCAATAAGAAATACCATCATTAGAAATGAGAGCTGCTCAACTGTCTCAGTTTAAATAGATGCAAATGAATGAAGTATTGCAGTTTAATAGTTGTGTTATTGTCACTGCAAATTCTGTGAGTCCAACAAAATAGATATGAAAACAAACCGCAATACGTATTATTGTGCATATCCTACTGGACTAATACGGCTGCTCTAATAGTTTAAATAGTGCAGCTTCCAGTGATAACGGGAAATAAATATTGTACGCCTAAGAGAGAACACATCTTGGAAAAAGATGTGAAGCTTATCCCAACATATCATGAGGATAGGCAACTATGGTAGAGAATTGTATAACATATTCCCATATCCTATCTATAATACATTATTAAATTATAGCCAGGGCAAGCACAAATGAAGAGAAATAGAAATATTGCTTAATTTCTATTTTTCTCTATCTGCTTTCCATATGCTGACTGCCAGGGCAAAGGACAGAGCTTATGACAATCATGGCAGAGAGCTAAGATGGCGGTATCCAGAATAAAGAGACCAAGATTTCTAAATATATTTTTATTTTTCACACCTCACAAATACATATTTTTTAAATACAGGGGTAAGTAAAAAGTGAAGCGCTATTTACAACTAAAACACTTCAAATTAATATGACTTTTCCTCTGATCATTTGTTGTGTACAATAGATATTATTTGCCTGTACATAGCCTTTCCTCACTATAGAATTGTACAGTCTTTCTTACAAGGAACTATCCATATCTAATATTCACACAAAGATGAGGGGCTTCATTATTGCCCTACTGAGGGTGGTCTCTAGATGAACTGTGATCAGTACAACAGAAAGTTACATATAATTACATATTTACCTAATACAATGGTTTGTATAGGGCCCAAATATATTTGTATAATTCTATCATAACCTCTTTGGTGTGACTTTTTTTTAAATTAAACAGATTTAAATTTGTTAACCTTTCTTCATACCTAAAATGTTTTATTCCTTTTATTAATTATGTAGCTACCTCTGCACTTTTTCTAATGACATAATTCTCGTAAAAATATTTTTGAGTGTTGTGTTGGTATGTTTTTGGCAGTATACAAATTATTGATATGATATGTAACTATACATCTATGGTAACCTAAAAACAGGTGTATGATAATGTTAAAATGGATTAAAGGGTTACTCAAAGCACCACGATCACTTAAATGATTTAAAGTGGTAATGTCAATTGGAGTCTTTAGAAGCAGTATGTCACTCTACACATACAGAGTTAAAACCCTTTGCAGCCAGAGGTGTAACTCAACCCATGGTTGAGTCATTACGGAATTATTAGCTAGCCGGGAAAAAAAGTTCCTGGCTGGCTAATGTAAATTCTGTGCCTACTAGACATCTGTTGTCAGTGCCCACAGCATACTGGAGACAGGCAGCACAGCACCCCACAAAGCCAGCCTAGCCCTCATTTCAACTTCAATGACATTCCTCCAGCAAAGGGGGGGTAACAACCATGGAAAAGGATCAGGCTATTGGGAGAACTTGGCCCCGGCACTGGAATGTAGGAAAATGATTGATTTATTTTTGGGGGTCAAAGCAGGCTAGTAATGGTTACTCTAACTAAAAATTGTGTTTTTATGACAAATCATATACAGAGTTAACCATTCCTATATCTGCAGTGACTTCTCTCACTGTATTATTTTCCAATGGCACTGAAAACATTTATTGTGTCATTTTCATGTAGGTAAGTAGACGCATATATTGTGTATGCATGAAGTGTGCAAATGTGCAAAAACATATATAAAGCAAATTAAGATCTACTCCATTTTTGTCAAGCACTTATTTCTGTGTTAGTGTTGGCTATTGTCCTTAGACAAATTATCAAATCCTTAGAAAAACAATGATAAATTATCTCCAGTCCAAAGCTTCTCATAGAGATGAGAGGATTTATTGAAATTCAAAGGCTACTATCAACAAATCACATTTTGTGGCTGGATGAGGTTGACTTGAGTTGTATTCTACATAAGCTGTAAATTGGTTGCTCTCTCTTTACGTCAGATGTATAC
The DNA here is from genome assembly GCA_933207985.1 of Pelobates cultripes. Taxonomy (NCBI): domain Eukaryota; kingdom Metazoa; phylum Chordata; class Amphibia; order Anura; family Pelobatidae; genus Pelobates; species Pelobates cultripes. The sequence continues at coordinate 305,380,188 of OW240912.1, read as the reverse complement.
TGTAAAACAACCAACCTAAATTAAAATCTTATTGAGTGGGATGTGTGTTGTAGTCCAGCAGGAGCAAACAACATCTTGCCTCAGTTTGATGGGACTAAATTTCTCTCTGACATCTGCAACTAGCAAGACCAGAACCAATATATGTTTTTCTTTTCTTCAGGGAGTTATGAGTATTTATAGCAATGGGTTTAACACTGTCAGGATTATTAAAGTCATAGTTTTGGTAAATTAAATTTGAATGGTAAAATTAATGCAAAAATGTCAGATTTATTTGTTTTCCAAATCAGCTATTTTAGCCTGCATTTAGCCATTCATATTCAACTCACAAAAGTCTTTAATTGGTGAATAACCCTATTTAACTCACCAAGCCATGGGCAGTTTTCCCACTAGGATAGGGGTCAACATGTAATGTCTGCTGTGTGTGCTGACAACAAAGGTATGTTCAATACTCAAAGAGAATAAAATAGAGACAACCAATAGTGTGAAAATGCGTTTGTGGATTTTATATTGTGTATTTTACTCATTAAAGCTCTGTTGGTTGCTTTTATTTGTGCTAATCATCTTTTATACACTCTGTAATAATTCTTTTGATTTTTTACCTGGCATTTTTATCATTGTGGACTCCAAGAAATCCTAGGTGGGGATCAAACCACCAACGCTTATACCAGTGGGCATTTTGTTTGCGCACCCTTGTGAGTACCTTTTTATATATATTTTAACACCATGGTTTTATTCAGAGAGCATTATTGGTTGTCTCTATTTTATTCTCTTTGAGTATTGAACATACCTTTGAAGCAAGACACCTGCACCATATCCCATAAGCGGGGATTGTACCACTGTACGCTGTCCATACTAGAGCTAGCTATAGCTCTTACTCATGTGAGTGCATTTCCATCTTTCTTTTATCTTTTATTTTACCCTATTGGATATATTGCACTATTTTGTTCTATCTTTTGTCTTTATATATTATTGGATTTTTCCAGGGAAGATCTACGTGGACATTATCCCTGACCAAGCACGTTACCATTTGATCTAAAGCAAGAACTGTCAAGTTAAGACTTTTTTTGGGATATATTATTGTTATCCTATTATATTTATTTATTTATATTTATTTTGTGTGGCGCAGCCTCTTTTCTGTATTTTCTTTCCACACATACATACATACATACACACACCCACTCACAGATACGCACACAGTCAGATATATACAGAAACACAAATACTTACAAACACACACACATATATATACAGACACACACACCCACACATATACAGACACACAGACACATACAAACACACAGACACACACACAAATATACAGATACACCCACACATTCAAACACACACATGCACAGACATACACACATACACAGACACACAAATACACAGACACACAAATACACACACACAGACAGAGAAACATTCATACAGACACACAAACATACATACAAACAAGCACACACACACATATACAAAATATTTTAGTCACCCTCCTGTTTCATTTTAGATGCAGGAGGGTGACTTCCCTGAGGTCCAGTGGAGGCTCAGCCTGATGGGAGTCAGAGCTCCCACTCTGACTCCCTCCTCTCTTCCTCCAGCGCGGCTCTGTCTGATAGCTTGGAGGAGTGATCAGGGCAGTCACTTCCTCCCAGCTGTGATGTCATCAAAGGGGGCCTGGTCGCGCGGTTAAAGCGCTGCAGCGCTGACTGGGCTCCCTGGAAATCCATAGCCATCGGGTGGCCCTAACAACATGGGCCATCCGATGGGCCCCTTCATGTGCAGATCCGGCCCACACACTAAAACCGCCATGGCCGCATGTGAAGGGGCCCCCTGGAGTGCAACACATGGCGGCGGGTACCCAGTCGCAGGAGTCCGCAGGGCAGCCGCCCCCCCTGGAGTGACGGGCCTGGTTGCAGCTACGACCCCTGTATGTGCGCCACTGACACCCTGCTTTCATACCGTTTGGGTGCAGGAGGGTGGTTTCCTGGGCTGGCTAAGGATAATGGGAGTCTGAGGCTGCCTGCAGTGCTTTCCCTCCTCCCCTCTCTGTGTCTCTTCCATCCTCTTAGCCTCTGAGTGGTACAAATATTAAAGGGGCCTGGCAGCGCTGCTAAGGTGCCGCAGCATCCAACCAAAGCTTGAATCAGACCAGCCCGGCCTACAGGCCCTATACAGCTGCACTGGCAGCACTTCCTCCACTACATCATTCTCCATTTAAGAGTTAATAAAATCTAGCTTGCAAAAAGTCTGTATGCCATGCAATCATATTTAAAATAAAGTGTCCTACTGTCTTATATAAAATATCTCACATTTCCAAACTATTAAATATAGCAGACCTTTAAATATTTTATTATTGTTTACTGTTTGTATACCATTCTTATAGCTCAGAAACAGCATATGGAGATAACATATTTGCAAGTCCATCTCTAGATGATTTTAAAATGCCCTTAGCTTCTGAAAAACAGCAATGTTTTTTTTTTGTTTTTTTTCTTAACATTTCCTATATTTAGAGATGAAATCGCTCACTGCACAAATCCATTTGGAACAGGCGAGAAGGTGAAAAGGATAATCAGTACAGTCACTGGTCCGTGTTTCCTAAACGTTTCTGAAAACATTACTGTGTGTAGGCATAAAATTAGCGGCAGGACCTTAAAAAGGCTGGCATTTAGCATGACTTTTTGGAAAGTGACACCCTCATTTTTTTCATGTAGGATATCATTAAATTTCAATCGCCCTATGGCAGTAGCTTTCCATTAATAACCAATTCAGTGTGTCACTTTGGCTCTCCTTTGAAATAATGAGCCTTTTCTTCGCTTTAATAAATTTAAACATATTCTCAAGGCTAGCGAAGATGGCAAACTGCAGATGGCCTGAAAAAAAGCAACAAAAAAAAGCTCAATTCATAAATCCTTAACTGCCTGAGATTGTTGTGAGCAAAACAAAGTAACGCTCATAAAATATTAAACAATCCCAGCTGTATGACTGAAGCATCATTAACAAACATTGACTATTTACCATGATAACTAGAACTGGTGGGTGGATTGATATGATAAAATGTGCTTTTTCAACAGTCCATTTAGATTTTTAAATCCATTCCTTAGCTATCTAAAGATACAAAAAAAAATTGTACTCTCTATTTGTCTTCATTGAGAAATCTTCTTATTGGGGATTAATGACAAGATGATATTAAATACTGAGAGAGGCAGCATCACTAAGCCAATTATCATTTGTTAATAGTTTTGGTTATTAAGAATGAGCTCATATTTGTATTATATTGTTAATAATTCATTATGCAATATCTGTTATGCTGGGTTTTCTTGCATTTTATTTTCCAGTACATCATTTTCACTTTAATTATTTATTAACAAAATAGCTATCGGGTATCATGAAAATAAATATCTCTTTTAGGAAATATATGTGTTATAAGAGGCAGTTATAAGAGGGTTTATCCACTAAACACTGAATGGCACTACATAAAAATTAAAGTTTAACAATTTAGCACGTAATAGCTCATTTGGAAATATTTTCCAATTCAGCTAGTGGATTAGCTAGTTTAGCCTGTTTTTTGCAATTCAGTTTTCAATTAAATGACCAACAAATGCACCCAGACCACTTCATTTCCCTTAAGTCATCTGGGTGCAGTGACCCTTCAGTTTTGTATAAATTGCAATGTTTACATTGAAGGGTTAAACACATCTCTACAAGCTATCACACTGACAGCAACTAGAGGTGTTTCTTATACAACTGCAACTGAGGGAAACTTGATCATGTGACCAAATGCAGCTAATAGGAAAGCACAGCATCGATGCGATAGTGAGGCCTCCATGACGAGGTGGTGGAGCAGCAGCAGTACCAAGAGAGTGTCAGCACTTGAAAAAGGGTAATTAAATTTTTTTTAAACTAATTTTATTGTAGTTGGGATGGCCTCCTTCTCTAAACAGGAACTAGGGCACTATAGCACTATAGTTTGTCCTAAGAGCCAAGTACAAATGAAAGGACTTTTATTAAACACAAAGCTCGTAGATCTCTTTGTGGTTGGTCTTACTCATCTGGCACATGCAATCCATGTGTTTAATAGATGGAAGCTGTGACATCCCATACTATCAGGATGACCTGCAGTGCACAAGAGAGAATTTACAAAGATCTGAGCATGCAAGTGAGATACAGGCTTCTTTTTTCCTTTGTAGACTTCATTGCCACAAAAATATGGACATGTGGTAAGTGTCTTGGGCACTGATAATATCTCACTCTACAGCCACTTGCAAGCATTGCCAGTTATCATATTCTGGAAGAGTGATTGGGCTTAGAAACTGCAAATAATACCTAGACATCACTGACTCCAGTCCACACATATCTGGCACAAATCTTATTTGCTGCCCCAAATCCCTCCTCTGCCAACAGAAACTGCAATGCAAAATCTGATATTCTTAATCATGAGAAGAATGGTGCATTGAGGCAGTAGCCCTCCACCCCAGTACACTAGTGGATATGGGGCATTTACCCCACCTCAGCCCTTGTCAACACATCCCTCATTGTTAAGATAAAAACAGCTGAACTGGAAATGCATACCTGTAAGATACACTGCTATATATATATATATATATATATATATATATATATTTTTTTTTTTTTAAATAGCCATTGATTATTATTATTATGATATTTATAGAGCACCGTCAAATTCAGCAGTGCTTTACAATGGGTGGACGAACAGACATGTAGTTGTAACAAGACAAGTTGGACACACAGGAACAGAGGGGTTGAGGGCCCTGCTCAATGAGCTTACATGCTAGAGGGAGTGGGGTAAAATGACACAAAAAGGTAAGGATAGTATTAGACTAGTGACAGTTGCAGAAGAGGAATCAGCCAGGAGCTATTAACAGTTTAATTGATACGCTTTTATGAAGAAGTGGGTTTTTAACGATTTTTTGAAGGAGTGGAGACTGGGTGAGCATCTAACGGAGGAGGGAAGCGAGTTCCACAGGAACGGTGCAGCCCTCGAGAAATCTTGAAGGCGAGCATCAGAGGTGGGAGTACGGACAGAAGATAGACGTAAGTCTTCAGCAGATCGTAAGGGCCTAGACAGGATATACTTGTGTATAAGGGAGGATAGATAGGTGGGAGCAGCATTATGTAGAGATTTGACAGCAAGAACCAGAATTTTAAATTGAGCTCTATATTTTATAGGAAGCCAATGTAGGGACTGACAGAAGGGTGAGGCATGGGAGGTGGGAGCGGACAGGAAGATGAGCCTTGCCGCCACATTCATTATGGACTGTAACGGTGCTAGTTGGGAGCACGTAAGACCACTGATACTAACTAATTTTACCTTTTCAAATTATCCCAGGTATCAAAAATGATTGTGATGTTTGGTGTCTGCCCTCTTTATGATTCTAAAGTTCTACTTTTATGACTTTTTAGGCTGTATAGGGTTTGTACCTTGGTATGTTCAGTATCAGACCCTTGATAAATTTTTCAACAATTTCAATGTCAAAAAGAATATACATGCAAAGGAGGTTCAATGGATTCTACTAATTTAAAAATAAAAAATCACAACATTTTCAATTGAATGTTCCGTTTGGTGTTTGGTGTGTTGCTATCTGTGTTTTTTCATTGGTCAGCTATATTTTCTGTATGTGGCAATGCAGTCACATTTCTCTCCTTGGGAAATTGCAATAATTTCTTAATTATTGTGTTAATTTCTTCCAATTACAAGTTATCACAAAGAATGTGATTTATGTTAATATCTAATACATCCTATAGGTTTCATCTATATTATTACTTTCTTACAAATTAAAAAATATTTTGATGGAATTTAAGCACAAACAATTTATGAAAATGAAAACTATCAGAGGTAGTGAAAAGTAGAAAAAAGTTACATGTTTTGCACATTCACTTAACCATAGGCACATAGGGACTTAAGTCTGTAGGACTCACCGGAATTCTTACTGTTCTACATATATGCTTATAAATTATGATGGGCTCACATACATATCTTGGAACACTGTATTAAATTATATGATTTTTATGGGAACATACTGAAGAATACCGTCTGTTGGAAAATAATTTCCCCTACTTGTACATCCAATTTTTAATCCCACCCTCAAGTGTCTGTAAAATGGTTGACCTAGCAAAGAAAAAGAAAAGTTTTTTTTTTATCTGTAAATGTGCGTGATTTTATTTCTTGTACCTAAACAGCAATATAAATACAAGATTTTTTTTTTTAAAGTTGGCCACGTGCTATTTACATGTCGTAAAAAAAGTTTGCAGCATTACTTTACATGACATCAAATTTCTGATTTTATTTAGTTTTATGTTTGGTTTTATTAATCAAACTCATATGATGTGTCATAGTTACATTTTTGTTGCAAAAAAAAAGAATTTAGAATTTAAAGACATTATTTACTAATTGGTGACAATTTTTTTAAGGCTAAATTGCATGTCTAACTATGGCCTCAAATTATTATTGTTGGGAACAGTTTTCAAATAATTTACTATTGTTTGTATGAATTTTTAAAAAGATTTAATTTTACAAAAATATTAGAATTTTGTAATATTTATATTTAGTAAATATATATATATATACATATATATATATATACTGATATTTTAATATTTAAAAAAAATGTTTAAAAGTGTATCCAAAAATATTAAATAATATGAAAATAATTTCCAACAATATTTAATCAAGGCTTATTTTGTAAATTAAACAACACAATATGAATATCGCAAACCAAATGCTTCCTTTCTAAAGAGAAAGGATGACATATAATCATTGCCTCATTGCCTATACTTATTTTGAGTAGTAAAAGTATTCTAACTCTTGGTCATTCTCCAAATCTATCTTAGTGTGCTGTTACTTAACCTTAGCATGGCCTTAATCAGTATTTTCATGGTCTAAATATATATTTAAATATCAAGAGTCACCTTCTTGTCCTCGTTGAACAGTAAGCCACTGTTTAAATATAAACCTCTTCAATATTGGATGATTTTTAATGAAAATAATTAAACATAGGTCTAATGTGAAATAATGGATAGACAACTATCACTTAAATATAAAAAATATATTCAAGGAAGAATACATATATAACATTTTACACAATTATTTTTTTTCCTTTATTTGTTCATCTGAAATATCAAGGGGATAAAAAGTATTAGAGATGATGCAGTAGCTTCCATAACATGTATTGAAATAGTAGCATATGTGGGGAAATTAAATTTTTGACATTACATACATTAATTGTTAATAAAAATGGTAAAATAATGTAAGGAAACCACTGTCACTTTTTGTAATGAAATTCCCCACCTAATACTACCCTATTCCAGGAAAAGTTTGTACATGACACATGTTGACAGCACTCCACAACACTAGATAAAATTCATTCCTCTGAAAAAGCAATGCTGAATATTTTTGTATAAGATAAGAACATACCTGACTATTACAACTTGTTCTTAGGGTTCAAAACTCCTATCCTACACATCCAGAATGAGTATGCTGCAAGATCTACTCAACTGCAACTTCTTGCATATTTACCCACAGGTTTTCTGTGGACCATCATCCTACTATCGCTGGCTATGAGTGATATGAAGTCACAGTCTATTACGCACACTGAGATTAAGCAGGATACATCAAAGTTTGTAAATTATGTCTCTCCTTCATTCTGTAATGCTAAACTAAACATTGTTTTATGCTAAACATAATATTATTATGTTGTACACAAAACCACAACTTATTTTAAGGACCTCTAAAACGCAACGGTTATGGAAATCTAACACACTAGGCCACAACCTAGGTACATATTTTAGTGTGTGGTTGAAGAAAAAGCCACAGTTTTCTGGAGCAGATTCAGTTTGGGCCTCATGAAGCAGGGATATGGTACGTGTCATGTCCCTTCCCCCTCCACACAGCCTCAAGCGTGAATCAGAGTATTAGGTAGGGTTAAGTAGAGGTGCTTAGTAGCACACTCTAGTATGGGAGGGAGAACAAGCACAGAAGAATGATGCTTAGGGAGTTTCAGGTCCTTGGTTCATGACCCGGGCCTGAGCATTCAGTCCATCCCTAGATCCCCATCTCTAGATTATGTAATGCTTGGCTTATACTGCATTGGCTGGCCCCAGGCATGAGCGGCACACCAGGAAATCTAATGGCTTTAAGGCAAGCCTGACTGACCCTGTTTGGGCCTCCTGTGACACAGAGAGCACCCAGGGCCCAGTCACGCACACAACCTTTTTTGTGACCTTTGACTCACATTCTTGCTATTCTGTGTCTAGAAATATTTCCATAACCTTCCTACTTGATAATACTATTAATTCAGCCCTATTAAAGCAATGAAGAATTGGAAGCTTTGGACATGGAGGGCAAGAACAAATGAATCATGTTTTTGTACACTAACTCTCAAATCTATGCTTAGATGGTCCCTATTCACAATCTGCAAATGATGTGTGGGTTAGACACATGGAGGCTGCTGGACCTATAAAGACGTGACATCATACATCTCTGCAACTTTCATAAGTATGGAATCTGTAGCATGTAAACCATTCAATGAAACCTTTGTATGTAGAGACACTGACTATGTTTCTCAAGATGCCAATTGCCACCAATAATAACTGGCACAAGTTAGGGATGTCATTATATTTGCAAACAACTCCAGAGAGACATCCTACATACTCATAAACCTGGTAAGCCCCATAACTTTCATTCTACCAGAAAATATCCCGGTAGGCCAATTCAGACTGACAAAGCCCTAAAAATAACAGTCCAACAGGCCATGCAGTTCTGGGCTAGAAAAAACCCTGCACAAATCCTACCTGCTGCCTCACTCCAGCAGTACCTCCAAGCCATTAGACATTTCAACACCCATCCAACTGGTTTAATCGGCAGAAAAAAATGGTATGAGGTTCCACTCCCCCAAACAATTTCCCCCTGCACTCCTTGACAGTCTTTCGATGCATTTGGTGTATTAATTATCTCAAAATATTATAACCCAATATTATTTCCCAAAATAGGTACAATTACAATATTTAATTGTATATTACAAGTAAAATGTATCACTAAGGGTGTTGTCTTTTCAATATACTACAAATACATACAAATATGTAAATGATTATTCAAATGCTACAATAATCATCTCTTACCCTCATTTTAATTCCCTACAGATATAAATACTTCTGTATTTCTACTTATATTTGAGTCATATTCATCAAGTCAAAACTGGGGCAAATCTGGGACAAACGTGATTGCTCTATATGTGTCAAGGCAGATAGCCTTTTGATATCTGTGATACTTTCAACTTTGATAGATATGGACCAATCAATCTGACCCAGTTTTGCCTTGATAAATTTAATACTTAAATATTCTCCATAAGGTACAAACATAAACCCCTCCTATATTGGCAAAGTAGTACGTACATCATGATAAATATGTTACTATTTGAACTCATCATTAAATCTATGCATTTTCCCAGTGCCACCTGGTTTTCTCTGTATTCCTGAGGAGTTTATGTTTTGGGATTTTGTGGATGGATTTAAGGGCACAATATTGGTTTGTTCTCACTCAGTAGTATCAGCATAAGGATACAATCTAATATATTTGCCAATATTATCTATATATTAAGATAGTACAGCATAAAATACTATATTTGTTTTTCAAAATATAAGTGTTAGATGAACCATACATACGAATGAACTGTGGGTTTTCCTGGCAATTTTTAGGAGAACTTACAGAACACCCACAAATGAGAACAAATGCACTTAAAGGGACACTATAGGCACTCATATTACTTTATCTCAATGAGCTTGTGTCAGTGTTTTGTCCCTGTAATTATAACCCTGCAAACTGGGACATTGTATGGTTTAAATGCCTCTAGTGGTTGTCATACTGACATCCACTAGAGGTGCCAATGCTGAAATAGCGAAGAGAACCTCAGCTATATCTTAACCAGATGATCTCATAGAGACCATCTAATTGGTGCAGCAAGGTGTTTTGCCACAGCGATTGTGCACTAGCCTCCCAATGCTTTCCTATGTAAAAGTATTGGATTATCTCAGATAATCAAGATTGATGAGCTCAGCCAAGGAGGAGTGGTTGGCCATGGAGAGAGTACCATGGCAATTGAGAAAACTTAAGTAAACTACATTTGTAATGCACTTGGAAGAGGGGTAGGTAAATGAAACTACTACTGGGCACTCTAGCATTTTGTATTCCCAACTTTATAGTGTTCCTTTAAGCAACCTCCTGACCGTAAAACAATGGCTTAATGCCCTATTTTTGCACAGGAGCAGTATATTGATATTTTAGATTACTTCTGCAAACAGGAGCTTCATTCCAATAAAAATCTACAAATATACAAAAGATCTGTAGCCAAACTCTTTCATAAATTATATCTACTGTTTTAAAATATAAAAAATAAGTAGCATTACAAATGCAATATTATTCATGTCAAATTGTTTTAAATAACAATTTTAAAGCTGTTTAATTTAATGTATGGAAATAAGCACAATATCATTAAGGGTTTTAAATGACTGACACATTATCTTTCATATCCTAATAAATATTTCAGATGTTAACAAGGCAAAACAATTATTTATATATATGATTTTGTATTTTGAAAACATATTTTCCCCAAGAGATCCAAGTACATGTCACAAATACAAATCACATAAATTACATCAAACACCCACTCTCTTTGAAAATATAATCTTATCATTAAATCATGACACTTAATTGCTTGTATTTATTTGAAGTGGCTTAAATATATTCTTATGTATTTTTTTTCAGAGCTGAGCAAAAGTGTAGTTTGCAGACAGAACAGATGTTAATCTATTTGAGTAGAGAACAGTATCTATGAGTTTAGTTTCTGCACCATTTTCATGTTTCATGGACCAGTGAAACAGGTATAACAGTTTATCGGAATATTTCGGCTCCTAGAAGACCTCTAATGCAGTTGGTCAGACTAGATTGTATTTGTTTTTTCATTATTCTGATCTGCCAAATCAGCTTGCATGCAGTATGGCAAAGGATTTTATTTATTTCAATCCTTAGTGTAGCTAGTCAAATGAGGAGGCAAAATCAATAGGTTTGTCATACACAACCCAGTCTCTTTAAACACTATAAAGAATTTATAATAAACCTATGTCTATGAATATTGATGCAAAGGCTGGTGCCAATGACAATGTTTTTTTTTGCATGGGGCAGCCTTAGTAAGAATTATAAGAAACTAACCCTACATGATTTAAAAATAGTGTGAAGACAAATATTTATCACAACTCACATCTTTTCATCCCCACCCTCAACAACTCAATGAACTATTGTCAGCTCAGCTCATCAGAGTTTACTATAAGGAGCTTTTCCATATCAGTTTACTATAATTCATTCATTCATCAGCACTATGTATTCAACTCAGCTCATCACAACTCACCGATTAAACATTTGCTTGCCATGGACACAGTTACCTCAAGGGGAGGAACAAATAAATCTGCCATCACCCAAACCTTCTCCAACATCAAATAAGTTAAAGATTATTGTGACTCAACTTAGATTAAAGTTTAGGAATAATCTTTATTCAGTAAGGTAAATTATTTTTTATCACGTGTGTTTACTGGTTTGTTTGCATTTCAGAAGTTAAATCATAACACAAAAAATACTTTTTATTTTTCTATTTTTCTTATTCATGAATAATAAATTGATATGCAAAATGCACATATTGTGAAATGCAATCATAATAAAGCAATTGCGGTCTGGTTGGTTCTCAGTCTTTATAAATTAATAAGCCAACTGTGAACAAAATAAATCTGCACTTGTGAGTAATTTAAAACACATAACTATGCAATATTGCTTTTTATTTTATTTGAATGTATTTATTTCCTTGTTTTCTTATGTATGTATGTACTACGTTATGACTATCACTGAGTATGGTTTAAAGCTTCCTTGTAACTATGTATGTCAAGGGCAGGAAATTATACATCTTATCTTTTAGCCAGTCGCATAAGTTCCAATCACTTGGATTTACAGAATAAGCATAATGAAATCTTTTACAAAATTACATTTTTGCTATTTTTCAGTATCACAGCAGACTGAGATTATCAAAACAACTTGAAGTCTGCCTAATATGATGAGAAATCATGAATATCTGACGGAACACGAACAGGTGATAAAGGGATGTTTGAAATGATTCCACTGTAAAACATTCTGCCAAGTCAGTTTAACATTCATCTTTCAGATGTCACTAGCTTCGGCAAGCATGCTAGAACTGATACAATGTCTTGATAATGCGGTATACATTTTGAAAGCAAATGACAACTAATTTGAGTTCCTTTGCTCTCTTTATTTGATTTCTCTACATGTTTGTAGCTGGAAATTGTAAACAAAAAAATCAAGGAAAACAAATACTGCTATCTCTCCATTAGAAATAGATCATCAAGCATACCCTTAATACATAGAGATAGCATTAACGCATGATGTCCTCCTTTTCAAATTTTGTTTCACCCTGTTCTGTAAGCCAGGCATAATCATGTTACTGGGATCAGACATTTTACTTACTTAACAGGTTATATCTGAGATAGTTGGGTAAAATTAAACAATGTTCAAAATGAATCAGTTTATTTTAAATCATAAAATAAGAGGAATATGAAACAGGAAGGTAGTTTTTCTGTGTGAACTATTTTAAAAATGTGAACGTGAATCATAATAAGTCTAAATGAATACTATGTCAACCATGGCGTTAAAGCCATCTCCCATCCCCCACTCTTCAGCAATGTTTGCAGGTCACAATTCATGTCTGTGTTATGGTAACTGGTGGAGTTTGGATAGAGAGGTCTTTTAGTACACTACAAAGATTTTTGTCTGAAATCCATCATATTGTACACATGATTGGCGTAGATGTACTTGACATTCTGAGGTAGGCTTAAACCAGGGATTTTGCACAAAAACATTTTTACTTTCAGGTAACATTTTAGGTAAAATGGCACATCAGAATTGACACTGAAAGATTAAATAGCCCTAGCAAATAATGAAAACATTTGTTTTGTCATTATGGTGAGGCCAAAAAGTGTGTGTGTATTGACATCTATTTGACGCACAAATATGTGAGTGTAATGTAGAGAGCATAATCTGGGCATCAATAAATCATGCCTCTGCTCCGTCCAGCATCTGAAGATACCAAGAATGAAACAGAGCATCATAAGTACTAGCAGGTACCACTACCCATATCTGTATAGATGTTGCCTTGTAATCACTGCAAATAACTGTTATGCCATATTAACATTTCAAGTCAGGTCTACATTATAAATATAGAGTATTTCCAGTTTGTTCTTATGGAAAATTAATTGTGGTGGTTTAAAATTTCTGTAAAACTATATCTTGTAAAATAACAATTCTATGAGTATTAAAGGACTCAAATAAAAATGTCATAATGCACAGTAGCCATAGGGTTTTTTTTATATGAAACTATGTCATTAGACATTTTAATGTGGAACATTCAGATATGAATAAAATGTAAACTACAAATAATGTATGCAATGGACATAATAATAATTAAAATTTCATTTAAATCTTATTACCACACTTTTCAATTATACTTTTATAAAACCATTCAAAATATGTAGTGAAAATTATATTATTCTGTTTATTGTCGTAATTGCCATTTCCAAAGAGCTTATTAATGCAAACACCGCACCACTGGAAAAACATGTCTTTATGTAATAAAGCTGTTTCATTCAGCATTTTTCTTCCCTGGTGTTTATTGTATTCAAACTGAAGGTGTTTAGGAGCGCAATACTACTACAATTATATAGAATTGTTTATTTCACCAGTTATCAGTGCTACACTTTTCCAAAAACAGTGACAAATTACCCAATTCATTTCACAAGATGGTGTCCATTGGAAAACCACATGTAAATGTAGACAAAAAATATTACATTCATTTATTTATTAGAGCTCTGGAACGTGCTAACTGGTACCACAGTGGGGAATGAGAGTTAGCTGTGTTTTATTGCAAAACCACTCTGAATTAATGACTAATAAGCAAATGCAATTTTGTAAATAATTGTTTTTATTTCACCATAAACGTGAATTTTATTGTTTTGCTCTCTCCAACAGCAGTGTCAGCAGCCCGAGTACCAGAGAGATGCACAATCCTCAGTTTAATTTTACCATGCAGTAATTGGTACCTGACCAATTGTTTAAATAGATGACAAAACACCAACAAATCTCTTTGTTCTTTCAATATGCAAGTGTGCACAATATGCAAGTGTGCACACACACTACATACATTGAATCTATGGTACTTACCTTTTATTCAATATATAGATATGTAGTACAATAACTTTTTTATAGTTATAACAAACTTAAAGCCTATTTGTTTATTACTTTTCTTTATTTTTTTATGTTTATACAAATCAAAGTATTTACTATATTGTGAATTGCTAGGAATTCATAGTGAATTTCAATTTGAAATCGAAGGGAACAAACTAAAAACAAAGCTGTCAGAGAGGTATTATAATTTAACAATCTTGTCCAAATATCTGATTTTCACTTTGAATTAATTTGGAATTCCCTAGAATTCATACAAACCCTGTTGATCTGTGAAGTATGAGGAATTCTGTTCTGTTTGTACTCTACTACCAAGTTTTTAAATTGGCTGTTAGAAATGAACTGCTATCTGTGTGTATTTTACAGTTTTACGTAAACTATATGACATTTGTAATGAAGTATAGAAGGGGGAAGAAGAAAGCGGTGCAACAATAGAACCAAAGCTGTGAGAGAAGTAGTGTTATTTTATACCCCAGACCCCTAAAGTTGGCATGCTTAAGTGTTTTATCTGTGTATCTATGTAACTATATCTGTGAAAACTGTGTCCTCTTTTTATTTCATTTTACAAAAAGTGAAAATTGCAATAAAAATTGACACTTTAATAAATTAATCTTCTTACACCCCTCCGCTGTTCAAGCAGACAACCGGGCTTGCTTCTTTCTAGTAGTTTAGCTCAGTGGAGCTAATCTCAACAAGCAGGAAATTGTCCAGAGCACCTGCTTTGCAAAGACTTCCCGTTGAGCTGCATTGGGAAGCTTGTGATTTAATAGCCAAGAAAGTCTGGGCATTGTTAGACTTGTAAAGGCAAATAGCAAGAGATCTCCAGCATTTGCAAGCTTTTTTAGATATATTCCTAATGAAAACAAATGCATATGTGAAAACACATTGGAATAATGTTTGCTCATCATTATTTGTTTTTAATTTGCTTAAATTAATATAGCATACATACTAAAGCCGCCATGATGAACTGTGTTGAAAAAAAAAATATGCATGGAAAAAATCATATGGTAAAATGTCC
>OW240912.1:305114862-305359862 GCA_933207985.1 Pelobates cultripes | reverse complement strand
CTCCAGTCATTTGCTAAATGTTACTGTAAAATACCTGGACTGTATATTTCCAATTTCTCTATGATGTCCAAGCATTTGTAGTACATGGCATAAGTGTGGACTTTTAGTACAAGGCCCAACATTTTTTTTTTAATTAATTAAAAAAAATACCAACCTTTTTCCAAATGTATTCTCTTTGCTTCGTGTCCTACTTCATGACCAGCAAGATCACCTTCTTTTGGCCCTGGAATGATGTTAGGTGATAGACCCATCATCATTTGGTTCATTGACAGGCCATTTTGATGGACAGCTAAAAGAGCAAAATATATGCATATCACTGTATACATCATTGCAGAAAAGAAGCATTCTAGATACAAAATTGCTTTGTATAGAATGTGTTACATAAAACAGTAAATTTTGGAACATTTTAAATCATTATATTAAAAAGCCTAGCAAATGTTATAAATAAGACATTGTAAATATAAATAGACACAAACGTTGTCCCTTTCTCTCTCTTCCAAAGAATAATTTACAATGTGACTTCTAAATCATATTTGTTCATGCTGGGAAGAAATGTTTGTAATATAAATCTTGGCGATATTTTTCTCTTCTACCTTAAATAACATACCAACAATATTTTTGATTCTGTTAGTATCTGCATGTTGCTGCCTGCAAATGTAATACCCCTCAATCTAAAATGAAATGTGTTTTTTTTTTTTTTTAAAAAGAAAGCAAGAAAACCTTGTTTTATATTATCTGTTGTAGTAAAATATTTACAGATGGATTGTGAGAGAAACATATAGAAAGGTGGAAAGGATAGATAGATAGATAGATAGATAGATAGATAGATAGATAGATAGATAGATAGATAGATAGATATTGGATGAATGGATAGACAGGCAGACAGATAAATGAACGGAAAGGATAGATAGACAGACAGACAGACAGACAGACAGATAGACAGATAGATAGATAGATAGATAGATAGATAGATAGATCGATAGATCGATAGATCGATAGATTATTAAGAATAATACTTGGTGGCCCTCCATGGACTACATATTAAAAAATAGTATAAGAATGTCAACACAAAAGAAGCTAAAATGTTATATTTATTTTGTTAGTTTGGTTTACTTTAATAGTTACATATGAAGAAAGAAATATCATGTGAAACACATTAAATGAGTTGATGCAATATATAAAATACGGAAAATATTTTAATTCATGAGCTATCTGCTCTTTTTCCTCTAGAAAGATGGCAGAGTCTGAAACTATATAATTACTTTTTAAATAGAAAATTCTAGCAAAAAAAAAAAATATTTTAATTCATGAGCTATCTGCTCTTTTTCCTCTAGAAAGATGGCAGAGTCTGAAACTATATAATTACTTTTTAAATAGAAAATTCTAGCAAAAAAAAAAAAATGAAATAAACCATGTATTTTATAATTTTGTAATTAATGATACATGTTTTAACATTTGCGCAGATAGACAGTGAAAGAAAAATCACATACGAATTCTGTCTGAGGAACTTTCAGTTCTAGCTGGAGAACTTGATACACTGCTGCTTCTGTGTGATGAGGGATGACTGCCTGGTCTTCGTCCATCTTCAAGAGATGGAGCAGGAGATGGGCTGTCTGGAACACGTTCCTACATCAAAATAGAGCAAAAAAACCTTTTCTATTACAATCAAAGTGGAAATCGATGCAGCACATTTTTGAACAGTTACCTTTTTGGATTCTTCCATTACACCAAAATATACCTATTTTATAAAGGGATTAACTTTTCGAGTGCTAAAGCACAGTAATATATTAGGCATATCTTGGTACTGAAAGGGTTAAAATAAGAAAGTATGCTTATGGATAAAATTTTATTAAAAAATATAAAAAAATCTTTAGTTTTATAATTATAGTTGTACAAAATATTTACAATCTGCCAATAAAACGGTTACACTAAAAATATCATAAATATTACATTTTTAAATATAGCATAACAGAGACATTTAAATCAGTTACTCTTAACTATTCCAAGTCAGCAATGAAATATAAAGCAAGTGAAAAATGGTGTAAACCCCCCCTCCATGTCATCGACATATGCAGGTCATGGCAGTCACGCATACAGTGATTCATGATTATAAGTCTCTGCTATTCCTGCTTGTAACAGCTCCCTTACTATTCACCCATCCCATATATCTAAACATTCTATTACAAACAGACATCTAATGCTCATCTCATTTCAGAAAGGGCAAATCCTCAAAATCTCTCGGTATAAGGCCAAGACAGCAACATAATACATCCCATAAAATCACATATAGCCACTGAAATTTAATTTTAGGTGGAATGACCTAAAGCACAGATTTCTTAACATCATGTTAAAGCAAAATAACATAGCAAAATAGAATCCAAATAATATTATCTGTTCTTTAAATATGGGCTATTGGGATGTTATGATGAAAATGTCTATTTTCATATAGCAACCATGCTGATGGTTCCTAAGCATATTCAATAGTGGAATTTACTGACAAGCTATGCATTGAATTCAAGTACAGCATTTAGTAGATACAACATGACATATACCAGAATTAACTTAGCCTCACATAGGTCAGAGTACTAAGAATTCCAATAAGCACCATGGGATTGGGTCAAGAGTAGACCTCAACAAAACTGACAACGTCCAAAGGATCAAGGTGCAAAGTTATTTTCTAAATTTAGCATGATAATTTGTCCAAATATAGCCTGTATTCTAGTGAACACATTTGCTGCAATTTTTGCTAAAGACAGCTCAATTAAAAGTCTTTGCAAGGCAGGTGCTCTGAGTAATTGTTGCCTCTTGAGTTTAGCTCCACTGAGCTAACCAAACCAGGAAGTAACATTAACTGTTGTCTACTTGAAAGTCAAGGAGGTGTAACCATTTTTATTTATAAAAGTGTCAATTTCTTTTGAAATCCGTGCTTTTTGAAAAATGAGAGAAAGAGGACACACTCTACACCAATAAAGCCTTTCAGCAAGCTAAACTGCTTTAGGTGTCTTGATTGCCCCTTTCATAATTATTCAGTGGCTGTTTTCTCTAAAACCCAAATATATCACCTGTATTATACTGTATATCCTTATATCTAAAATGGCTGCAATGCCATTTTAACTTTCTTAAAGGCTGTTTGTTTTTGTAACCATTTAAAATCAGATTTCAGAAGGTTTGGAAACTAAACCTTCTTGTTTCACTATTGATTGACTTCTCTAGCATAGCACTATGCAAAATGGCTTCAATCTTCTTTTCGTCTAATACAAGTAAACAACATTTTACAAACATACATACAATTGCTATAATGTTAAAGTAAACGCGTTTTTAGGTTACTCAGTAGCACTGTAAGACTGATGCAATTGGAACATTTTATTGGCATATATAGGCTTGAAAAGTGATAAGTGCAGCTGTAGATGCAATGTTGACATAATAGTTTGTGTTGTGGACTTTATTATTAACATCGCTCTATATGGAAAGTTGTGTGCCAGAGGATTATTTGATCATTCATGGTAATTTGTGTTTTGCTTTACCCTTGTCATCTCTAACATCTAACTTTTAATTGATGAGCCATGACCCTACCAGGACTCTAAAACCTGAATAAAATACAGAATATAATAAATTGTAACATTCATACATACAAAATTTAAAGCAATCAAATTTGTCATGAATCATATACCTTAATTACGGATGTTTCAACTCTTGATGGGGGACTCTGTACTTGTGCCGCAGCTGCCATGTTTGCAATGGTATTGAGGTGGTTCATCTGGCTCATTGCCATGGTAACTGAAGCTGGAGGTAGACTTACAGGGATTAATGGATGGGGCATCATCATAAAAGGTAATTCAAGACCTACAAACAAATAGAGCACAAAAAGAGTAGAATCATATTATATGTATATAACACAATTTAAAACAGATATATGTGCTTTTAATTGTTTATTACAAAGAGACCATATGACTTAAAAGCGAGACTTGTGTTTTTGGTTTTAAACAAATTGTGATACATTTAAATGAGAAGAAAAGCAAAAGATGATTGATTGAAGAACGATGATTGATGGCTAGGATCAAGTGAGAAGTGACCAATAGAGGGAAAACAAGGATGGGCAGTTTTAAAATATATATGTATAAATATATAATATATAAATATATACATATAGATTTTTTTTTCTGCTCCTCTTTTTTTTCCTCCATCTGTTTTTTTTTTCTCACTAGATCTGTAAACCACATGGCAGGAAAATGCACCTATCAGTGTAATGCAATATATATTTATATATAGATTTTGCAGTACACATATTGGCAAATTTCTGTGCCATTTTAATTTGTTCAAATAGGTTTTCCTGAAAAGATTGCTTGGACAAAATTAATCCGCCCTGAAACTCCACATGGACAAATTTCAGACCACCTGAATGTAATTTTTTTTTTTTTCAGATGAATTAATTCAGCCAAACCAGATTTTTTTTGCATGCACAAGTCTACTAAAACAAAAAATAATATTACATAATGTAGTTAATCACGGCAAAGCCCTAAGATTACACTCAATATTAGCAATGCTAATTGGTCACTGAACATTTAAACAAAATAAATTGCAAAAAATAGCTATATATATATATATATATATATATATATATATATATATGTATTAAATCAGATAAACATATTACAACATGAATAACACTGTGCAATACAAGACTCATACCCTTAAAGGACCACTATAGTGCCAGGAAAACATACTCGTTTTCCTGGCACTATAGTGCCCTGAGGGTGCCCCCACCCTCAGGGACCCCCTCCCGCCCGGCTCTGGAAGGGGAAAGGGGTAAAAACTTACCTTTTTCCAGCGCTGGGCGGAGAGCTCTCCTCCTCCTCTCCGCCTCCGTTACGCCCCGCCGGCTGAATGCGCACGCGCGGCAAGAGCTGCGCGCGCATTCAGCCGGTCTCATAGGAAAGCATTTACAATGCTTTCCTATGGACGCTGGCGTGCTCTCACTGTAATTTTCACAGTGAGAAGCACGCAAGCGCCTCTAGTGGCTGTCAATGAGACAGCCACTAGAGGATTAGGGGGAAGGCTTAACCCATTCATAATTATAGCAGTTTCTCTGAAACTGCTATAATTATGAAAAAATGGGTTAACCCTAGAAGGACCTGGCACCCAGACCACTTCATTAAGCTGAAGTGGTCTGGGTGCCTAGAGTGGTCCTTTAATGTAGGTAGATTAATGTGTGATACATTCACAGGGAACAACCTTTTCCTCTTAATAATATGCTGGGAGAGGAGCTGGACCTAGGGAGGCAGAGACAGTGCCATTCTCTCTCTTCCAACCTCCATTCTAGGTAGCCACCAATAGCAGCAATTGCATGAAAGAGTAACTCTCTTTAATGAGGGGCATTGTCCTTTGCTTCTATCATTCCTGTAATGGAATTTGTGGATCCCTGGCTCATTGTCACATCCTCATAAAATAAAAGTTAATAAACCTCCTCCCCTTTTTAAAAACAGATGTTTTAACTGTCTCTCTCACAAACTGTCACATTAATAGTGATGTCTCTTAAATATCTTTAACCCCTTAAGGACACATGACGTGTGACATGTCATGATTCCCTTTTATTCCAGAAGTTTGGTCCTTAAGGGGTTAAAGGAAGATTAAATGAAAATGCACTGTATGAGAGGTGGATGACAGCATCTCATACCATTTGGCAGAAGGTGATTCTGTTGAAGAGAGTTGAGAGGATGAGAAACTGGAAGGTTATGCTGTCCAGGCAGGTTGGAATGGTTAACAGAGGTTTGAGATCCTTGGGGAGGGAGAGACTGAAGTTTTTCTTTATCCCAAGAACCATCACTGCTACCTGTTGGAATGAATATATATATGATTTGAATTTAAAGTGTATGAGACTGCAAGCAAGATAGCATGATTAACCTTGTAGGAACATTTTTTTTTAGATTTGACTTTTCATTTATTGAACTATTTGTGAAAATGGTTTTAGTGTTTTATTGCATTTTGTTTTGCATCATGGTATTAGGAAAACAGTGTGCAATGGTTAACAGACTATTTTGTATCACCACTTCGCAATCAGTCAAAAGACAAGTGCTGCAAATAAAGCAAATGTTTGGTTTCAGTCCAACTGATAAATGGGATATGTTTAAAGTCTGGTACAATGAACAGGTGTCTGTCACTACTAAAGCAATCTCATATCATACCAGAAACTAGCTTATGGTCTTGTCCCCTATATTTAACAGACATGTGTTTGTCAGGTGTGAAAATATAAAAAGAAATTAATAAATCTACATCTTTTAATCATTGTTACAAGTATTGTCATTTTCTGTCATCGAAAATAGTAGGAGAAGAAGAAAAACAGGAACAACATTTCTGGATCTCCTTCTCCAATGCAATGTGCCATGACCGTGACTCAACTAAATTACGCTGTGATATTAATTGCTAAATCTTTAATAAGTATTTAAAATAAAATGGATTATCTTATGAAAAGACAAAACAAGATAAGGGTAATTTTCAATGTTTCAATTGGTGGTGTAATTCCCAGATAAGTAACAGTTCCTCTAATCAAACAGAAGAGTGAAATTACAGAAAGTCGACTGTCCCTTATTTTGATATTTATGACACCATGCAACAGTGTGTAATTTGTTTCATAACAGGTAACAGGTTAGTTTCGAGAACATATGTATGTCCTTTTCTATCATGTCATGCCTGGCATTTAAGAGGTAATTATAAAAGTGATATATAATGGGTAAACCAACCAAAACGTTTATACCTTGCTTAAACTGTTACACAAGTGCTAATTGGTGGTGGTCAGTGATGTGAATGGGAAAAGAAAATGAATTGCTAAACTTTACCTAGTAGATTAAATTATTTTGCACATTTAGCACACATTGCATATACACATACTCACTTCCATACATTTTATTTTATACTTATTTACATACATTTCAAGTTGCTTTACTTTCAATTTAGTATTGGTGGATAAGCTTTTCAAATTATTTCATATTTTTGGAAAAAATATATCATATGTATTAAAATTAAATTAATATATGTAAAATAAATTATCAACATATTACAAAAATATTTTTTCTCTAAAGATATGAAATAATTTGAAAATTGTATTCAATAATAATATTTAATATTTTTGCATACAGTTTCTAAATAATTTAATATTTTTGGATAAACTTTCACAATTTTTTTTATTTTTTTAAATAAATTATTTGATCATTTTAAAAGTTTATCCAAAAATATGAAATAATTTAAAAAATGTATCCACAACTATTAAATCCGGGATTATATGTAAATAAAACTACATTTTCAAGTTATTGGGAGATGCTGCATATGCATGGGAGCATCTGGATTTTATACAGAGATGATGAGGGGCAAGAGATGGTGGACAGAAAGAACAAGGGTTGATTGGACAAGGAAGGTCAGTTAGATGCTTGCCCAGGAAGATGGGGAGGACAAATATATTTCAGAAAGAGATAGAAGTGACACCACAAATGTGTAAGTTGGAGAAAATGCATGCAAGAAGGGACAGAACAGGGAAGTTTTTGTTTTTTGCAGGCCAATCAGAAGAGGACAGAGTCAAGACAGAGAGGATTACTCATTTTCAGAATGTAACTCTAGTTATGACCACCCAGGTGACTGAGGCATTCCTGCCTGGTGGTACCAAGTTCTGTGCAAGATTAAAGCAGTTGAAACATGTCCTGAAAAAAGGTCAACTGAGATCAGGAGGTCCACAACATGAGATCTACCGATCAAGAACCACCAGAATGGAAGAAATACAACAAATAGGCATAAATGGCGAGTCATAATCTATCCATGGCAGAAGCAATAGGTAAAAGAAAGAGAGAATGAACTACTTGCAATCTTGATGGCATCTAATAAGTACATCTATACCTTAGCAACACATATACCACAGCAACACATATTGATCCTGTTAGGTCAACAAACAATTGCATATTGTACAAGCACAGGACACTTAAACAACAAGGAACATAGCCCTCATAATCCACTGGGCACCACCAAGACAATAAGTACCCAAAGTATTCCAACAACTCTTGTCAAACGTCAATCCCTGTTGTGGAATTTGGAATAAGATAACAACTTAAAGGGATGCTATAAATGCCAAAACAACTTGTGCTTAATTAAGTGGTTTTCATGTAAAGATCATGTCCATGCAGTCTTATTGCTTAATTCTATGCAATTTAGGAGTTAAATCAGTTTGTTTATTCAGCCTAAATCACACCTCCTCTGTCTGTCACTTATACCATCTCCTACACGCTTTTCAGTAAAAAGAGATCTAATGTTTAAACTTCCTTTATTGCACAGCCTGTTTAAAGGACCACTCTAGGCACCCAGACCACTTCAGCTTTATGAAGTGGTCTGGGTGCCAGGTCCCTCTAGGGTTAACCCTTTTTTTTATAAACATAGCAGTTTCAGAGAAACTGCTATGTTTATACTGAGGGTTAATCCAGCCTCCAGAGCCTCTAGTGGCTGTCTCATTGACAGCCGCTAGAGGCGCTTGCATGCTTCTCACTGTGAAAATCACAGTGAGAGCACGCAAGCGTCCATAGGAAAGCATTGTAAATGCTTTCCTGTGACGACGGCTAAATGCGCGTGCTGCATTCAGCCGATGACGTCGCGAGCAAGGAGGAGAGGAGGAGTACAGCTCCCCGGTGCAGGAGAAAGGTAAGTGTTTAACCCCTTCCTCTCCCCAGAGCCGGACGGGAGGGGGTCCCTGAGGGTGGGGGCACCCTCAGGGCACTATAGTGCCAGGAAAACGAGTATGTTTTCCTGGCACTATAGTGGTCCTTTAATCAAGAATTTCTTATCTCCTGCTCAGTTAATAGCCTAAATAGTCTACTAGATCCTACAATAGGCTTCTGTGTGTAAGTAAAGTTTGATTGACAGAGCAGGAGATAAAAGCTTCTAAAGTATAGACCCTCGGCTGTCACATCTGACTGAAAACAAAAACATTTTTCATGAAGGCTATGTGAGTCACAATCATGGGAGGTGTGGCTATGACTGCATAAACAAAAATAAAATTGATTTAATTCATAAATTGCAGATAATAGAACAATGTTATTGTAGAGGAATAATATATACACTAAAGCTTATTTAACCTAAAGTTTTGTTGGTGTTGGTAGTATCCCTTTAAAATAGCATTCTAGGTACTATAACTATTTCATTTCATTGAATAGGTTATAGTATCTGCAGTCCCCTGAATCCATCCCACTACTTCTAAACCATTTTCTAATGGTTTACATTGAATATGGTTTCTCCATATTCTCTATAAGGCAGAGCCAGCAATGGGCAGCAGTGTTGGGCTGATAGTGGCCACCTGACACTTTTATCCAATCACTGCCACCAACTGAAACTGAATACTTCCTTAGGTACCAAAAAAGTTTTGTTCTGGTGTCCAGGTATATTAAGGCATTATATGATGTTTTTAATATTTAATGTCTGTCCCCAAGAAGAACTGATACTGATCATAGTAGCTCTTGGAATAGAAACATAGAAACATAGAATGTGATGGCAGATAAGAACCATTTGGCCCATCTAGTCTGCCCAATTTTCTAAATACTTTCATTAGTCCCTGGCCTTATCTTATAGTTAGGATAGCCTTATGCCTATCCCACGCATGCTTAAACTCCTTTACTGTGTTAACCTCTACCACTTCAGCTGGAAGGCTATTCCATGCATCCACTACCCTCTCAGTAAAGTAATACTTCCTGATATTATTTTTAAACCTTTGTCCCTCTAATTTAAGACTATGTCCTCTTGTTGTGGTAGTTTTTCTTCTTTTAAATATAGTCTCCTCCTTTACTGTGTTGATTCCCTTTATGTATTTAAATGTTTCTATCATATCCCCCTGTC
Source organism: Pelobates cultripes (assembly GCA_933207985.1). Classification (NCBI taxonomy): domain Eukaryota; kingdom Metazoa; phylum Chordata; class Amphibia; order Anura; family Pelobatidae; genus Pelobates; species Pelobates cultripes. Next base: position 305,350,001 of record OW240912.1, on the reverse strand, counting down.
TCGTCTTTCCTCCAAGCTATACATGTTAAGATCCTTTAACCTTTCCTGGTAAGTTTTATCCTGCAATCCATGAACCAGTTTAGTAGCCCTTCTCTGAACTCTCTAAGGTATCAATATCCTTCTGGAGATACGGTCTCCAGTACTGTGTACAATACTCCAAGTGAGGTCTCACCAGTGTTCTGTACAATGGCATGAGCACTTCCCTCTTTTTACTGCTAATGCCTCTCCCTATACAACCAAGCATTCTGCTAGCATTTCCTGCTGCTCTATTACATTGTCTGCCTACCTTTAAGTCATCAGAAATAATCACCCCTAAATCCCTTTCCTCAGATGTTGAGGTTAGGACTCTATCAAATATTTTGCCCTTGGGTTTTTACGTCCAAGATGCATTATCTTGCACTTATACACATTTGAAAGTGCAAAACACAGATTCTAAGAAAGGTTTTCTTAAAAAAAAAAAAAATGTTAGCTTAAGGGATGCTAGGAAGTGACTAAAATAAAAGGGCTTGAAAATAGTAGTTAGGTTCGAACCAAGACAAAAAAAAAGAAAAGATTCATTATGATTGAGTGGATTGACTTGAGCAGATATGGGGTGGGAAGATGATAGAAGAAAAGAAACACCCTCTTCCATAACTGATAAAGATCTAGCAATGACACTAAATGTGTGAGGGAGAGTGTATTTTAGATTTTATTATTCATTAATATTCCTTTCTCCAAGTCTTGAATTCCATATTTGAACAGCCAGTGGTCTAATGTATAGATTTTAAACAAGAATCAATTGATCTCCTAGTTCTGTGTTTGTACTGCTCATGTCAGCATGGACATGTCCTTCACAAAGGCAACAAATTAACTGATCATAGTATGTAATAGTATGTCAAAGCACATATCAAATTAAAAATGTTACTAATTTAGATAACAGTCATTTTTAATGGGTTACTGCCAGAGGCACACAGTTGAAACCATGTTCAACTGCAATCTAATGACAATATGTATGCATTTTAAACAGTTGTACTTTTTTGTACACTGTGCGAAAAGACCTTAGGAAATGTCCATTTAAAACAATAAGTAAGTTAAAGAAGTGCATACTAACTAGGCAGACTTTTCACATTTCATCAAATGTTTTTTACTATAATGATGCTACACATGTTGTAGATTAAAACAGATGCAGAACTCTTTATGTAATTTAACTCTTCTATGTCACATTTTTCACATTATATCATACATATGATCATATGACAATCCATTAAATAGTTTTACATGATGCAAGATGTTTACAAGGCTGCAAGAAAATAATTTTAGAACTAAATTTGTCCTGTGCTTTTCTGCACTTTAAGTAGAACTCCCATGGTTTTCAAGAAATGGTTTGGAGTTAGTTTGAGATATTCATGTGGTGTTGCATATGGCCACCATTTAATTTAACCCCTTCAGGATGGAGTCAATACTATACGTTCTGATCAAAACAAAACGTAAACAAAAACTGGAATTTGCGCTATATGTCTGTTTAACCGTAAATCACCGCTGACACATTAAGTGCACCCACACTTGTTATATATCATTTTGTTCAGAAGAAACAGGGCTTTAATATAACATTAACTATTCATATATGGAACATAATTTATTATGAATAAAATTTTTAATAATGAGAAAAAATAAGATTTTTTTTTTAAATTTGTATTTCCGTCTGACATTCTAGCTGTGAATGTCATAATACTGTTAGGTTTTACTGCACAAAAATGCACATATTTGTAATCAGCGATGTCTCACGAGTATAACAGTACCCCCCCCATTAACAGGTTTTATGGTGTTTTGGAAAGTTACAGGGTTAAATATAGAACGTTCCATTTTCAAATTGAAATTTGCCAGATTAGTAATGTTACCTTTGAGACGGTGTGGTAACCCAGGAATGAGAATTACCCCCATAATGACATACCATTTGAAAAAGTAGACAACCCAAGGTATTGAACGTGGTGTATGTTTAGTCTTTTCTAGTAGCCACTTAGTCACAAAATTGGCCAAAGTTAGCATTCATATTTGTTTTTGTGTGAAAAAAGCAAAAAACTAATATTTGGCCAGTGTTTGTGACTAAGTGGCTACTAAGAAAGACTGGACATACCCCACTTGCAATACCTTGAGTTATCTACTTTTGCAAATGGTATCCCATCATGGGGGTAATTCTCATTCCTGGGCTACCATACGCTCTCAATGGCAACATAACCAATCTGGCAAATTTCAATGTAAAAAAAATGAAATCCAAGCCTTATGTGACTCTCTAACTTTCCAAAACACCATAAAACCTGTACATGGGGAGTACTGTTATTCTCGGGAGACTTCACTAAACACAAATATTAGTGTTTTAAAACAGTAAAACATATTACAACAATAATATAGTCCATAAAAGTGCCGTTCATTTGTAAAAAAAAATGCAAAAAACGTAACTTTTACTTAAAATATCATCATTGTAATACAATTTACTAGTTTGAAACACTAATATTTGAGTTCAGCGAAGTCTCCAAAGTAAAACAGTACCCCCTATGTACAGGTTTTATGGTGTCTTGGAGAGTTGCAGGGTCAAATATAGTGCTTGTGAATTAAATTCTCTGCACTTTCTGCCTGTGTTGTCAGGCAGGTCAATCAAATTTTAATTAATCAAATCACATAATTATGTTAAAAGATTACTTAAATATACATGTGGAATTTTAATATATATGCATTTATAGGTATTTAAATTCTATGTGTATACTAATGTAAACTTTTATGTAATTATATGTATTTATCTCTCTCTCTCTCTCTCTCTCTCTCTCTCTATATATATATATATATATATATATATATATATATTTATTTATTTATTTGTGGTTATTTGTATTTTATATATATATAGATATATATATAGAATGTCATTCTAAGTGTATTTTGTTACCTATATATATATTAATAACAAAATACAGTTAGAATGAAATTACATATGAATATATAATTTATATTAAATTTTGTTTCAATATTTTATTTATTTTATTATTTATTTATTTATTATTGTAATTATACGTATATATGTATAATATGTGTATATATCTATTATATATTATATATATAATCTACATACATATTATATATATGTAACGTCATTCTAAGTGTATTTTAATACTAATATATGTACTTATATTATATATATACATATATATATATATATATATATATATATATAAATACATTTATAATTTAATTTTACACATGTCGAATCATTTTTTTAATACTTCCCACCAACAGGTGGACTGTCTGAAATGTCAGATCCACAGCCAGCTATAGGGGGCCATGTGATTGCTCTTTGAGAGTGATCACATGGACCCCGGGGGGCCTCATTTGCCAGCGGAGGGCTGCCTGGGCTGTCAGGCAGCCCTCCAGAAGAGGATCGCGGCGGAGGTAAGTAAATTGGAGCTGCTGGGGCTGAAAGCCGTTATGGCGTTAAAGGGTTAAAAAAAAAAAAACATGGTATATAAAATACCTTGAAAATATCTTGAATAAAAGTGGAGGCACTTTTATTACCTTTATCTAATCAACTAAAATAACAATAATTAATTTCTTACAATGACAGTCTTGTGCAATGCTTCTATATAGTTTTTTTTTAAATTTACTGAAAAATAAAGCATCTAATAAAAGATAAAGCTGTTCAAATTTAGAAGAAAATAATTTTAAGCTCTCCTCAATTTAAAGTTTAAATAATATTCCCCTACAATATTGTAAAACTATCAGTAACATTAAAAAACAAATTCAATTTTAAAGATGTAATTTTAGGTATTAATTTACATCAATAATATAATCAGACATTTTTGCAAAATGTCATTGTACTAACAATCAATATTACAATCTATGCAACCTTTTTTTATTAAAATTGCTTAAAATGTAATAGAAAAAGTTATTTAAAAATATCATGTGTAGTTATGATTTCTGTATTATAAAATAGCTGTTCAACACTCCAGAAACATTTAATTTTGCATGCAAAATAGATCATATACACTGATCAGTCACAACACTAAAACCACTGACAGGTAAGTGAATAACATTGATTATACCATTACAATGGCACCTGTCAAGGGGTGGGATATATTGGACAGCAAGTGAACAGTCAGTTCATGAATTTCATGTGTTGGAAACAGGAAACATGGGCAAGCAAAAAAATATCAGTGGCTTTGACAAGGGCTAAATAGTGATGGCTAGATGACTGGGTCAGATCATCTCGAAATGGCAAGTCTTGTGCGGTGTTCCCAGTATGCTGTTACTAGTACCTACCAAAAGTGGTGCAAGGAAGGAAACCGGAGTTCATGGACAACCAAAGAGAAATTCTTTGGTTGTGCCTTGTGCACTGTATGTTTGAGATCAACCCAGGGATTTTTAACAAAATTTGAGTCTACTGAGGTCATTTCAGAACCTTAATCTTTAATTTCTTAAAGGAATTCACGGTTGATTTCAATGTCTATTGTCTATATTTAGACCTTTATTCATGTAAATATTTTAATCTGACAGTGGAACATTAACTTTCAAGATTTGTTGATATATTATATCATTAATTCTTTCCTCCACCTGTACAATATTTCCTGTGCCACAAGCGGCCACACAAACCCACAGTACAATAGATCCACCCATTCTTGACAGTTGTGAATTTGTTTTTGTTTTTTTATTTACTTTGATACTTTTTTTGATACTTGAAATGTACTTTGATAATTGTAGCTTAGGAGCTCAGTTTTTACTTCATAAGGAAACAGTACAGGTTCCAAAATGCCTCTGGCTTATCTAAGTATTGTGTTGAATACTGGATGTTATATTTTGTGATGAGAGTGCAGGTTGAGTTTCCATCTGATAATCCCTTCATGGAAATTACGTTAGTACAAGCATTGCTGCATAAAAGAGCCATGCACAGCTATTCCATTGCTGGGCAAAACCTACCTGCTGATATTTAGAAGACCATTTTAGACAGCCATTTGACATAAGTGCACACATACATCTTTAAACGAGTATGCATTGCATTTAAGCACAGTGTAATAATGTAAGTATGCATCTTTAAAAACATATGTTAATATATATCTTAAACCTTAGATGCCTATCAAGAACAACTGCCCTTTACTGATTCCCATTGAGTAAACCATAAATTAAAACATTTTAATATTTAAGCATATTTTACACATGGCCTTTAAACTCTCCAAAGATGTTTAAATCAAAAGTGATACCACAGAAATAATACACTCTCACCAGCTTAGAAAACATGGGGTCCAACTAAATGCTGTGCTTATGATGTCTCATGGTGAAATTAGTCACTTAAAATATCTATTAAACTAGGGTAGTGCTTGATGTACAGCTCTTACTTATGCAGATGTATATGTATCTACTTTGAAATGATTAAAATAATATTAGAAGTCCTAGGTAATAAAGTATCTTTGAGATAATATGCTTAAAGGAACACAATAGTGCACTATAGTGTTAGCAATGCAAACATGTATTTCTAACACAACAGCATTGGACTACGTTTAGGTCATGGTTCTCCTCAGATTGGAGATAAAATATTGCTTTACTTACCTTTCCATGACTGACCCCACCTCCATGGCTGAGGTCATCAATCTTGATGATGTCAGCAAACCCAGTGCTTTCCCATTGGAAAACATTTGGAGGCTATTGCACACACGTGGGAAAATGCTGCACCAATTTAATCAATGCATCTCTATGCCTCTAGAGGTGTTACTGAGCAGCAATGCAAACACAGCTTTTTCATTGCTCCGCCTGCAGGCACATGCTCTGGAAACCAGAAAATTAAGCTGTAGTGGTTCTGGTGGCTATAGTGTCCCTTGTATTTTTTTTTATAATATAAAAATTATAATTTTTTTTGCAGTAAAATGTGGAGGGGATGAGAAATTTAATTGTCTTTTTGCCATCTAGTACCATCTTAAAAAAAAAAAAAAAAAAAAGGTTTGGAAGCCATCAAGAAATAAGGTGACTACTCAATCAATGTACATATGTTATAGACTGCTACTACTTCTAACATGTCAGTATCAACTGTCTTACAGACATTGAAGGAACATATGCATCATAAGGTATGGAAACTACTCAGAGGAGAAAAATCTCTAAAATGACTTAATTTGTGACCGTGTATCCCATTGATTTGCTGTTGTTGCATTGAAGAGGTCACATTATACCGTCACAGTTATTAGTTATATGAATATCAGTACACCCTATAGAGTCACGGGATAATGTTTGCACGTTGTTCTGCTTGCAGAATCTAGGCAAATATGCCAATGGTTACTCATCAACAGCTGGACCCCATGGATCTTCTCATTTTATCAGTCAGATATGGTTCTAGGTCTTCCTTGTGTCTTTTGCAAGATCGTTGAGTCTTATTGACAGAAAGACTGCCTGTGCTGAGCTGTTCCATTCCACAGAATTACAATTTAAGAATAACACAGAAATAGTCAACGAATTGACTCAAGCAACTGCATACTAAAACTAGAAGCATTCTTCATATATTAGAGTAAAATGATTGGAGCTCAAAACAACTGTAATGATTTAGGGTGCATTCCATTAAAAGCAATATACATTAAGCAAAAAAACCACAACAGAACTCCAAAGGCAACATAGCATTTCTAACATTCATATTTAATTTACTCATACATAAGTTACATAATTGGAAACATTTCTATTATACACTCCTTTGGGGGCACGATAAGCAACAATCACTCAAAATGATGAATAATTTAATTTTTTTTACATATTTGTGTATAGATTTCAAGCTGTAGAAATAAATCTCTTTTTTGTTGCCAGAGAATAAAAGTGAGGATCTGAAGCCTTTAAATAGTAACCCAACAAAAATATTTTAATTCCAACCATTTTTCACATTTGTTTTAGCATATGTAAAATATTCTACAAACAACAAAATCTCAATGTGTCATTTTTTATTCATTTGAAATGCAACCTCCCAGCATTTTATACTAATGAATAAATGAGTTTGTCCTTTATGTATAAAATATAGTTTATATTTTGTTGCAACAGATTTTTAATAATAAATGATTTTAGGTTTGCTCGAACATATTCAATAAAGTGTGATTAATTTGGTTTTTCAAAAATGCAAACTAGACATTACTATATTACTTTGCAAAATGCACAGCTTGCAACATTATTGTCTCAGTGGGATCTTAAATTGAATTGTAAAATGTGTCTTATTTCCAGTTTGATTTATGTAAGAAATTGCAGAGGATAATGCCCTTTTTGAAGTTTCATTGCTTCCTGAATGAAAAAAATACTACTCAAGAAAGCATGTTATGTATAGCTGTAAATTACAAGAACACTGTAATGCATATTTGTGACAGGGAAGTCATGTTCCCATGTTTGATTTTTATAACTTATTTTATTAAGGTTTTCTATTGTGACACGTTATATGATGTATCATACAATACACATGTTCAGTAATTTTATTGCTGTAGTCTAAGTAATTACTAAATCTCTTTCTTCTCTTAAAAGGGGCTTCCTGTGCCCTAAGAATTAATCTATGATACCATTTAACTTTGCTTTTTGAAGTAAATATCACTAAATAAAAGCCAGCTGCATCTGTATAATAGCATACTTGAATGAATGTAACAGTGTTTGAAAATGAGAGTACAAATCTTCTAAAAAGCTTAATTTCCATAAGAAAGCTTAGAGATCTACAAAAGAATAAATTCTAAACAGAATTAACCAGTAGAAAGCAGCAGAGATTAAAGGCCAAGTAAATTTGCACCTTGTTTTCATAGTTTTTGCAATCAATTAGAGTAGGAAATGAATTATCACAACCATTTCAAATTGACATTGAATTCAGAATGATCAGAATATCAAAATATTCTTATTAACAGGGTCATAAAAGTATGGGATGTATTTCATTTTGGGCAGGATTTTTGTTTTCTTCCAAAACAATATATATATATATATATATATTAGGATTTGAGCTACATTAAAATGAATATTTGAGGATATGGAAGAAAAAAATATCCATCTATCAATCTGGTAATATTTGCCATGTTAAACCCATACGGTCAGTAATACCTGGTTCTCTACCACTCTACCACCAGATCAGGTGGATTTGGTCAAAATGGTGGGGATATGTGAAGCAAATCTACATCTCATTCAAATAAAACAGCTATGAGAGAAATTGGTTAGAAACAAGTAATTACTCAATATGGCAGCTTTTTGTAAAACTGAATTTTTTGATGATGAGCATGGTGCAAAGAACACACTGCCTCCAAATGTTTGCTAAGTACCAAAAGACAGACAGACTGATGGGAGGGCAGGTAGACATACAGAGAGAGAGAGAGAGAGAGAGAGAGAGAGAGAGAAAAGCAGACAGGCATATATATATATATATATATATATATATATATATATATACCTCCCTTGGTAAACTCATTAGCTCCTTTGGCTTCCAATATCATTTCTATGCAGATGACATGCAAATCTACCTCTCCTCACCTAAACTCTCCCATCCCTCTTGACTAGTGTCTCTGACTGCCTCTCTGCTGTTTCTAACTGGATGGCTGCCCATTTCCTTAAACTAAACTTTCCTCCCTCAAGTGTTGTTACTCCTGTGTCTGTCTCCCTCCAAGTCAACAGTGCTACCATCAGCTCCACCATGCAGGCTCGCTGCCTAGGTGTTCTCTTTGACTCCGACTTCTCCTTCAAGCCTCATGTTCAATCTATCGCCAAATCCTGTAATTTCCATCTCAAAAACATTGCACGCATCCGCCCCTACTTAACGCCAGATGCGATTAAGGTGTTGGTCCATTTCACTGTCCTTTCTCGCCTTGACTACTCTAATCCACTTCTGAATGGTCTTACGTGCTCCCAACTAGCACCGTTACAGTCCATAATGAATGCGGCGGCGAGGCTCATCTTCCATTCCGCCTGCACCTCTCATGCCTTACCCTTCTGTCAGTCCCTACATTGGCTTCCTATAAAATATAGAGCTCAATTTAAAATTCTGGTTCTTGCTTTCAAATCTCTACATAATGCTGCTCCCTCCTATCTATCCTCCCTTTTACACAAGTATGTCCCATCTAGGCCCTTACGATCTGCTGAAGACTATAAATATCATAATAATAATAATAATAATAATAATAATAATAATAATATAGATTGAGCTATTCATGTGGTTTAAGTAAGCTGGTCGTAATTTTTAAGTTACATTTATTTTTGTATCTGGCCAAACACCCTGTGAGCTTTATTATATACGATATGTGTTATTTCATAAAAATGCAATGAAGCCTTGTCTGTCTCTTCTGGATTACACAATGTATTTGCTTATACATTTGTTAGATTGTTTTCCTTGATGTAACGTATCTTCTGGTCCTTGGGAATATACTTGTTTAGTAGACGTTTTACTTTCCGTTCTGTTATTTTCAAACACAAATGGTCTTCAGAAGACTTCTTCTAGAGATCAAATGATTTAAGAGATCATAGGATGGGATCTGTGGTTAATCATTGAAATGTATTCCTAACCATGGTCTCCCTGTAGATATATATTTTAAAAAGCTAGTGTTGACCAGGAAAATATTGTTACAGCCCAAGCTATCTAGCAGACAATTATGGATGAGTGCATTATCCCATTCAAATTAAGAAAGCTACGCTAACAAACATTGTCAATTGAAGTGCTTCCTTGCAGAAATGTTACTTTGTCCTCTTATTCTGCAGCATATAACTTATTGATGCATGACAGCTTAAAATATTTGTGCCATTAATTTAAGGCCCCACGTTATTTTTGTTATTCTTATGGAAAGCTGTTTTTAGTTAAAACATAAAAATGCTAGTTACAAGGTTTCTGCAAATGTAACTGCCATTCCATTAAGGAAATTGTGCTGTGAACAGTAAATAGTGGCCCCAAGGGAAATGTACGTATTGATTTTGTTTCTATGCTGGTTGGCTTATGTTTGCAATTGTCAACTCTAATCTTAGCTTCTTTAATAACTATACTCATAACTGCTTAGGGAAAGAAGCAAATATTAATTATAGAATATTGATAATTTCCCATCTTTTAAATCTGCAGTGTGGTGTTCATGTGATTTGACATTTACATTGAATATTTTCCTGTAAGTGAATCAAATAAACAAGCCGTTCATAATAATTACACTGACATCATCCTGGAGGAAACAAATACTGCATGCAATTCCATAAAGAATTGGCCCATGATGAACATCAAAGATTAGAAGCACAAATGTGAAGTTGTGAAGAGAATTGTAAAATCCTAAATGTGAATTAGCATTAGTGTTTTAAACTTGTCAATGTACAAATTCAGCTAGACTACGGATAAACTCACAAATTCTGCATATGCTTCCTAAAATTTTTAAGGGATTGGTCTAGAAACAGATAATAGTAAGAGAGATACATGTATAATGAAAATGCTTAAAAGGGCATTCCAGAGCCTTAGATCACTTTAGCTAGTTGAAATGCTTTATGTGTGAAGACTGTGTCCTCATTTTTCATTGTATGAAAAGTGCAAATTTCAATAGAAATTGACACTTTTTAAATTAATCTTGTTACATCCTCCTGGTTGTCAGTCTGATAGCTGAGTCTTGTTTCTTCCTTGTTGTTCAGCTCAGTGGAGCTAAACTCAAGAGGTAGGCAATTGCCCAGATCACCTGACTAGCAAAGTCTTTTCATTGAGCTGCATTGCGAAGTCTGTTGTTGGACAACCACGGAAAGTCTGGGTTGGGTAACAGCAGGAGATTTGCAAAGGCTGCAGACAAGAGGTCTGCAGCTTTTAAAAGCTGCTTTTAGACATAACCCTACTGAAAGAAAATATGTATAATTAATGTATGCATGTTTTCATTGGGGGTATATTTACTAAACATTGATTTTTATTTATCTATTTTCATTTGGACAGTGGAGTCCCCTTTAAACAAGTAACAGTCTTTAGTAAATCAATATAAACTTACATTTCATCTCTATTTCTTTACAAACTCATTTTACCAACTCAGGGCATCATTAAGTTATACATTAATTGACAGTTCTCTCTTGCCAGGGCCGATCCTGGGTGGATGCACGGGATGCACAGTGCCCAGGCGCTCTGTAGTTGCAGGCGCATTGTGGTGTCAGTCTCTGCCCCCTCATGAATGGCTCCGCCCCCTGAATTAGTCTCTGCTTTGTTCACAAGGCACTTGGGATCACCAAGGATCCCTCCCCTGAAGGTAAGCCTCAGGGGGGTGGGAATTGCAGCACCTTAGCCCTAATATACTCCTTAACCCCCTACCACAGACCACAAACTCCCTACTTCAGCTCCTTACCACTACAGCACCTAAATCCACTACTTAAGGCCACTAAACTACCTCTACTACAGCCCCTAACTCACCTATAATTCAGCCCCTTACTCTCTACTACAGCCTCTAACTAACCAATTTTTGACCCTAAGCCCCCAATTGCTGCCCATATACAACCCCTAATACCCAATTGCTGCCCCTATACCCTACTACAGCCCTAACCCCCCGCAATTACTGCTACTATACCGCACTATAGACGCTAACCGACGGTGCGGAATGGAGCCAGGCAATGAGGGAGGAAGCTGTTATGTTCTGACTATGCTCCATTGCGCACACTGCAGTGGTGCCGGGAGATGGAATATGACGTCATTCTGGCCCCAGCATACTAAACAGTACACAAGAGGAAGCAGAGAAGGAACATGACAGCAGCCCCAATGGTAGGGAGGCTGGATGGATTTCAATTAAAATAATAAAAAAAAAAATGTAATTTCTGAGTGTATGTATCTGTCAGGGTGTGTGTGCTTGTTTAGGTAACTACCCCCCTTTAATTGCATGGGAAAAGTGATTTAGTCAACTTTTTTCCCATAGGAAAACATTGGGAGGCTATTGCACATGCACTAATCAGCCTCTCTATGGGGATTATTCAGCAGGAGAAAACAAGGGTTTGGCTGCACTCACCTAAACATACTTAAATGGGGTGCTGCTGGGAGCCAATAAGTAGAGTAAAAATGAAAATCCAGCACACTCACTTATCTACTAAACAGTTATTTTAGTGCTGAACAATTTTGTTAGTTTTTTTAAAAACACCTAATCTAGGCAAAAAATAATGGGGGTTTAGTTACATTATATGATAATACATTGCATAAGCCTGCCAGAACGCCAATGTACCCCATCTTTGGCAGGTCCTACTCTGTCTGCTAAATGAGTTACTCACTTGGAAAAATCCTTCCATCTTGAGTTCTCTGCAGTACAAGGCTTAAATAGGATCCTGAGATGAGGCAACTGTAACAGGGAGGGGTGCAAAACCAAGGAGCTGGCTAGACTCCTAAATATATACATATATGAGAAAACAAGGGTTTGGCTGCACTCACCTAAAGATACTTAAATGGGGTGCTGCTGGGAGCCAATAAGTACAGTAAAATGAAAATCCAGCGCACTCACTTATCTACTAAACAGCTATTTTAGTTCTGAACAATTTTGTTAGCTATATTAAAAACACCTAATCAAGGCAAAAAAAAAAATAGTTCAGCACTAAAATAACTGTTTAGTAGATAAGTGAGTGCTCTGGATTTTCATTTTTACTGGGATTATTCAGCACCTCTATGCAGAGTGTGGAGAGGCTGAACGTAGGTGCTGCACATTGTGTAGCACCGCCCCAGGAAGCACCTCGAGTGACAGTCTGAGTGTTAGAATAGAGATGTTACTAGGCAGAAATATAAACACTGCCTTTTCTCTGAAATCCTGAAGGCAGAGGTGTAACTAGAAACCACCGGGGTCCCAGTATGAAAATGTGTCTCATACCCCTCCAGCCACTGCATGTGTCTCATTTCCCCTTGCCCCACCAGCCCCTTCACAAATCTCATCCCCCTGCCAGCCCCTCCAGGTGTCTCACCCCCCCAAGTCCTTCCACATGTCTCATTCTCCCCTCCCCCCAGTCCCTCCACATTTCTCATTCTCCCCCCCAGCCCCTCCATGTGTCTCACCCCCTAGCCCCTCCATGTGCCTCTCCAACCCGCTCATGTGTTTCTCCCACCCCCTAGCCCCTCCGTGTGTCTCTCCCACACCCCAAGTATCTCTCCCACACCCCAACCTCTCTATGTGGCAATCCAAACACCAATGTTTCTTAACCACCCCCAGCTCCTCCATGTGTCTCCCCCCCCCACATTTGTGACAGACACACGCACTCACTGACAGACACACACACATACATACTGACAGACACACACACTCACTGACAGACACACTCACTGACAGACAGAGACACACACACAGATCAGCCTCCCTCACCACCGCCAAATGCTGTCTGCATCCTGTCCTCACATCCCCTTCCAGTTTGTATCAGCAGAGTAGACGCCTGTCATCCAGGTAAGTAGGTGCCTACGCTGCCTCATGGTCGCAAGGGTCAGCAGTGCGATGGTGGTAATTTCGCCGCTGCCTGAAATGACAGGCTATAAAGCTGTAGTGGTTCTAGTAACTACAGTGTTCCTTTAAGAATTATATTTTTTAAAAATCTGGCTCCTAACTTTTTAAATTGGCTCAGATTCCAAGCAAATTTGTTACCCTCAAATTGCTGGCCTTGTACTCTACTACAGCCACTAACCCCTCAATTGCTACCCCTCTACACTACTACAGCCCCTAAAAGCCCCTTTCATCCAATAGTAGATCCTATTCCCCCCACTGCAGCCACTATCCATATTACGACCCCCAACCCCACTACTACAGTCTCATATAATCCTCCAAATGCAGTCCCTATACACCTACTCCAGGCTTCAACTCTCAACACTACAGCCCCTATCCCTCTTTTATACCCCTACCCCCCACTACAGCACATCTCCCCCAATTGTAGCCCATATCCTCCACACTACAGCCTCTTTCTCCAATTGCAGTCATCTCCCTTTTCAGCTCCTAACCCCCCTACTAAAGTCCCTATCCCCAGTAGATTTTCTAACCCCAGTTAAAGCACACAGCCTCTAGCCACCCACTACAGCCTCTAGCCACCCACTACAGCCCCTCACCCCTCAATTACAGCCCCTATCAGCCGACTACCAGTGGCCCTCTTAAGATAAGGTTCTGGATCGGCCCTGGCACTGACAGGCTATATGGGCACAAAGATGGTACTAAGAGGTTACTTGGGCACAAAGATGGCACTGATTAGTTATATTGAGACAAAGATGGAACTTATTAGCTATTTTGGGACACAGATGGCTTTGGGTAGCTGTATAGGGACAGAGATGGCACTAGGCAGCTAGGCACTAGGCAGATGGCACTGATTAGTTTTTTGGGGCAAAGCTGGCGTTGTATAATGTGGATGACATGCTACCTTGTAGCAAAGAGTTGGAGTGGTCTCCATAGGAAATGGGTGTGGTTAAAAGGTGTTAAGTTAAGTTTGTGAAGGGGAGGAGTTTGCAATATTACCCAGCCTGCCTGGAGGCAGCAAAAAATATTTTTGAACCCAGGCGTCAGTGACCCTCTTGCACCTCTTAATAGATCTACTGTGTCAGCTCTCCCCATGTTTGTAACACTTTTATTTCTACCCAGCCCGCTTAAATATTGAGAATGTTTCTTTTATTTGTCATCCTTTTTCTTTTACTACTACATGCTACCGCTATCTATAGCTCACAGTTCACTGCCATATCACCACAACAGCAATTTAAACAGCCATAAATCCATGAAGTTTGTGTTTTTCTCTACCACCACACCCATGTTCCAAATTAACCTAAAGTTATATTCTGGTCAATTAAGAGAAAGATTTGCAAAACTGATGATTTTATGTCTTAAAATGGTCAAGTTCTCAATTTCAAATTTTGCTCCTAAAAATTCAAAGCTGTGGAAATAACTTCAAAGGGCTAAGTGGTATATAAAAAGTATAACATATAAGGTCCAGATGCAAAAGGTCATTATTAATTAATTTGCAGTCCTAACATATATTGCAATACACTATATTAAAAAGCATAGAATTAATATGTGTACTTCTTATCAAAGAAAGAAATGGTGAAGCTTATTTATAGTGCGTTGCAGTGCTTTCTGATCTATTCCATTGCTCTGAAAACAGATATTCCTTGTGAAATGATGTTATTATTCCTTGCCTGTTGTTGCTTTGGTATTTTATGGGTTTTATAGATTTGTTTTATGTGTCTTCTGTCTCTGCTTTAAAGTAAAGTTAGATTATAAATGGTCTTTTAGCTCTTAACCTCTGGCACATTTTTGAGTAACACCTGTAAAAACAGTAGATCTATACAGAAATAATGCATTTAGTAATTTTTCATGAAAAGAACTGCTTTTCTAATTACATTGCTTTGGAAAATGACTAAAGATCTCCCCAGATATGAATGGATGCAGCACATAGTCAGTGTTTTGCTATCTCTTCGGGAATATGATTTATTGTTTGTTGTCTGAAACTAAAAGAGAAGGAAAATTAAATTCTCTGTGCTACTACAGCTAACCCCATCAACGGACCTATACAGCAAAGGATCTCACAGCAATGCTGTCATTTGTAATTGATCTGAAGTAGTTGGTGGAGCGTCCAGGAAAAAAGCTTCTATTAAAACAACAAAATGCCTCCCAGATGTCTCATACCCTCTAATGAAGCTGTCTGCTCAAAGTATTTACTTTGCAATAGACATGTTCATCTAAAAAAGAATGGTAATAGATTCTAGTATATGTTCTCCAGCCTGGTACATGTGTTGACAATGTACAGACTATATTTTCAAATGTATATGAAATCACATAGAGATTTACTACAACCCCAAATAAGTGCAAAGAAGATTTATTGATAAAAACTAATGAAAATGGGTATACAAAATATACAAAAACAGTATGGAACAAATTACTCACTCCACCATGGCATAACTGTGCTCCAAGTTCTTGGTGTCAGCAGCAATCTTTCTCCAGTTCTGATCATTCTCACAAAAAAGCAATAACGGACTCAGAAGAACGTTATTTTTATTTACATTTTTTTATTTCAGTAAGTGCGGTACTGCTATTTTGTGAGAATTATTCTTACATAGAGTAGTGCAAATGGCAAAATACTATTTTTTATTGTCATTACAGATAGGGCCGGTCTGTGAATAAAATACAGCGGCCCACTGAAAAGGGGGTGGGGTCTGATTGGTTGTGTTTTGTCATTACCAATGAAAAGCACGCCCCATCAAAAAGTTAGCATGTTGGTTTAATGCTGTTCCAGGGCAGACCATGCGCAGAGCTCTGCTGAAGTACTCTAGTATTAGAAAAAGGTCCTGTATTTGTTTTGCACAGCAAAAATACCAGTGTGTGAGGATGCAGTGTGTGTGAGGGTGTTGTGTGTGTGTGAGGGTGATGTGTGTGTGTGGGTGGGGGTGTAGTATGTGTGCATGAGAGGTGCAGTGTGTGTGTGAGGGTTGTAGTGTGTGCGCAAAAGGGGTGCAGTGTGTGTGTGAGGGTGCTGTGTAGGTAAGGGTGCTGTGTGTGTGAGGGGTGCAGTGTGTATTTGATGTGTATGTGTGAGGGTGCAGTGTGTGTGTGTGTGTGTGAGGGTGCTGTGAGTGTCAGGGGTGCTGTGTGTGTGTGTGAGGGTGCTGTGATATCAGGGGTGCAGTGTGTGTGCGAGTAAGTAAGAGTGCTGTGAGTGTCAGGGGTGCAGTGTGTGTGTGTGTGTGTGTGTGTGAGGGGTGTAGTATGTGTGCAAGAGAGGTGCAGTGTGTTTGAGGGTGCTGTGTGTGTGAGGGTGCTGTGTGGGTAAGAGTGATGTGTGTGTGAGGGGTGCAGTGTGTGTGTGATGTGTGTGAGTGATGGGTGCAGTGTGTGTGAGGGTGCTGTGTTTGAGTGAGGATGCTATGTGCATGTGAGGGTGCAGTGTGTGTGTGAGGGTGCTGCGAGTGCTAGGGGTGCAGTGTGTGTGTGTGTGTGTGTGTACCAGGGGTGCAGTGTGTGTGTGTGTGTGTGTGTGTGTGAGTGAGGGTGCTGTGAGTGTCAGGGGTGCGGTGAGCGCTAGGGGTGCAGTGTGAGTGTGAGTGAGGGAGCTGTGAGTGCCAGGGATGCAGTGTGTGTGTGAGTGAGGGTGTGGTGCGTGTCAGGGGTGCAGTGTGTGTGTGTGAGTGAGGGCGCTGTGAGTGCCAGGGGTACAGTGTGTGTGTGTGAGTGAGGGTGCTGTGAGTGGCAGGGGTGCAGTGTGTGAGTGAGGGTGCTGTGAGTGCCAGAGGTGCAGTGTGTGTGTATGAGTGAGGGTGCTGGTGTGTGAATATGTTTGGAGGGCTTGTGTGTTGGGGGGGGCAGATTATTAATTATGTATTAATTTAAAAAATTACAAAATTAAAAATAAAGAAGCATTGATTATATCCCCCCTCCCTTCTTACCCTTAGCCTGGGAGGGGGACCGTGCTGCCATCTCTGGTGCTAGTGGTGAGTGAACTCTAACCTGTGGGTCATATTCCAGCTCCTGGCATAACTCTGCAGCAGCTGAGCTGAGCAGGGAGAGCTCACAAATCAGTGCTCCCTCACCGCCAGCCTGGACCTCAACTGGCATTTGGGAGTGGCATTTTTTGTTGCCCCCTGGAAAGTGCCGCCCAAGGCAAATGCCCTGTTAGCATCGCAGAAAATACAGTGCTGGCTATACTGACACTAAATTTCTCCATCATAAACTACAATTGGCTCCTGTGAGCAACTACCTATTCTGGTCACTGAACCCAAGCTGCCATTATTGTCTGCTCCTGACTGTGAGTATTGCCAAGCACTGTCTTATTTCTGCATAGATCATAATACAAATGATTAATTTGATGTGGCATAACATCCATATCAAAAGCTCTTTTAATGTGTAAAACATCAATTAAGGTTCCACGATTAAACATTTTGTCTGTTTTTATTCACAATTTTCCTCTAGTTTTTAGCAGTTCAGTATCTTAGAAAAATCATGAATATGAGCTCAAACATATCAAATTCAAATTGTGTTGGTGACCTCGGTGTTCCTCTAACTTGCATGTAATGTCATAAAATTGTACTGTTCTGTGGAATTTGTTAACACTGCTACAAAAGCTAAATAATAAAACTGATCAACTCCCAATAGGAATAGTGACATAACTTGAATTTGAAAGAGATGCACATTGTGGGTGATAAAGCACTGACCATATACCTAATTTAAACAGATCAGAGGAATGTAGAAAAAGTATTGCAAATAATGAATGCAGTATTTAGTACAGATCTGCATTAAATGAATGTGTTAAAATATAGAAATAATAACTTTCTATATTTTTTATTGTATCTACACTTTTCCCTTATGACCTTTGTTTTCCTTAACCCTATCTCCAGCAATGACTTCTAGACCCAGTTGGCCTTCTGTTTCTCTAATCTGCAATTATTTATGTTTTGTTCATGCTGTTCTGTCTGCCTTGGGAGTAAAATTGTATTTGGTGAAATATAGAGCTAATTATACAATGAACGAAAAGACAGAGCAGATGTTACTTTAGACGTGCTAACAGTCTATGCTCAATGCATGCACAGTAAAATGCACATATTTAAACAGAATATCTCAACAGAAAAGGAGCATCTTACTAATATACATACATAGGGTTTAGATGTCCATTACCGATAATCTATTCATTGTTTATTAGATATATTAACTTGTTTACATCTAAGGTGACCAGATGTGCTTATGAAAGGAACAGTAAAAACACAAAAATAAAATTGCCTTATTGAAATATTTCAGTTCATTTGCATTATTTCCTTATACTATAATTTTGTTTCATCTTTAGTTCACATATATATAGCTATTCCTGTATGCATGTGTTCTTCGATCTCAATATTCTGTTTACTAATTGTTAAACATTAATCAGTTCAAGGACCAGATAAATTTCTTCATTTTGATCCAAGTGCTATGGATAATTCCTCAAGATACTGTACTGTAAAATTGGAACTGTAATACAAACGTAAAATGCATGGCTGGCCTGGCAAATGCCCATGTGTACTCACTTTGTAATACACTAAACAAGTTCACTGTAACATTATTCCTCATTAAAAGTGTATAGTGTTGTATTACTAAGTATTTACATTTTGTCAATAAAGCAACATGGGCATGCTATATGTACTCTTTGCACTCTTTTTAAAAATAATTAATCCAACATAAAACCCCTTGCGATCATAGGCGTGCACAGCCTATTGCATTAGGGTGTGCACCCTAAAGCACAAACATACGCCGCGTGTGTGTGTGTGTGTATGTATATATATATATATATTGTAACAGAGTGTTGGGGATGGTGGTCAGGGGTGTATATCTGGCACCCAGACTTTTGCACAGCCACTATCCTGACATGTGGGTAAGCACATGCAGCCCCAGGGAAAGTTAAGTTTAAATGTAGTTTTTTTTCCTCTGTTGTTATTTGGGTCCCTGGGGTGGAGTATTCGGAAGAGCAGGGTGGGCCGATTCTCCACCCACTGTCAGAGTGGTTGTGCATGAGTCCAGCCCAGGTTTTCCATAGAGTTCTGGCTCACTGCCTAACGAGGTCATTAGCCTCACCTGTAGGGGCTGTGAGCAGCTATATAACTGCAGTTAAAGCAGGGTGAAGTGAGGGAAGTGTTTTGGAGGAGAAAGAAGGTGTTTTGTGGAGAAAGAAGATTTGCTGATTCATTGTATCCTGTTACTTCACAACAACAGAAAATAAACAGGCCAGAGGCCTTTTTGAAACTGGACTTTGTCTTGACCTGGTTTTCTTACCCTAGAGGGCTGTGCGGTTGCCAAAAGATCCTGGACAAACACACACAGGAAAGTAAGTTTGTCACAATATATATATATATATATATATATATATATATATATATACACACACACACACACACACACACACACATACACTGCTGTGTGTGCTGTTAGTGTGCTGTGTGCTGTTAGTGTGATGTGTGTGTGTGTGTGTGTTTGTGACTGTGCTGTTTGTGTGTGTGAGGGTGTTTGTGTGTGTATGTTTGTCCTGTGAGGGTGCTGTGTGTGTTTGTGAGGGTGCGGTTAGTGTACTGTGTGTGTGTGATCTGTATGTGTGTAGGTGCTGTATATGTGTGTGCTGTATGTTTGGAGGGATTTGGCAGATTAGTAAATCCTTGCTGCCATGTGCCATCCATGGTGGTCCAGTGGAGAGTGAACTATAGCCTGCGGGGCTAGAGTTCACTCTCGCGAGATCTGAGCATTGCCGCAGCAACGCTCGGATATCGCGAGAGGAACCTTGTGGAGCTTCTGTCTAGAGCTCCCTGGGTCCTCTCCTGCCTCCCTCCATGCTGCTGTGGGCCGGTGAGGTAGATCTTTGGTCTCCCCGCCGGCCCATGGAGGCTTAGAGCAGAGCCGGCACTCAGATAGCACCGGCTCTGCGTTTGTGTGTGTGTGTGTGTGTGTGTATATATATATATATATACTCACAGACACATTCAGACACACTCACAGAAACACAGACACACATACACTCACAGACATACATTCACAGACGCACACTCACACACAGACACACACGCACACTCACACACAGACACATTCACACACAGACACACACTCACACACACACACACAAACACTCACAGACACCCCTTCACAGAGACACACTCACTCAGACACAGACACACACACACTCACACTCACACACACAGACAGACAGACACACACACACACAGACAGACACACACACACACAGACAGACACACTCACACACAGACAGACACACTCACACACACTCACACACAGACACACACACTCACACACAGACACACTCACAAGAACAAATTATTATAAATGTCCACCCAGCCTCCTACCTGGAGTGCTGGCGTGGACTTGTCCCTGGGGTCCAGTGGGGCGGGGGCCTCTCTCCAGCTCAGCCACAGCGAGGGAACTGTCTGCTCTGGAGAGAGGGGGGTATCCATCACCTCTTGCCCCCCCTCCCCCATGACAGGGACAAGAGGTGAGACAGGGGGCGCTGAGTGTCTGCAGGAACAGCGTTCCTGCTCAAAAAAAGTGCAGGAACACTGTTCCTGCAGGACTCAAACCATAGGCATGCCACGGGGATTAGGGTGTGCCCAGGCACACCCAGCACACCCCGTGCGCACGCCTATGCTTGCGATGCATTTTTAAATTGTATAAAAATGAACCGAAAATTTTTCTATCCCAGTCATTTCTATTCTTTGTTAAACAAATTGACTAGTTTAAAGAGGAATGCATAAATGCATGTGTTGCATACATTTACACACACATGCGTGAACATATAGCTACAATCCCATACACATATACTGGTCTAGAGTTACATTCTGACATACAAACAGGCAGTCATTCTCTTGTCACTTTGCAAAGCTATTTGCAGAACAACATTCTGCTGCAACAGGCACCTTTCCTTTCACTGTGTAAAATTCTCTGCATTTCACAGGAGATTATTCTGCACTCAGTTTTTTTTAAACTGTTAATAATATAAATATATTAACATAGCGCGTTTTACTTTTTTTTTAAACCTATATTTAGTTGCATGCTGCTGAGTCTGCAACACAGATGTGTCAGGTTCTCTGCCTTATGGTAACGGTCCCTGGTATTACACTAAATAACAGGGCAATACCAGCATTATTAGAACCCTTGGCATTCAACCCCCACTTTGATGCCACACTACCTTATCTGGGAAACCCAGCAATGGGAAAACTGGTAAAATGCTAATTAATTTTGACTATTTCTGCCTGCATACTATCTCCTTCTGCTGGGCTCTCAAGTTTGGTAGAAGTGCAGCATCAGTGTGACAAAGCATGATTTACAACTACTTGTACATCACGTCTGTCTTTTTTAAATTGAAATGCTTTCCGGCAGCTGAACGGACAATATCATTAGACTTGTGCGGCGTGTATGCAAAATGCCCCGGTTTACTGTTGCCAGGACACTCTTAGCATAGTGCAAACACACCTACTCTGATGTTTGATGCAACCTACTCGTCAGATGCCTGAATAGACATCAAGTGAAAAGTGTAGGTTAATTTATAGTTTTTTTAATTAATCTTTATATTTGTTGAACAACAATAATTTGTTTTGTTCCACACGTTCATTCTTTATTTGCCTTTCTCCAATGTTTCCCATTTAATCCAATAATACAGCTGTTTGGGGTGTTATCACTTAGATACCTGTAAATCATGGTTGTGCTGTTAGTTTCCTCTACTAGAACGCTAACAATTCACTTACAAATCCAATGAACCCCTGCTGTTCCCTTAAATAACTTTTGTGCAGGTATTTAAGGGGTATGATGAGCACTACCATATAAGGCTAATAAGGCTAAATCATTACAGTATAAAGAGTCACTTTTTACTCTGCTTAGAGCTCACAGTCTAAGTATAATTTTATAGCCAATGCAGTAAGATCAAATGCAATGTTCTTTTTTAAATGTTTCTAATGTATTGTTTGTTTTTTAAATCCTTTTAAATTGACTCATGAGTGTCCAGTTAAGACAAAGCAGTGTAATTTTAATGAGAAAAGAGATACTTTCACTTGCAAGAGAGCCACGTCACTGAATTTGAAAGACCGGGAACAACGAATGCTGGGACCTCAGAATTATATATATATATATATATATATATATATAAAACACAGTAATATAGAACATTTTGGATATGCAAGATTTGCAAGATTTATATCGGAAGTAGAAATGGAAAATGCATAGATACTTAAAACATATCTACTGATGCTATCAACAGTTTAAGCAATCAGCTCAATTAGGTTGTTTGGTTGTATTAATATCAGTAAATAGAATTCAAGTAAAATTTATGTTGTGGAAAATTGGCCCCAAGTTGGTTTTATGCCTCAGTAGGTTTCACTTTTCACTTGTATGCAAATAGTCAATGGTGCATGATGATGATAAAACATTTTCTTTTAGTAAAGAATCCTGCACCGTATTGCATACATATACAGTAAACGCTATATTCTCAACATACAATGAAGATGCTATTTATAACAAATTATTTTCTAAATTAGTACTTGTCAAATCTATTGGGAGAATTCATTCTAGCCAGAAAGCTTGTCCGGGACATTTGTTCGAAAGGAGTTACATACTGTCAGGGTTAGTCACTAAAGTGAGAATAGTCACAGATTTAAACTGAATTCAAAGTAAATTTCAAATGTAAGGCCAAAATAGCCAAGCTACAAAATTCTCCAAGTCATCTATGTTTCCAGTTTGGCTACTTTGACTTTAACATTCTCTTGGAATTAATTTTGAAATTCCGATAATCCTCACTTTAGTGAGCCATGTCTAACTTAAAACTTACTAGCGTGATCACACCTACATGTTTGGTCACATAAACTTTGCAAAAAAAATAGACTTTAGAAAAAAATCATAATGGCATTTGATTCTTTGACAATTAAGCCCAATGTATAATTTCTATGCATTTTATCGCTCAAAAGTGACATTTTCCTTTAACAGCCTGTAGATGGTGAATTGTTCACTTCTAAGGAAAAATTACTAGCATTTCAACAAGGGAGGCATTTAGGACTTAACTAACAAGGGCAGCAAAATAGCATTTCAATTATTATTATTTTATTATTTAGATAGTGCCAGCAAATTCTGTAGCGCTGTACAATGGAATTTCAATAAAAAATACATCCATTCCAAAATTTGCTGTGTAGTGTTATTTTGACAAGCCATGGGGGTTACAACAAGACAGTGATTTAAATACACCCATTGTTAGGGCTGTAAGTACCGGAAGCAGAATGATAGAACAGTACCCGTGCCTTTTAATTTGCAGCCTAGGGAGGCAGCAAGAGGGAATCTATTCACATTGGTGCTCAGCTCCTCTTAGTCCACCAATAAATACCATGGGCACTGCAGTTTAAGTCTCCTCTCCTCCTTGCTACCAATAGACGAGGGGCATCTAAATTTATATTTTGTGAATTAGTGTGTGATTGTCTGAAATGTGTGTCTAAGTGTTTGTATTTGACTGTGTGTTTTTGATTGTGTGTCAATGCATGCTTTTGATTGTGTGTGTCTAAGTATGCTCATTACTGTGCATGTGTGATTCTGTGTCAATATAGATTAGTAACTGTGTGTATAATTGTGTCTATATTCATATTTGACTATATCAGTTGTGATTCTGATTATGTCACTATGGATTTATGGGAGGGTGTGTTTTAGTGTGTGTTTATGTATGAATATGTTCAAGGAACAATGTTCCAGTCTTGTTGTAAAGATGTTCCAAAAGTTGTGAAAACAACTTTATTTACCGCTTAAGGCATTAAAAATATATACTTATACATACTTTATAAAATATATACTACAAACAAAGGAATAAGCCAACGACGATTTCACAAAAGTATTTAGCAACTTGAGATGCAAATAATGAACGTCTATTGTGAAAATCCTATTTTATCAAGATGTCTTGGTTGCGGATTAATTCCTTTTTTTGGAGTTAAGTATATATTTTAAACATCCTAAGGGATAAAAAAAGTTTTCAAAACATTGTTTTACATCAAATGCTGGGTGTGAAACTATTTTATTTGAATACGACATGGGGACAGACCGTCCTTCATTGGTTTTTGACTAATTAGTCTATTTTCTTTGACAATTTACAGGTTTTTAGTAGAATGCGTTTCTATTAAATTATGTCTCAAAAATATAGAACAATGTTATAATTCGTGTTTGGTGAATGGACTATGATCTGTATGTTAGCTATATGATTAGAATAAGAAATATGAATTTAGAATAAGAATAACTCAAGGTTCAACTATGTGGACAGGTTTGTACATAATGAGGCTACTGTTGGATGTCAAGAGGTGATAATTGACAAATAACATTGATTTGGTGGCTGGGGTATGGTTTGTGGTTTGCCAATGAAATGGTTCCTTGTAAAATGACAAGACAAATTTTTTTTTAATCTCTTCAACTACATTCAAAAATTGTAACATCTATGTGTTACTTTTATTTTAACTTTCAAATAAAGTTGCTTAAAATCAGCAAGGTCCAGACAAATTTAATCTTATTGGACTATTTAAGGAAAGAGTAATTATTTTGATAGTTCAGTCAAAATGACTGCATGCCGTATTTAAATACAGTTCATTTTACAATATTTTCACCCTAATGTATTAATTATAGACAGTAAGGATTTGTCAGGTTCAATTGAACCAGTTGAAGATATTTTTCTTTATCTTTCAATGGTAATTAACAGAGTTCTAATCTGGATAATGTTAATGACCACTGCTCTTAATTTAAATCCCAGTTAAACCAAGCTTATTAAGCGCCTATTTAAGGAGGTTTATGTGATCAGCGTAAAACTACAACAAGGCTGAGCTTGTAAGCATTGTAACGTTTCTAAAAGATGTCTGTTGTGCTCTGATTTTGGTTAGCTTCCTGATGGCTAGAGATGCAAAGGAAAAAAAAAAAACTAAACATGCTTATTATAATTGATAGTTAAATATACAGACAAATAACAAACTAACATGATTAATACATTCTATTTATTTTGCTTTCTACTCCATCTCATACCTGTAAAGAATTTGACTCTTCTCTGGCTCTTAAATGACTAATATAAGTTAATATTAACTTTATATATTTTCATAATGTCAACTCTATACACAATGATTACATATTTAAATTTTGCATTTTAACATTGACTATGCATTATTCATTATCATTTCAAAGTGCCCATAACTTAAGGGGGTGTCGCAATTACGAATTCAGTTTGACGTCTCAATGTGAGTCATACGTACTCAACCTAAAATAAGCATTACAATGATTCAGCCGCTTGTTTAAAAACTATTGATAATAGAAGGTCATCAGAGAACAATTGGATGTAAAAATACTTGCAAGTTCAAGGTTAGAATTTTGAGTACTTAAGAAGTAAAACCTTGGCATCAAAGGAAAGAGGGATACAGTACTACGATGCTTTGGAATAATGTATAGGACAATTGTGTTTATTGACTTGTACATTTGATTGAGCATGTGCATGCGCATACCTAGATAACAGATCTTCCAGTAAGCTCTGTATCCATGAAGATCCAAATGAAATGGGGCAACCTTTTAAACTGAAGATTGTGGATTTTTTTTGAAATGTTAAATATTTACTTTATCCTCTTCCTCCACTAACTCAGGGTAGGTTTAAAGAGTTGTAGAAAATAAAAATAAAAAAACATGTATAGGTTTTTACTGCAATCAATTATACATTAATATTTAATATTGTATATATATATCACTTTCAGTATCTTATCGTTCATATCCTGGCAAAAGATGATACATTAGATATAGAAATTCCTCTTTGTGCCCACAATAGAATATGAACAGCTCATACTGACCCTTTAATACCATTGAGAGCAAGTACTGAGTGACAGCTTTTACTATGTTAGAGGATAACAAAGTTAAACTATCAGACCAAAATGTAAAAAAAAAAAGTCATACAATACAAATAATGAAATGTTACAGACAAAACTAAGTTCTTCATGCGTAGTGGATTATAACTGATTTAAGAATAATATAGCAAGCAGTAGGAGCAGTAGGCTACATTTGAAATGTATGCACTATCCCTTCCAAACTCATAGCATAGCACTGAAGACACATTGTAGTAGTAGGGAAGCAAATATACACAATCCAATTATCATCTGACAGTGCAATGGTGTAATGAAGCAGAAGATCGTTAATCATTGTTATTATCATCATTTATTTTGAAGCTGCAACAAGTTGTACAGTGATTGGAAACATAACCCACAAAGTTAATTTAGAAAATGATGTACCTGCTCACTTGAGCTTACAATCTAACAACAACACTGTGGGAATAGTTTAAAACATAAAAATAGGATAGCTGAATATACATTGTTGCTTTACACCACATAATGAACTAAGTGGCCACATGAATAATCAAAGTTAATATTTATTATATTAAAGTGTTATTATGGTTAATAATTATAAAAGTTTGGCTCAAGAGTGAAATCCAATACATGCCATGTAAAAGGCAATCTATGATATCTTTCGATTAAGGACATATGCAGGGCATGTGGGCAGCTGTCATTGGATATATGTGATCTTTACGTTTTTCTTTTATTTGTAAGGGGAGTGAGTGAGATGTGTTTTTTGATTATTTTTAGCCACCATATATAGACAGCAACAGTGACCTGTATTTTTTAGGGGTGATAGGGGCCTTTGAGAATGTTGCACCTCTCAAGGTAAATCCAGCTCAAGTTATAAGTGATGTACATAGCTCCTTTGCATTAAATATACTGGTACAATCCCATATACTTTATGGTATATTATTATTCAACAGAGTTGGAAAGATTTTATAGGAGTTTTATATCTCCTTAATATACAGTTTGGTCCGGAAATATTTGTACCCAGTTTTGTTTTTTTCTGCTCTATGCTAAAATACATTCAAGTTATGGTTTTAGAATGAATATGGGCTTAAATTACAGTCTCTCGGCATTAATTTGAAAGAATTCACATCCAAATTAGAGGAAGGGTTTAGGAATTACAGCTCTTTAGTATATGGTTCACTTTTTTTCAAGGGATCAAAAGTAATTGGACAATTGACACAAAAGATTAAAGGTCTGGAGTACACTGTTACTGTGCACCACATAATAAGTTAAGTGGTCACATGAATAATCAAAGTTAATGATTATTATAATAAAATATTATTATGGCATTTGAATTTGGAAGCTGTTGGTGTGAAGTCACAACATGCGGTGAAAGGAGCTCTCAATGCTAGTGAAGTAGGCCAGCCTTAGGATGCAAAATAAAAATAAAAATCAGTCAGAGAGATAACAGGAACATTAGGTGTGGCCAAATCAAATCAAGTGTTTGGTACATTCGGAGAAAAATAAAAAGATTGCACTGGTGAGCTCTGCAAACCAAAAAGGCCTAAACGTCCATGAAAAACAACAGTAATGGATGATCGTAGGATCCTTTTCATGGTAGAGAAAAACCTCTTCACTACAGCGAGCCAAGTGAAAAACACTCTCCAGGAGGTAGGCGTATAATTATCCAAATCTACCATAAAGAGAAGACTTCACAAGAGCAAATACAGAGGGTTCACCACAAGCTGCAAACCATTTATATGCTTGAGGAATAGAAAAGACAGATTCAACTTTGCCAAAAAAAATCTAAAAAACCAGCCCAGTTCTGGAACAGCATTCTTTGGGCACATGAAACTAAGATCAACCTGTACCAGAATGATAGAAAGAAAAAAGTTTGGAGAATGCTTAGAATCCAAAGCACACCACATCACCTGTCTACAAATGCTCGCAGTTTAGGGAATAAGATCCATGAACTTGTGGAAATAATGGCAACTGATAGTGTAGATTTAGTCACTGTTACTGAGACATGGTATAATGAGAAAACTGACTGGGACATAGCAATACCAGGGTACTCTTTATATAGAAGAGACAGGGAAGGCAAGAAAGGGGTGGGGTGGTCCTGTATGTGAAGGATAGCATAAAATGTAGCCTAATAAAAGCTAGTGAGGCGAACATAGAGTCTGTTTGGGTTACGTTAGAATTTGGTAATCACACAGTAACTTGTGTAGGTGTGATTTATAGGCCCCCAGGACAAATAGAACAGTTAGATAATCTACTAGATGAAGAAAAAGCTAAAATGACAATGAAGGGGGAAGTTATCATCATGTGTGACTTTAATCTTCCTGATGTGAACTGGAAAACCAAAATAGCTGCTTGTGCCAGAAGCACACATATTCTAAACTCCCTACTGGGATTGAATCTAAAATAAGTCATTGAGGAGCCAACTCGTAAAGAGGCCATACTAGATTTAGTGTTAACAAATGGAGATTTGGTATCAGATATTATGGTAGGTGAAAGTTTAGGATCCAGTGATCATCAGTCAGTGTGGTTTAATATAGGAACAGTGAAAGAGTCACACCGCACAAAAACAAAAGTTTAAGATTTTAAAAAACAGACTTTTCTAAAATTAGAATATGTGTAAAGGAGTCATTATCAGACTGGAGCACTATAAATGGAGTCCAAGAGAAATGGGATCATTTAAAAGTTGCACTGTTGAAGGCAACAGAAAATTAAATTGGGCTTGCCAGTAAAAGCAAAAAATTTAAGAAACCGCTGTGGTACTTCACTGATGTGGCCAATATAGTAAAAAACAAAAAGTTAGCATTTAGTAATTATAAAAAAACTCCAGAGTGAGGAAGATAGACAGATCTATAAGTTTAGGCAGAAAGAGACTAAGCAAGTTATAAAAGCTTCCAAATCACACACAGAAGAGAAACTAGCACAGTCAGTAAAAAAAAAAGGGGGGGGGGAACACATTCTTTAGATACATAAATGAGAAAAGGAAAGTAAAATAAGGATTAGTTGGATTAAAAACAAAAGAAGGAAGGTATGTAGAAGAGGATAAAGGTCTAGCTGACTGCCTCAATAAATATTTTTGTTCAGTATTTACAGATGAAAATGAAGGAAAGGGGCCTCATCTAGGTAAAAGGACAAATGAGTAATTTGTTACATGTGAGTTTACAGTGGAAGAGGTTCTATTTCAACTGTCAAACGTAAAGACAAATACGTCAATGGGACCTGATGGAATACACCCAAAGTTATTAAAATAGCTTAGTGGTGTACTAGCAAAACCATTCACAGATTTATTTAACCAATCATTGTTAACAGGAGTAGTCCCAGGAGATTGGAAGTTAGCAAATGTTGTGCACATTCACAAGAAAGGTAGTAGGGAGGAGTCGAGTAACTGTAAGCCGGTAAGCTTTACTTCAGTAGTGGGGAAAGTAATGGAAACCATGTTAAAGGATAGGATTGTTGAACATCTAAAATCACATGGATTTCAAGATCAGAGACAACATGGGTTTACTTCCGGGAGATAATGCTAAACTAATCTTTTTTTTGATTGGGTAACTAAAATAATAGATCAGGGTGGTGCAGTAGACATTGCTTACCTAGATTTAAGTGAGGCTTTTGACACTGTTGCACACAGAAGGCTTATCAATAAACTGCAATCTTTAAGTTTGGATTCCAATATTGTTGAATGGGTAAGGCAGTGGCTGAGTGACAGGCATCAGAGGGTTGTAGTCAATGGAGTAAATTCGAAGCATGGTCTTGTCACCAGTGGGGTACATCAGAGATCTGTACTTGGACCCATTCTCTTTAATATTTTTATTAGTGATATTGCAGAAGGTCTTGATGGTAAGGTATGTCTTTTTGCTGATGATACTAAAATATGTAACAGGGTTGATGTTCTAGGAGGGATAAGCAAAATGGCAAATGATTTAAGTAAACTAGAAAAATGGTCAGAGTTGTGGCAACTGACATTAAATATGGATAAGTGCAAAATAATGCATCTTGGATGTAAAAAAGGGTAGAGTACAGAATATTTGATGGAGTCCTAACCTCAACATGTGAGGAAAGGGATTTAGGGTTAATTATTTCAAATGACTTAATGGTAGGCAGACAATATAATAGAGCAGCAGGAAATGCTAGAAGAATGCTTGATTGTATAAGGAGATGTATTAGCAGAAGAAAGAGGGAAGTGCTCATGCCATTGTACAGAACACGGAAACCATACTTGGAGTATTGTACGCAGTACTGGAGACCATATCTCCAGAAGGATATTGATACTTTAGAGAGAGTTCAGAGAAGGGCTACTGAACTGGTTCATGGATTAGAGGATAAAACTTACAAGGAGAGGTAAAAGAACTTAACATGTATAGCTTGGAGGAAAGACGAGATGGGGGGATATGATAGAAACATTTAAATACATAAAGGGAATTAACACAGTAAAGGAGGAGACTATTTTTAAAAGAAGAAAAACTACCATAACAAGAGGGCATAGCCTTAAATTAGAGGGCAAAGGTTTAAAAAAAATATCCGTAAGTATTACTGTACTGAGAGGGTAGTGGAGGATGCAAAGAATAGCCTTCCAGCTGAAGTGGTAGAGGTAGAGTAAAGGAGTTTAAGCATGCGTGGGATAGGCATAATGCTATCCTAGCTATAAGATAAGGCCAGGGACCAATTAAGGTATTTAGAAAATTGGGCATACTAGATGGCCCGAATGGTTCTTATCTGTCGTCACATTCTATGTTTCTATGTTTCACCTGTAAAACATGGTGGAGGCAGTGTGATGGCATGGGCAAGCATGGCTTCAAATGGCACTGGGTCACTAGTGTTTATTGATGAAGTGACAGATATCAGAAGCAGCTGGATAAATTCTGAAGTGTTTATGGATAAATTGTCTGTTCAATTTTAGCCAAATTCAGCAAAGTTGATTGGACATCGCTTCACTTTGGACAATGACCCAAAAAGCAACCCAGGAGTTTTTAAAGGCAAAGACATGGAATATTCTGCAATGGCTGAGTGAATCACATGATCTCAACCTGATCGAGCATGCATTTCACTCGCTGAAGACAAAAATTAAGGCAGAAAGACCCAAGAAAAAACAACAACTGGAGACAGCTGCAGTAAAGGCCTGGCAAAGCATCACAAAGGAGGAAACCCAGAGTTTGGTGATGGCCATGCATTCCACACTTCAAGCAGTCATTGCCTGCAAAGAATGCTCAACAAAGTTTGAAAAAATAACATTTTATTTATGATTATGTTAATTTATCTAATAACATTTGAGTTCCTGAAATAAGGGGACTGTATATAAGTTGCAATTCCTAAACATTTCATACAACATTTTTGTTTAAACCCTTCAAATAAAGCTGAAAGTCTGCACTTTAGCTGCATCTCAGTCGTTTCATTTCATATCCTTTGCGGTGGCAAAGATTTCAGGAACTTACTATATTCCCTCAGTGGGTCAAGTTTAAAATACAATAAATAGTTTTTGTTTTATTCATACAAACTTGGACAATGAAGAATTTACCAAGAGCTATCTGGATAGTACCTTGTTTTTGTTCCAACTGTTAATAACAGCAGCTTAGGGCAGCAAAACGCCTACAATATTTTAAGGACACTTTATCAATAACAAACAAGAACTGTAAACTGTCAGAATGCAATTCTGCTTAATGTTAGTGTGCATTTTCATAATTTAGCTATCACATAGAAATAAAACATGCTAAGCCCTGTTCCTAAGCATTTTACTCCAATGCATTTAATCATTTTGCATTACAGATAATTACGCAAATAACGATTTCTAATTTCCTTAAATGTGGATTTTATTTCTATACAAAATTTCAGTGCAGCATTTTTTTTTTAATAATAAACCTTAGATAGTGCTTTAAATATGAAGACATGATGCATTGCATTTTCAGGCACAGCAACTATATATTAGAGTGCAATCAATAAAAGACCTATAAGACCCTACAAGCTGCTAGTTACAGGTATCATTTTTCTTATCTACTCAGCAGTATCCTTTTAAACTGATTGCTTTCGGTGAAGGCTACTTGTTATCATCGTTTCTTTGCCTGTTCTTTTACTAAAATAGAATACATGTAATTTCCATTAATATTTCAGCTGTCCATTGAGGTTTGAAATATGCACGCTCCAAAAATATTTTTTTATTTTTTTTTATTATTTTAAGTCAATTCTTCTGGAATGCTATGAGAAATATGGTCTGTTGTCATTCTTACATATTAGGTAGAGTTAAATAGCTCTAAGCCTTTCAATATTGTATATGTGAGAAGATCCATTCTCTTTTAGTAGAAGTAATTCATAAGCATCCAAAATGAAAAGGAAAATAGCTTTAATTTCAGTGGTTTTACCTTTATGTCCACTTTAAAAACAGAGAACTTATATGTAATCTCAATGAGGTGGTCTGGGTGCAATGACTTCCAGATCCAGAGAACCAAATCAAACTTGTTTCTCAATCAAATGTTGCTTATAGAGCAGCGTTTGAATGGCTCAGTGCTGTGTTTTGCACTAGCTTTCCAATGCTTCTCTATGAGAAAACATTGGATTGGGTGACAGCTTTAATCTTGATGATCTCAGCAAAGGAGGTCAAGCAGCATGATGGAAACCAGCGCAGCAATTGCTAAAAGTGCATAGATCTCGCCTTCCAAACGCTCATAGGTGCAGGGGAGGACCTAAATATATAGAATAAAACTATGTATCTCTAACACTATGGTGTTCTTTTAGGCATAAACACTCCCAAAATACCTACAGAATATGTTGTGCAACTCGCATAACAAATGAAAAAGAAATCTGAATGAGATATATTATTTCTATTTTACAGTTGTAGCCCCTTAAAAAATGACCTATTTATACTTTGTAGTAAATGTGTTGGCAAGCTGCCAAGTCTTCTCCAAACATTCGTTATTGCAGAGAACTCTGTTAAAAATCAATTAGTGCTGAATGCATTCCATGCAAGTGTTTAAAAATGTCAAATCTGAACTACCATTTTATATCTAGTCGTGCATCTAAAATTTTCTTTTCTTTTCTTTTTTTTTGGTTTTAAAATCTATTTTTTTTACTTGGTAGTCACTTCTTAAGATCTTAAGATAAAATTCCTCAAATTCTGAGATACCTAAAGTTAAAAGTATAATTATATTTAAATGTGCTACATGTGTTATGTACATGTACCTGCCATGAATATGAAAAAAAATGTAATCCAATATTATAGCTCGGTTTTACTTTCTCTGCTACAGACATCCTTCATTTCGGAGAAAGTGGTACACCTATTGACTTTGTAGATGAAAGGCACCTGATATTTAATGTGTGATAATGGTGATCAATATTAGATTTGTTTGTGTTTATAGTAAATCACTAAATGGAATATTAGTAGATATGTTACACATATTGCCTGCTAGATGATTAAGGAGTATTCAGTCTTTGTTGCATGTGAAAGTT
Source organism: Pelobates cultripes (assembly GCA_933207985.1). Lineage (NCBI taxonomy): Eukaryota > Metazoa > Chordata > Amphibia > Anura > Pelobatidae > Pelobates > Pelobates cultripes. The sequence goes on along the minus strand of OW240912.1, from coordinate 305,316,337 downwards.
TATCATATTTATTATTATTATTATTATTATTATTATTTTATTATTATTTATATAGCAAATTCCAGCAAATTCCGTAGTGCTGTACAATGGGTGGACTAACAGACACGTAATTGTAACTAGACAAATTGACACACAGGAACAGAGGGGTTAAGGGCCGTGCTCAATGAGCTTACATGCTAGAGCGAGTGGGATATAGTGACACAAAAGCCCTGGAGAAGTCTTGGAGGCGAACATCAGATGTGGGAGTACGGACAGAGGATAGACGTAGGTCTTCGGCAGAGCGAATGGGCCTCAACAGGACATACTTGTGTATTAGGCAGGATAGGTAGGTTGGAGCAGCATTATGTAGGGACTTGGACACCAGAATCTTAAATTGAGCCCTATATCTAACTGGAAGCCAATGTAGGGACTTATAGAGGGGGGAGGCATGGGAGGTGTGGACGGACAGGAAAATGAGCCTTGCCATCGCATTCATTATAGATTGCAGCGGTGCAATCTGGAAACACTTAAGACCACTGAGAAGGGGATTGCAGTAGTCAAGGCGAGAAAGAACCTTAGCTGCGTCTGGTGTTAAATAAGGGCAGATGCGAGCTATGTTTTTGAGATGGAAGCGGCAGGATTTGGCGATCGACGGGACATGAGGCGTGAAGGAGATGTTGGAGTCACAGAGAACACCTAGGCAGCGAGCCTGCGAGGTAGAGGTGATGATGACGCTGTTGACTTGGAGACAGACAGACATGGGAGTAGCAACACTTGAGGGAAGAAAGACTAGAAGTTCTGTTTTGGCCAGGTTGAGTTTAAGGAAGTGAGCAGCCATCCAGTTGGACACCTAAATCTATTTCCTGATATTCTTTTTCTTTATTGCTTGAGATACATATATATAAACAGTGCAAGAAATTCTGCCATAAAGATCCATTTTGCTTTCCCCTCATGAGATAGTTCCATTGCGTCACAAGTTTATTCACTAAACATCAAAAGGGACATTTGACTCTTTTTTGTTTTTTAACAATATATTAAAAATACCCCCAAAGAAAATATGTTATTTTTGTTTTTCTTCATGTCCCTAGTCTGTGCCAGGTAATACTCCAATCATAGGGTTCTCATTGAGAAGAAGTCTCTGTGCTAAAGCTACAAACGCGCACATAAACTTTTGATTCCTGTGTTTCCCATTGAGCTCTAGTTCAGCTCATTGAGAAAGGGAAAAGGCAGGCACCCACTCGTACAGCCAGTCTGCTTGTTCTGTTAGCACTGTGGAACTAAAGGAAGTGGAAGAAAGTCTTCCTGGCTTCCTGAGTGACAGACAGGGAGGTGTTTTTGCCCCCAATTATAAAAGGGTTGACTGCCAACACTGACAGACGTCAGATTTATAAAGTATATCAACAAGCTGACATACTTTATATATGTGGATTATTCCTCTCTCTCAGTAAAACTAGTGTTTATACACTCACTTTTGCTAAGAGACTCACGCACAACCTTTCCTCAGTTTTTTCCCCTCTACTTACAGTCTCCATCACTGCTTACTCTTCTCTACTTAATCTTTCCAGTCTGTCACTGCTTTTGTTTCTGCTTTTTAGTGACTCCATCTCACTTTAGTTGAAAAAGAAAAACATTTAACCTGCGTTTTAAGCTTTAAGAGACTTAGCAAATCATTGTTTAGTGAATGGACCTTCACACACAAACTGCCTAATATATACACTGCTGAATACATATATACACCAACACACAAACTGCACAATATACACACACACTGCCTGATATACACACACACACTGCCTCACACACACACACTGCGTCACACATACAAACTGCCTGATATACACACACACTGCCTCACACACACAAACTGCCTGATATATACACACACTGCCTCATACACACAAACTGCCTAATATAAACACACACTGCCTCACACACACAAACTGCTCTATAGATGCATACTCACACACACTGCCTCACACACACAAACTGCCTGATATACACAAACACTGCCTCACACACACAAACTGACTAATATACACACACACTGCTCTATAGATGCATACTCACACACACTGCTTAATACATGCATTGCAATATATTATGATTATACATATAATACATACATACTGTCTTGTACTCACACTCACTGCCCAATACATACACTCACACAAACTTTCTAACAGACAGACACTTCCTGAAACATACACTCACACTGCCCTTATGGAAGCGCCAGCCCTGTTTATATATGTAGACTGAACTGTGTATATATATATATATATATATATATATATTATTTATATATATAATTGTTTTATTCATTTTTTATTCGTTTTTTATTTTGCTCTCCCCTATTTGGGTAATTACTTTCTGCATTGTGGTATTAAGTATGAGGTATTTTGATATGAAAGAATGGTAATAATAATAACTCCAATATGGCATAAATACTTCAATAATTTGAATATTGTTGAATAATGTCAGTATCAAGAAAGAAAGTCTATTTTTGGTGTATAATCAAATTGTTAGCATAGGTTTTTCTACCTTTTTGTTTTATATGAAATTGTATTAAAGAATATCCCGGCATGGGAAGGTGTGGCTAGTTCTGCATAAACAAAGAGATTTAAATCTAAAATGGCTGTAAAATGGGAGGGGCTTGATCTATATCCAAAACTGCTTAATTAAGATAAAATTGTGCTGTGCTTAGAGAATCCCTTAACTGATTTCTTGCGTTTGTCCTTTTATAGCTTTTTGTTTTTGTTTTTTATGCAGTCATGATAGCTGATGTGAATTGGTATCAGTCAATGACGTGTATTAAATGCTTACGACACCTTAGTGTCCATGTGCAAGATTATCTAGATTATTCAGTCTCTCTGGATACTCCATACACTCTATTTTGTACTCCTGCACATGAGCAAGAAAAAATTGGTAATGGCAATGGCTTGTCAGATGTAGTTTCCAGATGCCAAGTAAGCCTTGTGGCAAGAAGATGACAGCGTAAGGTAAGTGTCCCGGAGGGACAGCTTAAGGTAAGTGTACTACTTGCTTCTCCTCGGGTCATCAACATGCAGGTGGAACCCTATGATATGTCACAGAAAATAAATAAACCCTACAAGTGCCAGTGACACCTTAATGGATTGAGTAATGCTTTACTTTACAACAGTTATTTGTATACTGTCTCTAAATCAATAAGTGAAAATGTAGTTTTAGAATGCTGCTGCTGCTAAATGATATTGGATGCAGACAACACTTACTACTGGGATTGTAATGACAGCTCATTGTGAGGTAGACGGAACTGCATATATACACTATACAGCATCTCTGATCTCTGTAAATATACAGCATACCACTGCCACAAATGTATAGAAGAAGGCCATTTGGATATGTTCTAATCAATAATACATCAAGAACATGGTCACTAATATGTTTAATATTAGAATTGATTTGTTTAGAGCCAATAAATTTTTCTCAATCACATGAGAACACATGAATAGACATCATGTTACAGAACACATTGTCAGTAAAATAAAGCACTTAAGAAAACTGATTTGAGAGAATTTGCTGAATTTAAGTGTCTCTGACTCCCCCCCTACCCCCTCCACTTTCCTACTCCCAAAAAAAGCAGAGTATTTCATAAAGATAACAATTATGGTCATTCTCTGTCGCTATCATTATGTACTCACTTGCCTGTGAAGTAATTGGCAAAAATTTATATAAATTCATATGTCCATTAACATTGGCAGACATCATATGAGAAAGCTAAGCTTTTTCCTTTATGTATTCACATATTTTTCCAAATGTGCACATACTATACAAATATACACCTTACTTTGTTTACTGTGAAGCACTAAAACCACAGTCAACAACATGCATGGCAACATGATCACCTGGATGGCAGTGAAAGGCTGAGAGTGCTGATGACACCTAAAGACTCCTAGTAGAATAACCAGATACAGAATAAAATTGCCTGGGGCCTCCTCCTAGAGCTCTGGGCTTTGTTTCTGTTAGTGTGATAGCTGAGTGTTGTGTGTGTGGAGGAGGCTGGCAGCTGTATGTGGGGCAAAGGTTGAGTGTGTGTTTTGCCCCCCCATCTGCTTACATTTCCCTCATGGTCTGGTAGAAGGTGAGCAAGATCCCAGATGGCCCAGTTGGGGAACATTGTGATTGCAACAATATCAGGTGCAGACCACTTTAACAGCTACCACATCGTTTTGATGCTCAGTTACAGCACACCGGTGGACTGGGAGGGAGCTCTTAAAGTGGTCAGCACCTAAAAGAGGGTGCAGACTACTTTACACTCATAGGCTTAGGACTCTATAAGGAGTCCTCAAGCAGATACCCTTCCTAGAGCCCTGTGCAATCTCAAATTGGCATTGGTTATGATACCAAATGTCTTTGGTTGCCACCAGCACTCTCAGTCTTTCACTGCTGTCCATGTTGACATGCATGTTGTTGACTGTGGCTTAGGTGCTTCACAGTAACAAACAAAGTAAAGGGACAAAGGGACAAGCATGGAGATATATTGATTTCTACATTATCAATATCCCCCCCCCCCCCTCTCTGTTATCCTTTTGTGAGTATTACCTATGACATGGCTCAAATTTCAATCTGACCATTAGTCAATAGTAAACAGAAATTCAACCCTGGTCAGTGAGCCATGGAGCCTCCTGGCTTGCTGTGGTGAGTAAAGTTTAGGTCTGTCTAGTAGTGTAGGACTCGTAGTAAATGTTAAGCCCTCCATAGGAAGATTATTATAGGTATATAAAGCTTAAGGTACAAAAATGGAAGAATGTGATTTTTATAGCAGGAAGAGAAATTAAGATTTTAAATAAATGATATGCAAATCCATTTTTTTACATACACCTATATTGACATATTCTACACATAGAAATAAATTGGGTAATAAACATGTCATGATAGGGTTCATTTAAGAAAACTACTATTATCCACAACTAGAGAACCCCAATGTAACATTATCATGACCTCTATTTTCAATAATGGATCTATTCAGCAAAAAAACAAAAAAAAATTTTGTATGTCGTTCTTTCACAAACACTTGTTTGCCTAATGGTGGATCAAAACATTTACAAGGCTCATTGAGAAACAAAATCAGATTTGTATGTTCATGAGCAACACATTTGTATTAATTGGTTTGTCCTTTCCAGTTCTATTTATCTTTTCATTTCCATCACTTTTTCAAAGGTCATTCAGTTCCAGTTGTAAATTTAACTTGACAGACAAAGACTAAAAAAAAGGCCAACTAAATGAGCATATCACTGTACAATCACTCCACTCATAATTCATTTATCTAATTACTAAAACACTGTCACATTCCTATTAGTAAGTTTGTTCGCAGCCATCACAAGTAGTTCATTTATGATGGCTTAATCAGTGATGTTACGGGAATAGACACACAATACGTTTAACCGTTTTATTTGTTTTTCAACTTTTAAAATACCATGGAAGGGATCAATGCTAATTTAAAGATACAGTTCTTCTTTATAAAATATTTTCCTTTTGGTATATTAATGAATTAATGTGGCAATGAGACAGTCACCATATAATGGCAGGCACATGAAGGACTTGTATGTAAGCATTACATTTTGATACACATTTTTGCATAATTGGCTCAACAGTTAATTATTTGCTGCGAGCATGAACCTAATGTAAAAGTGCACATTTTAAAAATATTACATTTAGATTAATATATTAAAATTGCTTAGTAGAATATTATCAATTATTGATGCCAAAGAAATTAAGGTAAGGGTTAATGCCAGGCTCATAATTATGCTCATTAAAGTCTTAATTAAGATGGAAGACTTAAGAATCGGTTGATTATAATGGCAGGTTTAATAAATTTGGTTTGGGTATTAATGATGCCAAAATGATATGCTTAATATTAGTATACAGAAGATAAATTTCAAAATAAAGATTGAGAGTTAATGCTAGGATGTTAATGACATTAATGTTTGTATGTAGTAAATAATGATGATAAATCTGAACATTCAAAAATTGGTATTGTTTCCATGTATAGGTAATGCTTGGCAAATTGATTAACAATACCACCTCCTCTTATATTTGGTGATTACCAAACAGCAGAAATGATTCTATGATTTATATATAGGGCAATCATATGTTTCCAATATATAGCCAATGAGACAGACTGGGAAAGGCACTAGCTGCAGTATATATGAGTCACATGATTATGGGCAAGGCCAACTTGGTATTTTTATTTTTCCAAGGTAAATACAATAAGTACCATTAAGTTGAATACTAATGGTGTGCCTACATTTTTCTTATTGCCTTTGGGATTTTTTAATAGTGCTGTAGTTGTTACGGTGCCAAGTTATGGTTATGGTGCCCTGGTGCCCTCCCCAATGTAAGTAGTCAAAGCATTTTAGACTTCCGACCTGGTCTTTGCCTTTATGTCCCACAGCCTATAGGGAGCCAGGAACTCTCTGTTTGAGTTAAAACCAGTGGTACCGGGCTTAGCTCATTGGCTGAGTGTGATCAGCTGACACTTTCAGTCAATAAACTAGCAATGCTTAGCTGAGGAGGGCTATTTGTAGCCCTCCTGTAGCTGTAATGGAGATGGGCAGTGGCACCTGGGAAACCACAGATAAGAAGTTAAATTAGTATTTACAATGGGTTGGAGCACCAGGGCACATCTTGCACTAATAAGTACTACAGTAGACTGTAGTGGTTATGGTGTATCAAGTGTTCCTTTATTTTATTTTTTTCTATTTATTTATATGCTATACAAGAAACATTAGTTAATTTGGGGCGGGGGGGTTCTCTAAAGCATAATTTAGAATGAATAGGTATTGACTTTGCAGTATTTAAATAAATAGCAATATACATCAAAAGTATTAATAAAGCATTGGGAAATATTACAAGTCTGGGGTTTATTGTTTTTCAGTATGGCTCGAAGGTACTACTTAATCATGATGCAGTAAACATGACAGCTGATGAACCTATTTATGAGACAGGCTTCAAATGCTTCTTGATTTTCTGCAATACTGTGTCCATTATTAATGTGTATTAATATTTTTTAAATGTTCACACCTCACCATTAGGTCCAGTTTATCTCTTTTGGATTTCTCAGTGTGAATCACTGAATGTTATACCACTCAGAAAACTCAGTTCTATAACTGCCCAGACACCCATATTTGCAAATTCAAAAAATAAATTTTGATTTGGGAGTTTTAAAACAAATGAACGTCTTTACTTCAGAGACATTGAAAGCTTCTTGATTGTTCATTTATAATATATGAATTGGTTTAATCGGGGATCTTTGACATAATGAAAACAGTGCACATCTGAGAATAAAAATGTTGAATGCAAGGGATTGTTCAGGGAAGCAAATGATGCAGTGCAGCTATAAAACCATTAAAACTACATTTTTATTACACAATTTACATTATATAATACTTTAGAAAATAAAGTGGAATTCCCTTATGACAGGATAAAGTTAAAGGATTTCACATTCTTATATCCTATGCCTCAAACCTCTCGATTAACCCCATTCATATCAACACGTATCACTATTTATCAAATGTCTTTTTTTATAAAATCGCCATTGATATGACAGGGAACGCCATTTAAATGATCTAATAATTTGAGCTATATACCATGATATCATTAGCTAATAAAAGAATAGGCGTGGAATTATTTACATTTCTAGACATACTTCTAGACGTTGGCGCTGCCAAGCTGCTAAAATCAAGTGCCCCCAAGCTAGCCCCTGATAAGATAAACACACATTGCACATATGATTAAAAAAAAAACAACACATACTGCAGCTAAATATATATTTTCCTTCTCTCAAATGTCATTGTATCTCATGCTGCGTTTTGTAGTTTGTTGCTATTTGACTGTACACTTGAAATTATGGGATGCTGTGTGTGACCTGCATATACTCAATCACATTCTTTGCAATCAACATAGAGAATAGAACTGAATGAAGTAATCACATACATATCTTAATCTAAACATTTTCCTACCAATTTCACCAGCACAATGTATTGTTATAGATGGAAGCATACAGAATGGTGACGTTGTTATACATTTGCTATGACAAAGTCTCTGCTAAAACAATAGAGAGTTTATCAAAATATTTTTATACTCTAGACTGAAGAACATTTAGATAAAGGTGAAAGGGTGTATGGTGTGAGGAAAATATAAAGACTCAAGTTAAAGACAAAGTGAAGAAGTTGTTTTAGGAGGGATGGAATGAAACATATGATGCCATTACATATTAAGCAATTAAGGTGATTTTTGAAGAATTTTTAGGTTTGAGGAATAAAAATCGTGGTTTTGGTAGCCAGAGTTTGCAGTAATAGTTCATATATTTCAAAGGATTCATGTTGCTCCTATGCTTAAAGGGACATTAAAGTCACCAAAACAACTTAAGCTTTCTGAAGCAGTTTGGGTGTGTAGATCATGCCCTTGCAGTCTTACTGATCATGTTTTTGCCATTTAGGAGTTTAATCACTTTGTTTATGCAGGCCTTGGCACACCTCCCTGCATGTGACTTGCACAGCTTTCCTCAACACTTGAGGTAAAGAGTCATCTAATGTTTACACTTCCTGTATTGCAAATTATGTTTAATTTAAAATTTAAAATTTCTTATCTCCTGCTCTGTGAATAGTTTTGCTCCTTCATGAGTCTCCTATGTGCAATTAAAGTCCAAATCACAGAGCAATAGGTAAAAACATTTAAAGTAAGTTAAATCTGATTGAAATTAAAACATTTTTATGCAGGCTGTGTCAGTCACAGCCAGAGGAGGTGTGGCTAGGGCTGCATGGACAGAAACAAAATGATTTAACTTCTAAATGGCAGAGAATTGAGCAGTGAGACTGCAGGAGTATGATTTATATACAAAAACTGCTTAATTAAGCTAAAGTTCTTTTGGTGATTATAGTGTCCATATTATTATTTTTCCCAATGTGTTGTTTTAGCTATATATTACTATTTAACAATTAAAACTCATAAGTATGCAGGCGTACTTAGAAATTATATTTCTGAACACAACTTTTTATGCCAAAATATGTGCTGTGATCTGAATGGTCTAATGACCAAACATTAAGTCCATCTTGGACTCATCATTTATGTTTTGTATAATATATTACATATTCACTAACTCCAGTTAAAAGAACACTCCATCACATAAAAGCAATTCAGCTAGTGTCATATTTGTATTAGTAGTAGAAATCAACACTTTTATAGTTCGGGAAGAAACACTTTGCTATTTTTCATATACCTGCAAAAAAAAAACATGCAAAATATACATGCATATTTTCTTTGGGGCATATCTACTAACTTGCTAAAATAAATATTACTGAAGTGTTCCTTTAAAAAAAGAAACTACAGTAAAAGAACTGTTATTGATTTCTCATTACATGACCCTGTGAAAGACATGTATGGCAGAAATCCTCAGAAGATGGAAAGTCCATAGCGTGAGTCAATCTTGTAAGTGCAATCATAAGGCTACGGCATGCCACAATTTAGGTACTAACAGTATTAGCGTGATGGTTAATGCTAAGCTTAGTGTAGGTGTCAGTGGAAAAGTTAGGGTACTTTTAACCCTAACCCTACATGGGTCTGAATGTTTTGGTAGCAACTATGTCAAAGTGCTTTAAGTAGAAATAACTACAGACAGAAAGCATTTTAAATGAGGCCAAAAACACACTTATTTTGCGCTAAAGGGCTTGGTCTAAACATTACTGAAACTATTTTAGATATTCTGTATTTCCATTTAATCAAAGTCTCTCAAGCATACGCATGACCCCAAGGAAACAAAAAAACACTTCTTGGCGGAACAATTAATCAACAGCTTGAAGTGACAGATATGGCGATTCAATCCCACATCTCGGAATATTAAATGTAGGCCACATTCCGCAGTCTGTAGAAACACAGAGGGAAAAATTCCCTGTTGCATTTGCCCTTTCATAGAGAAGGAAATATTATTAGAAAGGACATAAACAGACTAATTAAATCACAGCAGTATGGCTGAGATGACAGCTGGTACAGCCCGTGACTGAGCTGATCCATATCTGAAAGCAGGAGACACTTCACTTCCAATCCATTCACTATTAGAGGCTCTCAGACTTGCTGCGTAGACATTAAATAATAGCATATCATTTCCAAGGATAAAATGATTTCAAGAAAGAAAAGAGAGGCTTTATAACCACCGAGCTTTTGTAAAAAGGCAATAAAAAAAACATTACCTAACAGTTCAGGATTTTTTTTGTGTGTGTGTGTGTGATAAAGACGTAATAATTCCATTACCTTTCATCAGCAGGATTCTTGAAAATCAACACTCTTTGCTTATCACGCTGTGAAACACAAATAGAGCTATAGGCATGGACGGCGATTTACTGCTGCTATATTAACTAAGAGATCAGTCCTTTGTGAAAGAAACCGTATCTCTTTCATTAGGTCCGGGTCTAATTCAAAACTGTTGAAAATGAACTGAGCGTAATGTTTTAATAAGACCATTCCAAATTGTTATCAGAATAGTAATTCTCTCAGCAATGTACAAATGCATGTCTATGTTCTTAGCAAAGCCCCGTGTTTAAGAAGGAAACAAGTCAACTTTTTTTTTTTTTTTACTTATTTGTTATGGATGTAAAATTCCACAGTGGCAAGTGCTTTCTTTTTTCAGACTTATGTTAGAATTCAGACAGCAGATGGCTGATTTTATACAAGCTAGGAGATACACATATATAGCAGATTAATTTTCAAGGTCACGTTATTAAAAAAAATGTTACTAATATCAGAATATGCATTACAGTGTTGTAAAGCTTTGACTGTGTTTGTTGAATATTATTTTGGAAAATAATGTACTCGTAAGGAAACAAGTTAAATGATAACACAATTTATCCTACCTATTTATTGGAACGTGCACTATAAAACCACACAGATGGTTTAATATGTTTCACTGTCACTGAAATGCTTTATTAAAGTGAGGATAAGAAACTCCCAAATTGCTCACATATGGCAATCTGGTGACACAAGTCATATCATAGTAATGTAGAAACAAACTCTTGTTGGTGAATGGCAATAGGAAGGGAGAAACACTGCATTCCTTTAGGTATAGTTGAAAAGCATGTATGTTGAAAAGCATTATATTTTGAAAATTTTATTGAGATTTATACAAAACAAGAATAATTATTTAGTAATTTTTGTGTGTCCATTAAAATGGTGACTTGCTGCATAAAGCTGTAAAGAACTAAAATTCTTATCAAGCACAGCCAACCACTGTTTGAGGTTGATTTGGGTTATATTCCACATATGCTATTTAGTGATTCCTTCACTATTCAGTAACATCATGTGTTTATTTAAATTCCACCAGCCTCAGCCAGAATCTCACAGAGCATAATAGGAGCTGTAGTCCAGCAGCAACAGACATCTTGCACTTAATTGACGGAACATACATTTCCAACTGAATGGCAAATGTTTTGTTTTTGATTTTTTTTCCCATTAACCTCTTCACCTGTGAAGGAACCAATTTATGTTTTTTTATTTATCAGGGAGTTAGGAAGGTAAATTGCCTGAGAGGTCCATTTGAAGAGGTGGTTATGGTGCCTAGATTGACCCTTGAAGGTTGGGATGGATGTAGGTTTAGAGAGGGCCTAGATATGAGATATTGTAGAGCTACAACGCATAGCATGTTGTCTAACCCTCATTTCTCATGGAATGATACCTAAGCCATCTTAAACCTATGACTACCTAATCATTAATGATCCTTACATTTAATCAGCCAACCTTAACTACCCCTATTGCTAGCATGTGTTGCCAAATAAAGTTTCATCATGTTAAAGATATCTAAATGCATATGGTTTTAGTAATCAATGATCATAGAAGGACGTAGATATTCATTCCACCCTATTTTGATTGACTCACTTATAATGCTACCAAGGATTTGTCATTTTTCTTTTTTGCCCTTTGCAAAGTAAAATGTATTGCAGCAATATTGTGTCTCCTGTAGTAGCAATGCCATTATGGCATGTCAGGAAACCCAGTGGTAATATCAAGGGATAGATTTCCTACCAAATCAGATATTAATCCAAGTTGTCAATTGATTGCTCTAGTCTGACATCAATGTGTCAAGTGTTCTACCATTCCAGATTACAATACATGTTATACACTGATTAAATTATTCTAGCTTCTTCATCTTGATGAGACTCAGAGTAAAAAAAACACAAAAAATATCCTTATATATTCCTTAATATAATTTGTCATACTCTCACTGCTCTTAGAAATATTATTAATCTATTGTATAAAGTTAGTAATCCAATTAATATATATTATAAAAGTGCTTTAATTGCCAAGTGAGCATTCTTGTGCAGTCAACAAATAGGGAAAGTATGTATTACTTAAATGGGGCACTTTAACTTGCGTGTGAAGAGTGTCCTCTTTTGTTTCATTTTACAAAAGGGCAGATTTCCTCAGAAACACAACTATAAACTGTAAATACAATGTTATCATTATATTACTATTTTATGTGCATGACTAAATCTCTCCCAATCTGTTTGTGTAGTGATGACTCTTATTTAGAACTTTGTGCCAACATTCTATTATGTTCTAAAGTGATCTGATACATTGCAATTTGCTGTGAAGTCAAGATTTTAATGGTAACATTTTGGAACATGATTTTAAACTTCTTTATAATTATTTGTTCTTTTAATTAACAGCATCAGGTTTGGAAAAATGACACACCCTATGCGACACTCAGAAAACTGGATGCAGATCTCTTCACCAACCTAATAAACATATACAAGGATCTGGTTTAAAAAATATAAATAGCTCAAACTACAATATATCTTTCAGAAATATTCCTACTCTCATTTCTGTTTTTCCAAATTATGTAGCTTAAGACTGTATAAAGTCAATTCTTACTCACACCTGCAATGCAAGCTCCAAACTTTACTACTGCTGATGTTTGAATCATGCTGATGTTTGAATAGATGTTACGGAGAAAAGGCATGAGTTTTTCTCAATCATTAAGAATGAAAATACTAAGGCAATACTTTCTTATCAAAAGACCATTCCACTCAACAGATTATTCTCTACATTGCATTGCTGTGGCTTTGGTGCCAGGAGTGCCTTAGCATCCCTCCACTGTAAGTAGTCAAAACATCTTAGAATGGTTTGACCTATCATTTTGTGTCTGCTGGTCACTGCTCCCTGCCTAAGCTAAGATGACCTAGCGTATTGCCTGACTGATTCCAGCTATCTTAGATTTTGAGAGGAGGGAAGAGTGGAGCTTGATATTTTTTTAGGTCTTAAGTTTCTGAACTAAAGTAATATATATATATATATATATATATATATATATATATTGTATATATATATTGTATATATTGTTACTGATATCTTTGTCTACACTGTGATGGCAGAACATTTGGTGTTTTATTTCCACAATAAAAATATTCTAATATTCAAAATATCTGCTTAGACATGCTCAATGTGATACAAACAGCATGCTTGGGAAAGTAGAATTGGCAAACAGGAAAGGTGCAAGATCTATAGTATCTCAACACACAATTTGTATGTGTTGAGTGACACATTGGCATGAATGAGTGAAACATTGTTTTAATCAATTGTAAAAGTATTCTTCATGAGTGACCAGAAAAACAGCATCTAACCAGGAATTATGAAGAAAATACAAATGGCAAAAGCTTAGTTGAAAATACAGATAACTCAGAGACACAGATAGTAGAAGAGACAGCTTTTGGTAGCGCATCATGGGACTTGTAGTTTAATGGTTGCATATTGCCTACCTCTGCATCTAATCTAGTGAAGTATAATCTTGGCCCATCAGAAGTGTGAGAACTACACAATGGCTCCCAACATTGGGAGCAATGGCAATGGAATTAGGACAAGCCGGCAGGCTTTTAAAGGTCATAATGAAGGGATGCTCAGCCTCCTGGACCATGCAGAGAGCACTGCTGAAGCACTCTCTGCATGATAATAGTGCCCATATGTTTAATGATGAGCTCATGCTGTGCTGCCATAGGACAAGTCCCTGTTGTCTCTTGGATATGAGACACCAAGAAACTAAATCAGGGTGGTCGGACAGGACCCTAAAATCGTGTCTGCTCCACCAAAAGCAAGACAATTTAAAGGCCTGTTACAATTCCCATGATGCTCTGCCAGACGTCAAATCTACAAATATCTTCAGTATTATAATTTTAGTTTATTCACTGTATTTATTCTTTCAAAATATATAGTTGCATATTATTTAATTTAATTATTTATTTAAAAAAAATACATTTTAAAGTTAAGGTATGCGTGAGTGTTTGCTAAATGGAGAGCATAATTTATACCTGTTCGCAGTAGCTTCCCGTTCATATTTCATATTAAAGCTATGTTTAGTCCTTCTGGAAAAATATATGGCGATGCAAGCCAAAAATGAAAATATAATTCCCATTGTTTTTTGGTGTTTCAGCATGCTACATGCATGAGTCAATTGTTTTAGCGTGAACATACATTCTGTTCAGTATTGTCCTTAATAAAAAATGTTTTGTATTTTAAATAATTAAAGAAAATAGAGGTAAAATATCACTTTCTTTTTTGCAACCCACCCACACTATCACTTTATTGTACAAGAAAACAGTCTATTTTGTAAAAATCTTGGTTATCATCTTGGTTAAGACATGTTTGTCTATTTTTACTTTGCCTCATTATAGAAGGATTTCATGCTGCACAATGGGTCTAGTAATACAAACTATATTATGAATTGGAAATATTGTCATTGAACTGTAGACTGGTACCGAGCAAGCTTCTGATGGGAATTGGAAATATTGTCATTGAACTGTAGACTGTTGCCGAGCAAGCTTCTGATGGCTTTTTCACCCGACTATTTAGAATCTGCTCACAGCACTGCCAGCTTAACCAAAAAGGATTAACTCTCATATCCAACTGAGAACACAGATAATTCTCTGTAATTGGTAAAAAATGAAGATGAATGGGGCTGAGAGATAAGGAGCAATTAGCTCATCAGCAGTTACAGCTGTGCACTCAATCCAACGCCATCTCTTGAGTCTTAGTCCTTTTTAAGGGACCCAAGCAAAATAAATGCAGAAGAAAGATGTGTGGTGAGCTAAAAACTGAGGAAGAAAAAACTATGTCAACTAGTGTAATTTAACTATTTTGTAAATTACAGCCTATCTATGTAGCAGTAAGAACAGCCAACCGTGATAATGACCTATTTGCAGTGTTACATTTTTGCACAATTTATAAACTTTTTTTGCTCTTTTTATTTTTGCATAAACTAAATTAGTACTGTAGACACTCCTAAATTCCCTGTCAATCGTTTCATTATAGCTGCATCATCTGTTTGAAAATATAAGCAATTCCCTCATCTAATTATTGAGAGGATTTTAGGTTCATTAACATTGCCAAGGCAGAGAATCAGATGTTCAACTGCAGAGCTGTGCTCAGTGGCCTGAAATCTCGGTTTTCCTTTTATTTTATTTTTCAAGGTCTCGAAGACTTTTCCTTGAAAACAGGGAAGTCCTTTTGGTTTCTGACAATAGAAAATGCATTTAACTAAGTACTAGGCAATACAGAAGATTATGGTTTAATGTAGCAAAAATACATTACTGGTTTGGGCATTGTAGAAATGTTTAAAAAAAACATATATTCTTTTAATGCACAATGTATTCTATAATGTAATAGGAAAAAAATGGAGATATATTTATATCTATCTATATATCTTTCTATCTATATAAATATATCTGGAGATATATATATATATATATATATATATATATATCGTCATCCTGTGAGTACTCTCTTAATATAGATAGATAGATAGATAGATAGACAGACAGATACAAATGAAGAGAGCACTCAGGATGAATTTCAAGTGAATATAGCTACCTTATATTTAAACAGATCTGGTGTCACAACAAAAAGTTAAATATATATAAAGCCTGTTTTGTCTGTCGGAAACATTGATTTGATAAATGCCGTTTGACGGACTAAACATTGATTTGATTAATGCAAACATATATACAATTTTTTTTTTCACCAAATCCTGTGAGTGCTCTCGTTGTTTAATGGTTACATACTTTGCGCTTGGATAGCACCTTGGTCTTATTAATATATATTTTTTGGTTTATGGGGGAAGAGTGTCAGAAATTTAATGTGTGTGTGTGAGTACAAAAGAATAAAACTCTCTTTCCCTACTAATGTACATGTCTGTTAATGTTTTTTTTTTTTTTGTTCCATATTTCATCTCGTCTACACATGTAGAGTGTTTAGATGTTTGGAACTATCATGCGCTATGCTTTGGCTATATGGACAATGTAAATTCCCGAATGTAAACAGTAATCATAGTGTAGCATTACCAATGCAACCCTACCCTCTGTTTTACAGCCAATGGCAATGCAGTATGCAAATGTTAAATGGTGCTGCTGGGCTAGCTCCCTCATGTACAATAATAACTATTAGCCCAGTAACTGGGGCAGTGATAGTCTACTTTCTCTTTCCTTTTGACCCTTCTTTATGACAACCAAACAATGTCACGGATTAGTAAAATATGCAAATCGCTTACTATGAATTAAGTGAAACATTAAAGCAAAGAAAACAGTAAATAATGAGAATCAGACTGTATATGTGGAGAAAGAAACTAATGTCCTCCAATAAACAAGAAACATAAAAATTGCCCATACATCTGGGAATTCAGCTCCCAAAAAAACAAAACGAACATATGCTTGTGTATTTAATGTGAAATGTTATGCATTTATAAGACATAAGACATAATGTATACATTTAAAAGCTACTCAAGTTCTAAGGAACAACAAGTGTTATTTGAGCAAGTGGGGCATGCCAGAGTGAGCATCTGGCAGTTTATAAAAAAAAACAAAAAAAAACATAAATGCAGGTAAGTAATTGTTTATTTTAAAAAGAGACTGTTAAAATAAAAGTAAAATATATTAGTATATAGATATTTGAATCTTCTATGTTGGTGTTTGTGTCTTTGTAGAAACTAGTATTGTAAACTATGCTTTCTAAACTAATAGAAAGTGGCTTCATTAACTATTATTTGTGAGAAATATAGCTCCATAAACACAAAAAACAGCATTAATGAAGATAAAGTCTTATAGTTTACCTTTATTAGTGCCACTTTAGCTTACAGGTTTATAGTAAAGAAACCTAAACACAGATTGGCATATGAAAAACGAAAAGCTGTGTGTAATTGTTTACAGATTGTGTTTGTGAATCTTTAAATAAAAGCACATTGCATCCATTTATTTTACCGGTCACAAAATGCTACGCAGCTCTTGCAAATCCAGTGTAAGGAATGTTTGATTTTGAACATTAAAATTAAACTATCACCTACCTAAATCAACAAACAGGAGAAAATGAATGTATTGCTTCCTTTCAAATACTATCCTGTCAGTATTTATGTTGTAAAAATGTGCAACTAAATAATATTAACTTAAATGTTTAACTTTTATCAGTTAAAAAATCTATTTACAGCCGAGCCTGTAAGCTCCACTGAGCGCTCACCCAGCACATGCTACTCGAAGCCATAAGCACGATATGATACCTAATCCCCTCCACCCCCCGCAGCCCCCTTGGTTAGGGGCCACTCAGTACAGCATACTACCTGTCATTACTAACTAGTCGCATAGTCGCACCCACAGCGAGGCCCAGGCAGCGAACTACTGCTTAAAACTCCCCGACCTCCAGGATGGTTGAATTATTTTATACACTAAAAGTATAAGGCGACATATAAAAGAATTCAACCATCCAGGAGATAAAACAAACCAGTTCAAAATAAAAAAGATGATCACATGTCACTCTACTAAAGTCATATGCATGATCACCTGCTCCTGTGGATTGGCGTACATAGGGAGAACGACTAGGACACTAAACATAAGGATTCAGGAACATACGAGAAACATCAAAAAAGGCTTTGAAAAGCATAGTGTCTCATTGCACTTTAAAGAAAAACACAATTGTGACCCCCACCTAATGAAATTCACAGGAATCCAAAAAGTCATCATGAATTGGAGATGAGGGGACCTGATCAAATGTATAGGACAAACAGAGATGCAATGGATTTTTAACCTTAATACTATGCAACCATATGGACTTACATAGAAACATAGAAACATAGAAACATAGAATGTGACGGCAGATAAGAACCATTCGGCCCATCTAGTCTTAATGACAACTTCGAATTATGTAATTTTTTATAAATTATTATCAACTTATAACTCATATTTTTTGATGTGCATCAATATAACTATTTTTATATACATATATATTTCTTTTTATTGTATACTTTTTTAATCTTATAATTTGATATCACTATATCTGTTTTTGTCAACTTGTTTATATTGTATTATATACACTATACAGATATACACTGTAATAGTGTACATATTGAAGCATCATTATAGGCATATCACACATCACTCTCCGAAAAGCAATTTGGGATAGTCACAGATAAGGAATCTCTCTGTTATGACACAATCTCACAGAGGATGTACAGGGGAATGCCAAAGTATATTTGTAATTTTAAATATTACTCTAATACCTATGTTTTATGTTTGCTAATATGCTCTTTATGAGCATAACCCTTTAGGAATACCTCCTATTTTATGAAGAACGACAATGTATGTGGACAGATATCCTTTTCCAACACTTTGCCCTTAACTACAATGGCGGACGAAACTACAGTTATACCCTCACCAAATGAACCTACACCAATCAGGAAGTTGGGACTAACTAAAAAGAAGTGCGCTATATGGATAACTTTGGAGGAGTGGAACATACTGAGGGAGATACGAAACCCGGAAGTGACGTCACGCACACAACACGTAGTGCGCAATGACATCACTGGGGGTTAGGGTACGCACACAACTGATGCCACATACTCCCACTGATGTCACGCAGTAACTCCTCCCATACCGGAAATTTAAACAAGGACTGGCAGCATGGATACCACCAATTGAGAAAGCTGAATCAAATCAGCGAAACGTGTCTTGGACATTTTTGGACATTTGGATACTTGGACTTGTTTGTATATACTCTTTTATTCACTTTATTTGGATATAATAAATGTTAATTACTTTTTAAACAAGTCTCAGGATTCCTCCATGCTGCTATAAAGAAGGGCTGTGACACCCTGAATCGCCACATTCGCTTGCATACTCAGAGCCAAGTCAGGGGCTCTGGATAAGGTTTTCGCCTGATATGGATGTCTAGGGTGTGTGTCACCTTTAAGTACACAAAAGTGGAAGAGATCAGAGCCGGTCCTTAAGAGGCTCTGTACCATGTGAGTGGATCCCTATTGGAATTATTTTCACCATCTGACTCACTATTTTATTGCACCATATTTGTTTATTTGTTTTCCTATTGGAATCTTTGTATTTCAATACCTTGTAACCCTTAGGGGTATCTGTAAAGTTATAGACCTGATTATCTGTTCATGTATGCACCGCAAAAATAAAGAATTTAACAAAAAATAAAAAATCTATTTACAGTCATTTAAACAGAACAGTAAAATATTTTACTGTCTGTTATAATACTAATGTTATGACATCTATATTTAAGATTTTCTTTCTATTAAAAAGTACAAGATTTCCATCTACGTATCATACATTGCTCAATAGTAAACTAGATGCAGAGCACAAATATTTGATATTGTAGAACAAGCAGTAACCCTTTAAAAAAAAAATACAGAGTATTAAATAGCAGATCTTAAATATCAAATAAACAACAAGAACTATACATTAATAACCTGCTACTAATGTAACTCATTCATCAATGGCACACAACAGTTAAACAATACAGTCAACCTTGGAGGACCAGACAAAGTAAGATACTACCTAATATTTATATTGCAGAACTGTAATACTCCCATAGTCTTTGTTCAACTGACACTGGGTACTCACAGATTAACCACCTGTGAAGAGGACCCCGCATCAAAACTTCCTATATAATACCCTTCTTGCATAGGCTCTTTTTATTTTGCCATTTGTTGTGGACTAGTAAGGATACAAAAAGTAGATTGAGCACTGTTTGTCAAGTGGATTGAGTTTTATAGAAAGTAACCTGAGACTCCCCCTATAATTGGTAACTTAATATCACAATGGATGGTCTAACATCAACTTTATATTGGTTCTAGACAAGGCAATATGGGCATCATATAGTAGGTTATTTCATGTTGACATGTTCATATGATGTTCCATAAATCCAAGGGGACAGGAGATTATACGAGAGCATTCTTTGCATAAACAGTTCTATTCTAGTTAAAATATTATGTTTATTTCATTAATAAATTGTTAGTATTCTGAAAAGATATGAGCTTTCGAGCCTTTTATTGCCTGATTTGTGACAGCACTCAAAGGGTTCATCCACATAAAAGTAGTTATTTTAGAACAAAAGACATATATAGGAAAAACATAAAATCTGCAATCATGGCGTAACTTGTTCATTTAAAATGATACTTTGTGGATGTTTATGATCTTATTATTTCAGCAAATTATAATGTCCTCTGTTTCCTATGTTTTAAGACCTTAAACCCCAAGTCTTTTTTATTGATTCACTTCCTTTAAGAAATAATAACACATTTGTGAGAATGTGGTTTAAACAATGAGATTTTCTAGGGACATCTGGTTTAAGCGCACGTTTTGAATAGATATGAACTAATTTCCTTCAAAGGAAACCATTTACTATTGTTGATATCTGTTTACAGCTCTGAGTCAGAAACTAACAAGCGGCAAATGGTTGTCTTTGAAAAGTGATTAAGTGTTATATTTCTTTAATTAAAAAATGTATAATACTAATAAAATCAGTAAACAAGTAAGAGATAGATGGATAGATAGTTTATAGATAGATAGATAGATAGATAGAGAGATAGATAGATAGATAGATAGATAGATAGAGAGATAGATTGTTTATAGACATGTTTATGGTGTGGATTTTTGTGTTTTAAGAATGTATTTAGATTCTAATGGTCTCATTCTGTTTGTTTTATAATAGTTATCAAATAAAAGGGCATTTATTACTAATATGCAAATAGTATCTGTCAGACAGAAGACTGACATGATTTTAAGGTGCCTTATCAGAAGAGGTCTGCTTGTATCGATACATTTTTTGGTATTGTTTAGAATACACCTGTTGTTTGTTTTAGTTTTTTCCTTTGCTTACTGCTCTTCTCTGTTTTACGAATCTCTGCATCAATACACAGTATGTTGATAACACAAGATAATCCCAAGGCAACTGAGAATAACTTCATAATTACGATTCTCAAAAACTTTAATCTCACAGTAAACATATTTTATCTACAGCTTAGGATAACTTTGGTAGGACACTCCCTAGGATTTTCAGCACATAAGCATATTGAAATCTTCCACAAATGCCTACAAGGAATACTGCAATTATAAAATAATATAAACTCTTTAGATTACATGGCTCCTGCCATTTTGGCATTAATGGTGTTAATATCTATTAAAGTTACCTCTATTAAAGCTGGAGCCCCAATCTACCTCCAGTGAAGTCACTATTTCTGATGACTTGTGTCCAATCAGATGTTGATGGGACACTCCTCAACAAAGGTTCTCATAGTGAAGCTTTAAAATGAAACTTGAAGCAGTGACCTCTGCTTTGAACTATAATTCAGTATGAATGAGGCAGGATACCCTGTCTACTTAACAACTAAGAAGAGTTACGCAGATATTTCAAAAAGCGCAAATGTCTATTGAAATTAGCACTTTTTAAAAAACAAGCCTGTAGAGACATGCAGACAGCCCCAAAAAGTTCTTTAGTAAGCAGAGTTGCTTTGGGGCACCTGAGAGCGGCTTTAACTTGGATACAGGGGTATGTGACGACTGGTTAAAAACTTTTTTGGCATCTTATGAGCATGGCTAAGTTGTCCACACTGTTTTCATTTACACATCCCACCTCTCCTTTCCATGCCACATGTTCCCCTTCAAGCCAAATTCCAAACTAATCTCTAGCCAATCAAAAGAATGGGTTTAACAACGCTGGATAAGGGTCTGCATGGGCCTGGAGCTGAGTTTTAGTGAGGGGCAAATTACAAAAATCTTTTCCACATGCAGTCAAAAGTGGAATTTTAAGCGAATAAAAATCTATTTTTACAAGCAGACCGAAGCACAGGAAATGCAATTGGGGGATCAGAGAATATAAATGGTCACTGCCTGCCCTTGAGACAACAGGATCCATGTGCAAAGACCTAGAGAAGAGATAGACACCTCCTATGGGCAATGAGTCTAGGAACAGTTGTTAAAGGTACAGATCAGATATCAGTTATGAAATATTGAGCCAAAACTACCACTGACACTTGAGGTTTTATGGTTAGTGCTTTCTATAATGCTCATCGAGACGAAAGAGGATATTTGTAGCTTCCTGGCCACATACCATGATTATGACATTCAACTCTCCACAACAACTACAGATTGCAAAGAAATCTTCATTATATTTTAATCATTATGGTCACCCTCCCATTTTGTTTCCCTTATTAAGGGTAAGAGCTGCTACATAACTGGCATCCAGTCGGGAGCATGCTGTGAATATATTATTTTGGCAGCAAACATCTGCCTCTACTATCCCTTCCATGGCATCCTAAATCATGACACTGGGAGGATATGACATCATATCACTTTCTCACCAATGGCAATACCGCGGTAGTGCTTTGGAAAATGCCTTGCTTTTTTTATTGCCATTTTTCTTCTGGAGATATATTATAGGAATAATGCATGGATCAATCCTTGAGTTATTCAGTCGCCATTTGGATTAATACTAGAGTTTGTTGCTAGTTCAATTCATTTTGAAGTTTGGTATCATCAAGTGATCTTATAATACATATAGTGAATTTGAGTAAAAATTGGAGCCACGGAATCACCCCTCAGTAAAGCATTGTGCGAATTATTCTACAACCGATGGTGGGCTAGATTTTGGTGATATATTGACAAAATAGGTCACTGGTAATACTACAACAAATGCAAACATAAGATCACAACTAAATAACAGACTTATTAACACGAGGAGTGAGTTTGTATATAAATACAGTATTTTGAAACAGACAAGGAGTAGAGAATCACATTTAGGAAACAATAGGGACTCATGCTTAAAAAAAAAAAAAAATGTAACCTCACACCTCAAAACCAAAGTAAGATGAATGCTGAATACAAGTAGAATTTTATACAGATATATCTAGGGCTATTTATATTAATGCTTAGGAGAATTGTGTAAATGCCACCAGCAGCATTGTCTTATCAAGAATATAGCCCTTATCAACCAACCTGTCACAAGAAAGTACTTGATATAAAGAAGAGATTGCAGACACCTCGGCAATCAATATTAAGACGGCTACAGTATGGAAGATTCAGCTACTGCATATCATTTTGTCAGCATCTATTTCTATGACCAAATGAAGCATTAATTCAAATCATAAATCTATGGTGATTTAAATCTAGGAATGAGCACCTGCCTGCTTTAATGATTTATTTTGTACATTTCAGTAAGCAGGAGATTTGTCCATATGAACTGACAGGTCACCTTCAGATGCCAGCAGCAGGCTGTTTATCACCAAGCAGACTAACATCTCATCTTAGCAAGTAAATATTAAACTAAAAGAATCCAATTGATTCTGGATGAGTAAAAAGTGTCATGGCCACATATCCATATCTATTTATTAAGACTATTTTCTCCCCTGAAACTGAAGAGGGTGAGCTCAAGGTTATTATATCGTATTAAAATATGGGAGGTGAAATAATTGCATATTAGCATCTTTGCTTTGCCTCTTACTCCCCTTTTAATGCTGACCTTTAGTATTTCATTGTGGCAAGTTCAACAAATATTCACAGCAATTATAAAACATAAGACAAAGGCTCACTTTCACCAGGACAGTAAATACAAATTGCACTGGGAATTAATGTATTGGTTCGATTGGTTGGAGCAACCTTCCCAGTTCCACTGCTCTCAATCATTCGCAGTGGTAGTATTTGGGATTCCCAATTCAGCATCAAACCATTTTTAATATTTTAATACTAAACAAGAGTCCCCAGCTGCCCATCCTCTCTATTCTGCTTGGGCTAATGAGAAGGCATAAGTTGGACAGGAATGGAAGACTATGATTGGCTGAGAGGGCCAACTGTCCACAACCAGCCTTTCACAATGTGCATTGCAGGTATAAATCAGTATTGTATGGAATTATGTAATCTCTGCATTAGCCTATACTATTTGTAAATAATAGAAAGAGCTTTTTAAAAAATATATCCTATATGTAACACAAGAGTATGTGTGAAAAAATGCTAAAAATTTGAACAAATTTAATAAAACATTTACATTCACATATTTGCATATACTTTTTTACACATCAAGTGCATTTAATTAAAAATAATATACCAAACCTACCCCTAAACCTTTGCTTACACTAACTCTAACCATACACCTACCTTAACCTTAATGTGGATGGTGCATTAATCCCTTGACAAAATTAGGACATTTCATGCCATCCTCTATAAAGTGGTTTGTAATGCCATTAGAATGGCATGAAATGTCCTAATTTTGTCAATGGATTAATGCACCATCCACACAGGGAAGAACATTGAGCAGGCTTACTCCTGATTAGTTAAAAGGACACTTGTCATACTCTATGCATTAACATAACATTTTTATTTTTATTTTAAGTCAGCAGCTCAGCGCACACTGTATTCTTATTGGTTGAGCTGAACATATGTTTAATAAAGGAATTGCTTTGTGAAAAGATGAAGCATGGCTAGAGGTACAGGGTTATGCTGCAGACCTACAAACTTTTCCAAACCTTTCAAATGTGTTTAAGTTATGTTGGTGCCTAGGGTGTTCCTTTAAAAATCCAGGGTAACCCAGCACACTTGATTATCTTCCATCTCTTAAACCAAAGGATGAGTGAAAGGCTGACATGGCTGTTTTATGACAGAACTACAGAGTCTAATAAATCAGGAAAGTGTAATCATACTTGCTTTTGAAACCTTATGAAAGATGCATCTTAACTGAGTTTATTGATTTTAATGCAGCCATGTACCATGCATCATTCATAAGCAGCTTCAGCTATGTGAGATGTCACTTCCCTTTTTAACTACAGATAGACATACACTATTAAAACTCATTTTGCGCAACCAAAATCCAGACTTGTCTTTAATGTTAATGGGACCCTGTGTGTCTCTCATTGCCAGATAAAGATTGCAAATGAACCATTTTCTACTGGCTATTGTTCCATCAACAGAGTCTATATGCTAACAGAAGCAAATCTATGCCCATGGGTATTGGGTATATGTCATCTCATTGTATGGAAGTATCAATGAATAGGGCCGTAAAGGAGCTGCTAAGATGAAATAACACTTGAATTACCTAAGTTTTATAAAAACAAGTTGAAGAATTGGGGTTTTCATGGAATATGGTAAATGTAGCTTAACAGCACTTGGCAAACAACAACAGGGGGTTTACCATGTGGTCATATTTCTTACAGTGCATGTTTAGATGTATTTCAGATTTGTGCAGAGAACAAATGGTGCCCATGACTATGCTGGCATGCAAATATAGATACAAATTGACTGTCCTAATGGCTTACAAAATATTGCCATTTGTGTAAAGACAATTCTGAGTCTCCAAAATTAGATTATTATTTAGCTGGATTTAAAAAAAGTGGAAGTTAGAGAACTTGATGATTGTTCCCTAGCAGCAACAGGAGTAAGTTTGTTTTCAAATGCCTTTCATTGCAGTAGTTTTGCCCAGCCTGGCTGAGTGCCTACTACCTCCTCATATGCAGATGGTAGAAACTGATGATAGGACACTGTTTTTCCCCCACACTGAAAGACTGTCAATCATACCACAAACTGGATGTGTAGGAAAGCTTTCTTCTTCTCAGTGTGGAAAGAGTGCATTGTCAATTGCTCAGGTCCACTTACTGTTTCCTTATAGAAAAAAAAGTGACTCTCAGGTTGATGTAGCAGGTTTAGCCACACCACAAGTCTCAGCCAGGCAAGGTGAAATCACTAAAATGAAAGGTATTTTTTATAAAGGAAGAGCAGCAGTTATTTTTATTTTATTGTATTTATTTATTAGATGGGTGAACAAGGGTTCACTTGTGCAGTAAACTGCAGCCACACTATGTGTATTACTGAGATAAGAAGCTTGCACTGTCTAACCTGTCGCTATGCTCACAAGCCCTCCTACTCTTCCTAATAGATGTGATAGTACCAGTGGAGGAGGGACCACTGTTGGTAGTTGGTTGCGCAGAATCAGATACTGTGATATACAGTTAACTTACTGCCAACCCTAGTACTTTCTTGTTCTGCTTCTTCCCTCTACAGACCAAACTGGTATCTTTGCAAATGGTGCTTCATACCAGCACTAGTGAAATGCAAGTTGGCCTTCTTGGAGGCACTTAAAGTGATGCCAAAGTTTGTGTCATTGGTTGAATAGAGTACCCTCCACTCTTTGCCTTGTATCTGCCAAAGACAACACAAGCCTTGCATCTGCTGTCACAACACTAGCTTGTACATTAACACTTAGTTACTTAATATTAATAGGAATGTTGATTGTGCAGTTGATGTTGATAGTGGTGGTATTGGTGTTGTTGGTGATGGTAACATTCACAGTGGGTGAGCTCACAACTATTTCCATTGGATAAGGCAATGCTTTTGCAGGTAAAGATTGTTTTGGAGATGGTGGAGAGGTGACTGCATACTATTCCCCAAAGAAAATACTGGGGTGCTATTTGTCCTCTTTTAATTCTTCATCATACTCATAGTTGAGTAGATCCTGGATCAGACGTAAAAATGCTATGTCTGTTATTGTCATGATACTGAAGTATAAAAAAAAGATGGGGGAAAAATTGTTTCCATTCCCACTGGTACTGCAGCTCATTCTACCAGAGCTAGTTCAAGCGTCATAACTTTTTGGTGCAGAACTTCCCAAGCAACAACTAAAGAAGAGCACAACATAGTCTACTTTGTGGGGGCCACCAAAGCTTCTCTTTAGTAAGGATTTAGCGTAGAATACCAAAGTTGTGCTCCCAATGTCTGTAGATGGTGGTGATGACGATCCTTGTCTCTTCATGTGTCTCTCTTTTCCTCCCTCTTTGTTTCCTCTGGGTTTTCCTCTCTGTCTCACTTTCTCTATGTTTCTTCCTCCCTCTCTGTCTCTCTTGCCCTCTCTGGCACTCTTTTTTTGACGTCTCTGGCTATAATTCTTTGTGTGTGTCTGTTTGTGTGTGTTTCTTTCCCCTTAGTCAACTTCCACACACAATCACACTCAGACATCCTTACATACAGTCACACTCAACCAACCCCAAGACAATCGCACACAGTCACCACACACATTCCACTCAAGAGTATTGCTTAGTGTGGATTGAGGAGGGGAGTAAGGGGGAGGGGCTTTATTAATTGTTGCACTGGAGCCCAGGATTTCTTAGTTACACCTCTGGCTTGGTGGATTTACTGCTGTAATGTTATTGTGTTTGCTATTAAGAAACACAGCACAATACTCACACACTTGCATCGCACACACTGGATTGAACACACTCAGGAAAAATTCATATAGGATTTTCTTTCTCCAGTTTCTTTCTACAGTTTAAAAAAAAATGTAACTGTATATTAGTAACATAGTCTCAGACTAGGAACAATAAAAAAAAAATGTAACCGCCTATCTCCCACTCAAAGGTGTTTCATGTGCCCATGGCAGCAGCTTTAGCTAGATTCAGGTGCAAATTAACCTAAATCTCACTAGACACAATTAACCTAGGCAAACAGATTTTTGTCTTTGTTACTAAACACACAATATTACCAAAAGAATGCTCTTTCTTTGTATTACTATAACTTGTTGTACAAAATTTAAAAATTTTAATAAAAATTATTTGAAAAGAATGCTCTTTCACCACTTAGCAAAAAAAGAAGAAAAAACAACAACTTTATATTGGTAACCTGGTCTCACACATGAAACAATGAGCCAGGCTAGGCAAAATGATTTATCTTTGTTTTTCTTTGTTGCAAAACACACCAAACTCCCAGAAAGAAAAGGATTTGTTTTCTCCCAATAGTGAACAGTAAAAAAAATTTTTTAACAGCTGTATATTCTTTGGGGGTATGTCTAAAAACAGCTTTCAAAAGCATGCCCTCCCCTTCTAACACTGCCCAGAATTTCTGAGGCTGTCCAATCACAGGCTTCCTAATTCAGCTCATTGCTATTTGCCTGCCATTTTGAGTTTAGCTGAACAACAAGGAAGTAACAGGACTGGTTGTCTGACTGACAGCAAGGGGGTGTAACAAGGTTAATTTATAAAAGTGCCAATTTAAATAGAAAGTTACACTTTTTGAATATGGAAAAAAAGGACACACACTTCACACATGAAGTACTTCAGAAAGCTAAAGAGTTTTAGGGATCTAGAGTGTCCTTTGGGACAGCACCAAGGGACTCCAGCAAACCAATTACACAGTGTTATATTGAATATGTTGCTTAGAATTTTACTTTAAACTAGATAGAAGTGGAATAAAGTTTCTGCCTAAAAGAGAGAAGCTTGTTTTGTTTACCTCAAACAAATGCACTTTTGAAAACACTTTCACAAGCTTTGGGATTCCAGAACTTGCTCACATGTATTGAAACAATTCAAAATCAATTGAACAATGTTAAAACTTTTCATAAAATTAAAATCTGACTTCTTACATCCAATATACAAGGCTGCCAAATTTAAGTCGATATCACCCATTATTCTCAGTAGCAAGAATGAGTACAAACTAACAGGTATGAATTAAAAGTTGCTCAGTTAGGGAAAACAGAACAATACATTTATATTCAATACAATGTTTAACATAACACTCATTTGAAACACAGGATGCAAGATAGCATAAACATGTAGGATAAACCAGCAATTTCATATATTGATTTGTATACAAAGACCTATGGAAAGGTAAACATAATTTACTTTTTTTCTCTTTTATCTGTACTGTCATTTTGTTTTAGAAATAGTGGTGATATTATAGACTCTCAATGGTATTAGAATAAAAATAGGATGTTTGTCATGTGAGAATAAATTTAAAAAAAATGTTAACTAAATTGTTTATGGATAATGGTAGGCATCCTGATGGCATCATTAGCAATACAGCCTCTTAGAAGCACTAGCAGAATGTTTAAATGACACGTGTATTTAAGGATAATGCCTGCATACAGTATGTATGGTGAAAGCTGACTGGGTTGGAATTTAACTAAAATTTCCAACCCAGTCAAAAAATATGTTAATATAAAGTATTGACTTCTCTGTCTTAGTATATTTCATACACATTAAAAAACTTGACAAAAGGCAGAACTGCCTCTCTCAAGTTTTGTTATTTCCCCCAGAAGTTACTCTTGATGGCTGTAAGGAAAATGAAATTGTGTTGTACTCTCACGCATGCAATACCAACAGACCAAGTTTGTGGGTGTAAAATCAGTAGTTTCACTAACTGGCAAACCCTGATGTAATAATTTGATCCGTAACAGACGGTACATAAATAAAGAAAAAATATATAAAATCAATAATAGAAGTTTAAATTAAATATTTCAAGTGAAAGACAATCCAACAGTCAGGACACAACACCACAACAGTTTTTATTTATTTATTTATTTTCAAATTATCTTTTTTACTAAAATTTATTTGGTTTTGAGTTTCATAAAATGGTTAGTGCACGGATGAGTGAGCTGATAATTTACATGCAAAATTGAGGCAAACCCTTAAAAAAAAAAAAAAAAAAGTATTTGAAAAAATATCCAATTCATTTTGCAACTGGCTACCAATGTGGCTATTTTGGTCTAAATGTTAGCTCTACAGTTGTCAGTTTCTTTACAGCTCACCATTTCAGTAAAGAAAAAAAATGAGTTTATTATTGTGGTGTCATCCATCTTTGGAGATGGAGTTAAGCATGTATGCATTGATATCGCCATGGTAATGATGCTGATGCATGCACATTAATAAATGGTGAAGCAGTAATGTTGGGCTTGTTGTCAGCTACACTCATCTCATGTTCCATGCTGTCCTACCACCAGTTTGTCAGGAGGTCATACCTAAAGGTGTCCTGTAAAATACCATTCCAAATCTCCATTTGTAAACTTACCAACGCTAGAATTAAGATCGCCATTGTCAGAGTCTCCTCCAAGCTGGTTATTGCTGCCATGATAGTTGGTCATTGCTTCCAACTTGATTTTTTTCACCTTCATTGCTTCAGCTATTGCTGCATTAGTGGCAGCTGCTGCCGCTGCAGCGGCAGCTGTTAAACCTATAAATAAAATAAAGTGACATAAAACATTGTTCAGAAAGTATTCAGACTCCTCCATTTTTTTTTATTATTTTTTTTTGTTAGATTGCTGCCTTTTGGTACAATTGTTGAAATTCATTATTTTAAACTTCAATTTACACTCAATACCCCATGATGAAAAGCAAAAATCAATTTTGACACAACTGCAAACATATCAAATCATTATTAACCCCTTAAGGACCAAACATCTGGAATAAAAGGGAATCATGACATGTCACACATGTCATGTGTCCTTAAGGGGTTAAACTCTTCAACTATTTAAGGTGACAGTTGCATTGATTTTCATAGTTAATATGAGCAAAGCTGTTATTGAAAAATAAAGATTGTAACATAAAAGAAGACAATGCTATTGTACATCTAATTATACAGCAAATGTAGCCCTTAGCTATGTTAAAATGTTTAAATAGTTTATATTAATTTTTTCTTGCTCATTAATTCAATGACTTAATGTATAGACATGTTGCAAAAGTTACATGAAGACAAAGTCTGCAAAAACACAGCTCACAAACAGTTTATTTAAAGTGGAATGAAATGTTTTAAGCAGTTATTTTTATTGTATGTTTTTGAGATCAATGGAGAAGCTATTCTGGTATCATTATTAGTAAAGAGGCGTTCTATGTGCTGTATTCACTACAGCTCATTGGATGCAATGAAACATGTGTTATACTATTTTTAAGTGGTTTTACAAAAAGCTGTAAGCTGTGCTATTGAAGAAGTACAACCCTGCATTAGCTTGTCCAACTTGGAACAGCAATGACAGGATTAGTAGCAGGGTGGAGTACTGTAGTAATGCAATGGTGCTCGGAATGTCCCTTTAAAATTTAGTTGGTATTTGACCTAACATGATGTAACATAAACTTTAGTTCGTTATTCTCTTCCACTGTGATTAATTCATTCTCTTCTTAAATAATCTGAAAATTGTTCAACTATGTAGATTAACATTCCATGAGAAATACTGCTTATAAACTAATTTTCTATAACATTTCTTCTTATAATACCATACGCCTTTATCATTGAATTGGCTTTCTGTGCTCTGTACAGTTTCATTTAATGTCCCGTTTGTCCCCAAAAATGTGTTCTCAAATGAGTCCTTGTGCTAGATTTCTAAATTTCATATACATTACAGCAGTCATTATAAGTTAACAAAAAAAAAAAAGACTTATCCTGTGTTAAAAAGTTCAGAAAAACACTGCCTTTGTTTATCCTGGTCCAGAAAAGGAAATAGAAAATTTCAAATGTATAAAAGTGACAAATATGAAGGAACGCTGGCCTACATGATAATACAGTACAGGAAAACCCCAGAAAATGTTTCACTGTAAATATCTTGTGTTAAACATCTGCCAACTAACTTATTACAAACGGACATTGGCCTGTAGCAACTGTGAATGATTTACCATCAATTGATAGTGGTGTGAAACACTCGGCAGATTAGTGTCATGGCTTCACAGAATTAATATCGAGGATCTGCAAGAATATTTCCAGCTGGCTTTTCTTCTTATTCAGAGAGACAAGCAGCTTAATAAATATCTCATCACTCTTCCATCACAGACATTTTATTGACAGTACTCATGGAATGCTATTAGCAATCTGAATCAAACCATTACAAGGGGAAGAAAATCAAACATGTGGCATTAATACGCAGTCTTGCTTTCTAAACATCTGATAGGCAGATGGCATAGAACCGATTCTCAATCTGAAATGAAGGGGTGCATCATTTAAAACCTTGTTTGCATTCTAACTGTTACCAGAGCCATATTGATATACGCAATACATCATGGCATTATTTGAGCAGTCTAGTTAGTTGCAATCATATTTTTTCTTTCCATGTGTTAGGATATGGCTCTGTGGTTTGTGAAAGCTGTCACGTTTCACCCAATCCAAAATACTATCGCAATGCAGAGTTAGAGTCAACAATAAAACCCTCATTGAAAACTATTCTAGCAACCTACTTTTCTACTATAGCATTACCTCTTGTGCCACTTTACCCCACTCCCTCTAGAATGTAAGCTCATTTATGCAGGGTCCTCAACACTCTCTGTTCCTGTATGTCCAACTCATCTGGTTAGAAATACTTGTTTGTTAGTCCAGAATGAGTTGGTGCCTATAAATATTAATACTAATAATAATAATAATAACACAGTAACATAGTTCATATGATTGTTAACTCCTAAGATCTTCTATTATGATCTCTTACACAGTAGAAGAATTTGGAATGTAACACCATCGTCCTTATTCACTAATTTAACCTTTTGTTAATAAACAATCCCATTACATACTATCTGAAAGACACACATCACCCCGGCAGTATCCTTTCTTCTAAGACTCTGAGAAAGCGCCAAGACAGAATGCAAAATGGTTTTCGTGACTTCTTTTAGAGAATGGGCCAAGACTGCTAAATTACACTTTAAGACTTTTTTTTTGTATTTATGCCTGGGTGCACCATCTATAAGTTCTCTTACAACAAATGCATACACTAGTTAATAAATAAAATGACAAGCTACAATAAATCAAGAATTACATTACTTTATTTTATAAATCTACAGATTACGTTTTATATAAATCCTTAGAGATAAAGACAAAAAAAGATAAATGTATATACATGATATATAATATTTATATCATAAAATATCTCTGTGCAGTATTTGATGCAAATTGTTTGCATATATAAATTAAAGAGATACACAGATAGGTGAGTGTAAGTTTAGCATTATTTTCTTTTGGAAAAGTTTAAATTATTAAATGCAATACTTGTCTATGCTATTGAGCCACAGTAGTGTTTTTTTCATTTTTTTCCCAAGACCTGGAGATAAATCTGACCCTTTTAAATCAGTTACAACTCATGGGCACGGTAAAACAAAATGGCAATAATCCATGACTATTATGGTCCTCAGTTCTGAAAATGTACAGAAGATATTAAATAGGGCAAGTCAATTGATGCTGTAGTAGTGAGACTCATATAGAGGTTAAATGAATACCAGAGGGCACTACAATTTTAAGCTTAAATTGTACACAGTTTATTTTTTGTAGTCTATTGACGAAAAAGAAAGGTAATAGTTTTATTAAAGATGAAACCTTCTAAAAGCACTAAATATCTAAACAAAGTAACACCGGTTGAAAAAAAGAATAGTTTTTTTTTTTTTTTAGACCTAAAAATCAAGTGCATTAATCAAGTGTATATACAAATTTAATTGAATGCTAACTTGCATTCCTGTGTAGCCTTGAACTAGGGTGAAGAATAAAATAAATACAAAAAACTAATAATGATACAGCATATGGATATTAATATTTATAATAATGATATTGTTAAGAATATGATAAATGTATATTAATAATAAATAATTTAATTGTGTTAAACATTATGTCACAAATGCCTCAGAACAGGCCACTCAGACCCAAAAGTACAGCTAGAGATATCACTATAGAGATGTATACAGATCACGTATGTATGAACAACAGCAGTATGACATCAATCTAAATATGGAGAGAGAAAGTATTGAAGATATTTTAGAATTACAGAGGTGTTTTTTTTATTTTATTTTTAGAGTTTAGCAATTATTGTAAAGATAGAATTTTAATCAGACACTTTTAAAAAAATGTATACCATTATTGAAGTTCAATTGTAAATCCCAAAGCAACTTTAGACGTACATGGTTTTTCTGTTGTATGTGGCTGTATTGGTCATTGTATTTTGTATTTATGTACAATACCCGTTTAATTTAGGTTTACTTTTCCTCTCTCTATGCTTTTTTCTTGCATGCAGCAAAAGATTCTGTGTTCTATTCCCTGAACATGCTTTGATCAGTTATGAAATGCCTCCTCAGTTCTCCTCACTATTCCAAACTCCATTTCAAGCCTGAATGTTCCATATATCTGGTACCAATTATACTTCTTCTCAGCCTTCCATGACGCCCCGTAGAGTTGCCAGAAATGTAGGTGGTAAATGTATAAAATACGCTCTAGAGCAAAAGATCCAGGCTCTCCTGATTCTCCTATTGCATCTACAAAGCATCAACCGGGTGAGAATAATTTCATCCCACAGTGAATCAGCTGTCAGAATGATGGCCTGGTCCACACTTCATATTTTTGTAACAGGTCTGAGCTTAGTTGCTTAGTTTATGCAGTCCAACACAAATATTGTACGTAAAAAATCAAAAAACAAAAATCAAGTCTAAATTGGGATTGTGTTCAGAAAAGGACCCCAGTTTACCAGTTAAAGAACTTGGTGGCAAAACAGGGCCAAAAATTTTCATGGTTCCAATGTCCCTGTCTAGGTGTCCAATGTCCTAAGTCCCTGTCTAGGTGACTGCCATAGGCAGTTACCTATGGTCACATCAAGGTTACTCCTGCTCTTGGTGTGTTTTATTGGGTTTGGTATGTAAACATCTGTCATGTGATAATGATAATGTTATGTTTATGAGTGGCTATATATATATTTGTATGTGTCTGACTGCACAAATGGCTACATAAGTGTGTGTAAATAGATATGTATGTATGTGTCTAATGTGATATGAGTGATAGGTTAATAATGTTATCATCATGTGGCTAATTATAAATGCTTAGTTCTACAAATTGGTATGCGTGCATTGCTAATAAGTGGTGCATGTAAGTGGCTGGTTAGTTTTGTGCTACCTATTTGTTGTATATTGTGAGTATATACTACTCAGAGTTTATTAGCATCTAATTATAAATGTGTTTGGCTAATTAGCTGCATGTAAATGACTTGTTAAGTATTAGCATGGAAGTTAGTCATTTGTGAGTAGCTAATTGTAGTAAGTCATGAATTTTAGAGTAGGGTTAGTTATAAGGTGACCCTAGACAACAGCCTAAGGTCCAGGAGTTAGAATTGGTTGGGGCCTCGGAATTGGTTGATCACATTAGCCATCCCTATATAAAGAATGAGGGGGCCTGAACTGTTAACCTGGCTAGGGCCCCATGGGATCTTCATATTTATCAGATAAACATGTGTGGCTAACTGTATATTTGGGACTGACTGGCTAACTAGAGAAGAGTAACTGTTTGGGTAATTACATGTGCATGCTAGATTGGCTGATTGTTTATCTCTGCTAGTGTGTTTAACTATGTTTGTTAATGTGAAAGGCACAATTTTGTTCTTGGTCTTACCTGCTAAATATCCTAGGCTAGTCCTGTCCTCTAACACTTATGGTCATACATCTCACAGTCAGAGAGCACTATAACAAACATCAGCCTCAGTCAGCATTAAGTGTGAAGGTAAAATTTAATTTCCAAGTGATAAAGAAATAATAGATATGCAACCAAAACATATGTGACAGGGGGGCTCTTGCAGTAGGGACTGTGCTGGAAAAAAAAATCAAATTTCATATACAATATATGAACTTATTCTGAGTAAGTAATGTAATACATTAGGAAAACATTGAACTTTTCTATTTTATTTAATTTAGCAAAACTAACTTTCTTTTTTCCTTTTTTGTGCAGACCAAATAATAGCCTTTTTCAAAGTTTAAACATTAGGTTATATTTTCCATTATGTGTTCTACAGCAAATGAATGTGTATATGTGTGTGTGAACACTGTATATATGTTAAATTAACATTTTTACAGCATGAAACACCAGTGCATTTTCAGAGAACACTCTAATCATTGCATTATTCATTTTATGTGCAACCTTGTGCTAGATCATAAATTGTTACTTTATCTAATCAAAGCAGACTTAATAATGCAGAAGGTCAAAGGTTTCATTTTGTGGAGTATTATTTTACATTGGGTTTAGTCAAAAACTACAAGGCAAAAAAATGCAAGAATCTGGTAATAAATGATCGTTTATAGCCTTAGGCACTGGCCTAGTTAATAAACTTTCATTGAAGGTTTCTTTCAACTGTTCCGGACAATGAAGTAAAAAAAAATAATCTTAAATTACAGCCATGTGTGAGTTTTAAAGCATTCATTCCTTTTATCTTCACCTCCACAGTCTAGAAATGGAAAGATAAATGATATACATAATCAATTCTACTAACTGAGAAGCTTTGTCTGGAAAATCATAAAAAAAAGAAGAAAAAATATATTGTACCTAAGCAGGTGCCCAGTGCACATTACAAAATGACTTATCAATAGGGGTTGAAGGTGGTACAGTTGTGATTAGACTTAGTGTCCTGTGGAGATTTGGTGTTCTGTGCCCAATGAGAAACCATTTTACTCAGTTCTATACACAAGGGTTCAGAGGTTGAGACTGGGATAGTCCAATCTGGTTTGCATACTTGTTTTCATTATAGTATTTATTTTAGTTATTCTTACTGAATTGTGCTTACTACTCTTTTGTTTAACTCTTTTTATTTTGTTTTTAAAAAATGCTAAAATATTGGCAAATAACAGACTAGTCACTAACTGTATAATTATATTTCCTGGAGTATCAGTATGAGCTCTATTAATATCAGAATGTTGCATGCCCTGATACACTTTTTGTATAATGCTTAGTTTAGTATTTATGAGTCATGGCACCTTGCCATGTTATTGCCAATAATATCATTGTCATACAAGGGTTTAATTAAAATGGTGGCAGCTATAAATGCCATAGCAATACTAATTTCAGAAATATACATATTCCATATATATTTATATATATATATATCTATATATATATATATATAATAGAAAGTAAAAGGGAGCACCCTAGGACTACTTCTGAGTGGAAAAAAAGTAGTATTTACTGTATTATAGAATAATACATATCCTGTGCAGAGTACAGAAAATCGACGTTTCGACCCTCCTGGAGTCTTTATCAAGATCTTGATAAAGACCCCAGGAGGGTCGAAACGTCGATTTTCTGTACTCTGCACAGGATATGTATTATTCTATAATACAGTGAATACTACTTTTTTTCCACTCAGAAGTAGTCCTAGTGTGCTCCCTTTTACTTTCTATTATATATTTTTTACGCGGGATTGCACCTAGGCAATTTTGAATCTATTTAATGAAGCTTTAGGAGGAGTGCCTTGCTTATCGATTTTTTTTTATATAAATAACAAACTATATATAGTGTATAACTCAAAGTAGAATGTATGCTTCTCATAAAGAAGCATTAGTTTCAATTGGCAAATCTAAGTAATTATGACTTCACAGGAGAAGGATCAAAGCTGACTCAACCAGCACTGAATTAAAGGTTCAGATTAATTCATTTTTAACCAGTCCAGTATCTGAGTGCTCCTTTATGAAAGGACTATTTTTGGGGGCTAATGTTTAATGCATATTTCTTAAAATATTCTTATTGCTCGGTGCCCCCATTTCCTTTTTACAGCAATGATAACACATTTTCATATTGGTTTCATAATGAGTTATTGCAAGTTGAAATCTTTAATCCTAACAATTTGAATAATCCAAATTAAAAGTGGAAATGTTACTTCTTTGGAAGTGAGAGTTCCTCATTCATTCACCCCGGAACGGTTTACTGGCGTGAGTGAGTAAGGCATAGAATGTAAGTATAAAACACACCTGTCTACACAGCACTTCCATATACAGGGTTACATCCTGGATCCATTATGATATGTGTATGCGCAATCAATGCATCTCTATGAGGAAAAATTCAACGTCCTCATGCAGAACGTTGGGATGCTGAACGGCAGAGCTGCCTACTGTGCAGCACTGAGCCAGGAAGCACCTCCATTGGCCATCTGAGGAGTGGCCATTTGGGGGTGCACCTAGGGGCAATGTAAACACTGCATTTTCTCTGAAAAAGCAGTGTTTGCATGAAAATGCCTGCATATAATTATTATACTCACCAGATCAACTACATTAAGCTGTAGTTGTTCTGGTGACTATAGTGTCCCTTTAAATAACATCAGCATAATCTATAGCTAACATTTAGTTTGTTGTTGTGCCAAACCCCACCTGTTTTAATAGTTGGTGTAAAAAGTGGCATCACAAGTGAGTTCACCAATAGTTTTACTAAAAGTTCTATCAAATTAATTTTACATACTGATTTGTTTTTGTTAGCAGTTATGATAGCGTAGGCTTCTTGTCAAGTTAGAAATTATACTAGTAAGGAATTCAAAAGTTTTAATAAGTAAACTTTAATGCACTTTTGAAACAACAGTTCTTCCATGGTGTTATGATAAATTCTATTAACGTACTAATGATTGATATGAAAGTGGGCTGTTTTCTTTAGAAGTGATTAATGATCATTTTTGACATCAGATTTTCCAGATAATATAATGCTGCAACATTATTCGAACACGTTCAGTAATTATTGTTGAATTTACATTGTGTTTTATATTTAAGCCTTTTGTGTTTTGTTAAAAGCTAAATGATAAAAAAAAAAGTAGATTGACTCAAAGAGCTTGCATGGCAATTAATAGTTACTCATTCATTATGTTTTAGTTATATTACCAAGTAACTTTCATTTGAAGAACAAATAAAGAAGTGTTGGAAACACAGTGATAAATGCAGGTAAATTAAAGTTATTAAATCAATAAAATAATGTGAAACTGCATTCAAGGGTTGACTGCAGAGGCAAATTCAGCAAGTGGGTGGCACCAGGGCCAAAGACATGTTAAAAAAAAATATTTCTATTTTTCTCCCTCAACCTTTCTTTAGTAGTGCCACCGAAAAGCATTGAAAGAGCAATCACTCTCAGGACCGTCATTTCAATGCCACTCAGACTCATTTCTAAAGCAAAGTAGGGGGAGGAAATAAATATGTTAATATATTTTCATAGTACCTGCTGGTTCTATCTCAGGGCAGTGCCCAATTTCTTTGGCTGTTACCCTCTAGTCATTCTCCTGTCATTCA
Organism: Pelobates cultripes; assembly: GCA_933207985.1. Lineage (NCBI taxonomy): Eukaryota > Metazoa > Chordata > Amphibia > Anura > Pelobatidae > Pelobates > Pelobates cultripes. The sequence continues at coordinate 305,277,285 of OW240912.1, read as the reverse complement.
CAAACACTCTTTGTGGTGTCTCCCATAGGCTGTGCAGATATTTGGTGTGCATGTACACATGGTGGTAGATCCTTGCTTCTATTGATCGTAAGCTGTGTGCCTGTTCCTCTGTTGCTAGGATTGGTGTCTCACTGCTATCTTTCATACAACTTGATATTTTCCATTTAGAGCTCCACTCTTGAATCTTTATCCATATCCACTATTCATGATGATATTGCTGAGGGTATTGAAGCCTATGCAGAACAGCATTGGAAATAGTGCATCACCTTGGTTTATGCCAGATTTGATGTGGAATTGTGTAATTGTCCTGAAAATGGCTTTTAGAATTGTTCTTTGTTTCCCTTCAAGTTCTTGTTGCAGGTTTTTAGGTTTCTCGTTGACCTTGTATAGAGCAAAACTTGCCAGTAATTATTTGTGTGGCATTGTGCCATAGGATTTTTTTGTAGCTCATTTAGGCTGTGCACAGGTTGGTATGTCTGTCCTGGAATCCCATGTGACTGCTTGGTCTACCAGAAGTTGGTGTTTTGAGCTCTGGTGTTTTTTCCAAACCCCTTCTGAGTATTGCACATGTGTTGCCTCATATGCTCATTGATCTTGGAAGCTATGATGCCTGACCTTCCATGTTACAGAGAGACAGTTAATGGGAGATTTGGTGTTTGGACAGTTAATAGTTAGATGGTGTTGATCCCTTGTGAGAGTCTATCATGACCAGTATTGCTCTACCCAGAGATAGCCAGGGTGGAAGCCTGTTGATAGTAGCTTGTTCATTTGTGCTGCTAGCCATTGAAATGTTGTATAACTAGATGTTAGTGTGGATGATGGACCCCTCCTGCAATGGCCCCACTGCCTCCTCCCATAATTACTGCACCATCAACTTCATCACAGCCTTCAGGTCCCTTGTACATGGACCAGAATTATGAACCCCCTCCCTATAAATCAATTTCCTTTGGTTCTGGTACATGCCAACTTACATCTATACATAGAAATGGAAATGCTGCAAAAACTGAGGGTGCTGCTCCAAAGCTGGGACATGCAAGAGAGAAAAAGCTAGTATTGCATGTTGTTCTGGTGATCCACTACCCAACACCTTCTGTTGCCTCTTCCACATGACTTCTGGCACCCTCAGAGCTCGCCAAAGGCTTTTCAGGATCCCTCTGTCACCATTAAACCATTAAACCATGAAGGCACAACATCTCTCCAACTCCAAGCATCTTCTCCTTTTGCCCAAACACCAAACGTTAAGGTAAAGACTTTTTTTTTTTTGCCAATAAGACAAGTATTGTGTCAGACATATGTAATGTTTTGTATTCCAAAAAAATGGTATAGTTTAAACTAGCATTTGCAATCCACAATGTTTACTAAAGTAACATGAAGTCACCTGACAGTGTCAAATAAATTGTCAGCACAAATGATACGTTTTACTTAACGATGCTGCATTTCTGTAATTAATGAGAACATATCTAATGAATGAACGAGAGCATATATTTATAGTCATTTTGTCTGAGTATAAGGTGATGCTATGAAGTCTTATCCAGATATCTTGCACTTAATCCCATACTTAGTCTCCAATATGTGATGTGCCACTGTGAAAGATAGTTGTTTCCTTATGTTTATCTAATATATCTATCAGCCATAACCCACTCAATTTAATTAGCATCACATCAGCGGCCTCTTTCTCAACCTGGGACACAATCTATTTTGTAATGAATGATGCTTATTTATGTTATGTTTGATGCATTGTTTAATGCTATTCTGAATTTAATGACAATTTTTTTGTAAATGCTCTTTTATCGTAAGGTGCGTTATGTTTGAGTGCACAACTGATGATTGGTTGACTTTAGATTAAGTAATATTACTTGACAATCTGCTTAATTTACACATTTAGATTCATTTATATGAACTTTCAAAACGTATTTGCCCATGATGGCTGATGTACATGTCTTAGGACATGCATAATATTTGTATTGAAGTGTCAGGTAAATATCTATGTGATATCCCTCTTAGTCCTATTTGTTATTTTAATTGGTGAGGTGAATTTTTATGGCAAGTTTTCATTTGCATTCCTCATATAAGGAAAAAAAAAATTTTAAACTCATATGACTGGCCTTATTTTAATTGCTATTTGACATGATTTGATATGCACTTTAGAGCTTTTTTTGTCATAAAGTGAACATGTATTTTGTTTTCTTATAAGATGTACTTGGGACATTTCTATTATAAACTTTATTTTTTATGTTTCCACCATGCAGAGTCAGGTTTTAAGCTCTAAGAGCAATGTGGTATTAGCAATGTGCCTGGAACCCATTAAATTCCTTCTTTTGTACATGTGTTCTAACACTGGGAGATATGAAATTAAAATTGGTGGGCAGGCCTTCAGTAGGGCATTGTCAGTAATCTCACTAAAGAGGTGTGGCAGTCTGGTGTCAGGCACATCAGGCTAACAAACAGCCTCCTGACAACAAAGCTCCATCATATAAGACCATAAGGAGAGTAGTGCTGAAGTGATCTCTGCATGGTCATAGTGTCCACCACACATCATTATGGCATCAAACGATGTGCTTGTGGTTTTCTCCCTGGGGACAGTTTTTTGGTATCCCTGGATGCCCGACACCAGGGAACAACATCAGGACATTGGGAGAGGAACATAGCATGACTGTCTGTCTGAAAGCAGGATAGTTGGGAGACCTTCTTTTAAGTCACTAAGAGCCATTAACAGTAATGTCAGCCAGTAATTCAAAGTCATTGGTAAGATATTACTGTTGGGTTACATATTCTACTTGCTTTGGTTTAGTGCTTAGTGCCAGGCCAGTAAAATTTGGTGAGAACACTAAGAAGGAGCCCTTACTTATTTCTGCGTGGGAATCCCTCCCTGAATATTGATGTATCCTTCAGTATCTTTAGTGAGTTTCAGAATGAACGTAACCAAATTATTTCTCCATGATGAGACATTACTAGGATTAATGTTAAAGATACACCTGGATATTCAATCAAACAAGTAATAGTGTCACTGGGGGTTTGATGGGGGTTGAAATAGTTCATATATAGCTTAAGAAAAAGATAACAATTGAATTGTTTAGATGACAGCAAGAGGTGTACTTTCAGTATAACAGATGGCTTTCTTTACTATGTACATTCTTTTCCTACTGTATGTTATTTTTATCTGTACTATGCATTACTATCAAATACTTGCTTTTTATTCTTTCCTCACTCACATTGCACTCATGTTACGTACAATCCTTTCAGTTTTAAATCTTGCATTATTTTTGTTCAGATATGGTAAGCTGTAAACTATATTGGGTTTATATATCTTTTCAATTCCTGTTCACTCTGTAATATTTCATTATCTTGTGTAATGTACGGTTGTATTTGTAGTAGTGGTTGTCATTCACAAGCATGTGATTTTATGGATTAAGTTGGTTGTGCTGGTTAAGACAGTAGACCAAAAAACAAGGGTGTGGAAATACACTCAAACCCCATACAAAATGTATCTGGGTGCAGCCAGGCCAGTTCCACTACCAGGAACCAAACACTTGAATACGTAGAAAATAGAAAACGGTCCAGGCACTCCAGGATACAACTGGTGAGTGGCAGTGGGTTTTAATAAATTTGCCTTTTTGTAACCTGGAGTGCCTGGACCGTTTTCTATTTTCTACCTGGTTAAGACAGTAGAAGCATATGAGGATCACTCAGACATCTGGAACTCTCTGCAAACCTTGTGGAAAAGTGTTTGTGTACAAAACAATGTACCTGTTTAGAAGCAAACAAGGCAAATAGAGAAAGAGAGCAAGAAAGATACATTATAATGTAACCCGTTTATAAAAATACTATATTTAAAAGTAGTATACACAATTGGCCAAACCTGGCACTTTCTAGAGAGAATGCGATCTTCTCATAGACTGCAGCATTATTACTATTAATCTGTAGTACAAATTTGAAGTAGCTTATTGTGGTACTAACTTGGATATTGGATTATCCCTGTAATAAGAACATTAGGAACTACAATATACAGATTATATTACCTTTAACATTTACTAATATATCAAAGCTGTCATATATTTGCAATGAGAATATGTTCTTTCTAGAGATTGTGGAGCATTGTTGTACTTTGCAGCAAGAGGTAAAGGCATAATTTAATAAAACATAATTCACAAGCAAAATCAGTATTTGCTTTCAAAATATTTGACCTGCTTCAAAGTCATAGTAGGTCACTCATTTTCCAGTTTCAAGCTAATCATCAGTTAGCAATTTGTAGAATAATATTTGTTATTTAGGTAAAGCTATCTTCATCCAGAAATAATGCCAAATCTTAAAATTACATTGCAGGGAATGGAAACAATTTGATCTTATCCAGTTGCACTGTTACTCTCATTGTATTACAACATAATGGACATATTGAAATTTCTGGGAACTAAGATGCAAAACAATTTGTGAGCCTGAGCATGTGATGCAATCAGGCCTTCTAAATATAAACATGCATAGAAAACTGAGAGGGAAAGGAATTGGAATTAAAATAAAATAATAGATGTTCTTGACATTAAGAGATGGTGGGTCGTTAAACATAAGCACATATTATATTCAAACAAAACTGCAGTTCATGTGATGGTGAAGATTACTAATCAGTGGATCTATGTAATTTTGTACTACAACTCCCATTAGCTGTGCCTAAAGACATAATATAATCCAACAAGCTATATAATTCAATAGGACGACACCTTCTAGGTGAACTTGGCTGTTGTTGGGGTATCATTTGAGAAACCCCAACATGAAGTTCTATAGCATTTTTTAATGTTATAATTTAAATATTGCAATAGTCTTATCCATGAACATTACTATGTATTGATGAATTGTGTGAATAAGGTCTCACATTCTTTGTTAATACTCGTATTACATGCACTTGGTGAAACTTTTAAAAGCAGGTCCCGAGGATAGACAAATATATGTTTGAAGTACAGCCAAATTCTTGATGACTTAGGGCACCTTTTCTATATTTTGTGTTGTTGAAAGCTTATGTTGTTCATCTTCTATTTTTAAATACTGCGGCTCAGAGAAATAAATACATGAGCCACATCTTTGTTGATAATTTAATTTTAGCACATATCTGCTGTGTATTTTGATCAAGACAGATAACATATAAGACACGGCAAACCAAATGTTTCAGTTACTAATGTTTGCTTTTTGTGAGATCAGATAATAGTCAAAGAGATCCTAAACTATAAAAATTCCCTAATATTAATAGTTTTATAAGATAAAAGACATATCCATTAGACATATTCATATTTATATAAAGATTATTGAGCCTGGATTTAGTATTGATACACATGCTGTGTTTCAGAAGAAACAGAATATGGAGAGACAGGAGAAAATAGCGTGATGAAATTAAAAAAATCCAAACAAAAATTGTCCAGTACGTGAATGCACTCCGAATTTATTAAGGTCCTCACAATCAAAAAAACAGTGTTTCTACTTAGTCAGAGGTATTTCACAAGTTGATAAAATCAAAAGCATTGTGACTGGATGCTCAATATATTACAATATAGTTAGAATGTAAACACTAATCAGAAACTCAATAAACAAGAAAATAATATCAACAAAAATCACTGCTCATGAAGACTTTATATATTTACCTTAAAGGAAAATCAAAGCGATAGCCTGGTCTAGTGGTTTTCTACAGTCTGTGGGTAGAGATGTCGCGAACCATCCGCGAACTTCTCGCGAACGGTTCGCCGCGGTTCACTGCGGTTCGCCACGAGCTGTTCGCGGCGAACTCCGGTCAGCTGACACGTCCCGGCCAATCTCCAGCAGACCCTCCCTCCCAGACCCTCCTACTTCCTGGACAGCATCCATGTTTCAACAATGGATGCTGTCCAGGAAGTAGGAGGGTCTGGGAGGGAGGGTCTGCTGGAGATTGGCCGGAACGTGTCAGCTGACCGGAGTTCGCCACGAACAGCTCGTGGCGAACCGTGGCGAACCGTTCGCGAGAAGTTCACGAACGGTTCGCGACATCTCTATCTGTGGGCTCCTTCCCTCGGTTTTCTATCAAACCATTTAGAAGTGGACTGGCAAAGAAACTGGGCTCTCCATGGTACCTGGAGATCATCCCCTCCTCAATCACATTGAATTTAAAATGCCAAATTTCAATATCTATGTTATAACTGTTAATTTCATCCAATTCGGTTGAAACAGTGATTGGCTGACAGTGCTGTGGGTGGGTTAGATCAGACCACACAGTCTATCAATATTGTCCAGGCTGGATAACATTGATATTGATAAAGCAGAAGCTTTAATTCCACATTATTAATGTGGCTAAGGGTGCTGGGTAGTGATGTCCTGAACTGTTCGCCGAACTGTTCGCGAACAGTTCGCCACGGTTCGCCACTAACGGTTCACCGCGAACTCCAGTCAGCAGACACATTCCAGTCAATCTGCAGCAGACCCTCTCTCCCAGACCCTCCCAACTCCTGGACAGCATCCATTTTGAAGCTGCATTCTTAGTGAGCTGTCCAGGAGGTGGGAGAGTCTGGGAGGGAGGGTCTGCTGCTGATTGGCTGGAATGTGTCTGCTGACTGGAGTCCACGGTGAACCGTTCGCGGCAAACCGTTCGGCGAACAGTTCGGTACATCACTAGTGCTGGGGAATACCTCTAGATTTGTCCAATTTCTTCTAACTGGTTTCACATAGAAATGGTGGATAACCCCTAGAAACTCAGCCCATAGAGAACACAAAGACTATACAGCAAGCTTTAGACGTTACGTACCTTTGACTGTTTATTAAATGTGCTCACTTACTCTAGAAATGAAACTCATCGGTCAGGTGAATATATGGGGATTCCTATTTTCTCCACTGGATCATATCCACATATTAACCTAATTTTTCTGCAAAAGTCAATATGAAACTTTAGGAAGCGCATTTGTTCCTCTATTAACTAATGTTAATGTGGTAAATATTTCTGCAATACATTTTCTTTTTGAGTTTCCAAATATAACATATATAGTCATTCTCAACACAATTGAAAAATGCTTGGCACACAGCAATACAAAATGACCTACTTTCCCACTTTTTTTCTCTTGGGTGAGATACTTTGTCTGCTAGACGAGGGAGTTGGCATTCACTATGTGTGTTTTGTCAAGGATGCTCTGTCCAGACAAAAACAGTCAGCTAACCTCAACTTAATCTTTATTAAATGAATCGACATGTCTCACACTATTTATCTATTCAAGCTAGATGATTTAGAAAAAAAATGCAGACTACTCCAAATACACAGGTCTCTAGACCCATATATTATATTATCAGCGTATATGTATTTCAGAAATACAATATTACCTTTTGGATAGTCTTCTGTCACCTTGAAATATTAGTCCAATTTAATTTAAATGTGTTTGTGCAGTTCTGCATAAAATACACTTAGAATTTTGGATTTATTTAAATCCCAATTTAAGCTTTATTTAAAATGAGAGAAATAACTTGACATTTATATGTATGTCCACTCAGCTCAGTTTTTGATTCAGCCCTTTTTAGAATGAAAAGAAAATTTCCTAATGTATTGGCAATAAATATAACTATAAAAATCTAAAATTCATTTCATTTTCATGTCCAATTCTATTTTTCCTTGAATAATTAAATGTATTAAGGGTAAATGAGACTTAGATATGATTTGCAGATTCTAAAATTACTCCTAGCCCAGCGTGATACTTTAAATGTGCATCACAAGTGATTTTTCAAAACCTAAACATTATTTTTTTAACAAGTTCACATCAAAGAATAAAGCAAGCCAAGTCTCAAAAGCTCATTTATTTTACTTAGTATATGTTTTATTTTATCTATTTTTATAACAAGTTTCTACATTCTCCCACTCACTGCAAAAGTAATTATACAGCAAACAACAATCTAATGATTGAGTCCCTAAACCATACTTGTTTTTTTCCCAGTGGAAAATTTCTTATGAAGCAAAAAGTGGCTGTGGGAATGCAAAGGAGGAAAAACATACACTATAAAATATAATTAAAAATTGTGGAGGCTGCATATGACAAGAATAACCATAAAAAGCAGACACAAACCAGCTGGCTGTTAACAACTTTTGAGTTATAAAAATATTAAACCTGCTGTAAAGCATTATGTTCAATTTAAATAACCACAAAGCAGGCATTAGCCTTCTTTGCTGAGGTTTTTGGAAACATTTTATAGCAACATAAAGTTTTTTGAAAAGATAGATGAGGGATTTAGGGCATAAACCAATTTCCCAATTTTCATTACAATTCACTAGTTTAGCATTCAGTGAATGTGCAATACTGCTTTTTAGCCACGCTGTCTTCCTGTTTAGTTGTACTGCAGCTTTGTTGATTTCATTGAGCTTTCTATGTGTAATAATGCTCGGTTAGATTGTACCGTAGGAACTGTATCCAGAAGAATCCCAGCCAAAACTACGTGAATTGTGAAACCACGCTGAATTACAATACAGACAGTGTTATTCACTAAAGAATGACTTGTCTTGAATCCAAAGTAAAATCTAAGTAAATTAGATTTTTGTTGGCCAAAAGTGATACTCGTAGACAGTTATTCCAACCCTTATAACTTTATAAGACTTTGATTGACTGTTTTAACAGGCACAGAGGGAAGGTGGAGAGTGTGCATGGATTCTGTGAAACAGGGAGAAAGCCTAGAAGTTGAGTGCAGGGCATATCGATGTGAGAGGCCTGCAGGGAGGTGAGCGTGCGCTGACAAAAAACTTAAAATATTCACAGAATTGACATTTGGCAGTTCAGGACACAGTCGTGTGTGCCTGGAGTGTTACTATCCCCCTACACAAAGTGCAAATTAATCTGGCTGTGCAGTGCCAGATTCCTTCTACCATGACAACTTCAAAAAGAAGAAGTAGTCATGGATGTTGGAGTTTCCCTTTAAACATTGCAGACATGGGTAGTTTTTTAATAATTAGTTTGAATTCTCAATAATGTATAAGTTATTAAATAATTGTATGTTTAGATGAAGGGATGGCCATAATGCCTTGTCCTAAAGGAAAGGTTTGACACAATTAACAGTTTCTGTCTTGTCTGTGGTGGTGAAGCGGAACACTTTGTTTCTCCATAGTTTTCTAAGAAATTTTCATAAAAAAACATTTTCTTATCTATCAGTCAATGGACTGCAAAAGTTAATAAAAGCAAGAATTATATATGATATATATATATTTATATATATATATATATATATATATATGTATATGAAAATCATCTGCTCAGAAGTATACCGAAGTTAGCATTCAGGGTGAATTTAATATTTTAACTTATAATATTTATATTTTAACTTAATATATTATATATTTCATTAGATGTGTTTATATATATATATATATATATATATATATATATACACACATATATATATATATACATATCTCATGATCATGATTTAACATTGTTTGCCTTTTTATAGACTAGTGGAGCTATTGTAGAGATATAGAAACTAGATTTAGAGCTATCGCCACTTTAGGGAGTGGGGTAAAAACTTTAGGATTACTTACTGCCTAGAATGAAAAAGCCATTCCATAGTACTAAAAGCTGTAAAACAATAGTCAATATATGTTGCATAGAGTGAACAATATATCACTCACATTCACAATGTCCAAATTGTATAAATAGTTCAATTTATTATATAATCATTCTCCTGCCTGAATACGTTGTCTCCGGATTATGTGACATAAATGTCAACATGCATAGACCCTATTTTACATTGGGAATAGGACTGTGCTTATTAGTGTTTACAATGGCATACAAGAATTCTTAGTTCTGATTTACGCAGAAACAGCTGAAATTAGTTGGTTTAAGTTGATTCAAGCTAGTACCTTCAGTTCATTATATATTCATTCTGTTCACTACAAGCTCAATATTGAGAGAATGTACTTACTCGGATTGGCTTGGAAAAAGAGACTTAATTAGAGATTGGTTGTCAAGTGGTACACTGGGCTGACATTGAGTAGACAGTTACTAGCACATATATATACGTGGGGTTAAACAGCCGTTTAGAGGATATTCCCTTCCAGATACACAGGCAGCTACTGCAAGCACCAATTTCCCGAACTGGAAACACACAAATTCTCCAGCTCCTGAGCTGGAAACACACGAATTCTCCAACTCACGTACTGGAACCATACGAATGCTGTAAACAGCCGAACAGGAAAAAACATACGAACAGTTTACACTCCTGGCAGTTGAACTGTAACAGCATATAATCAAATCCCCCCCAAGAACGAGACGACACTTCGTTTTGAGGGTCAAGCAGTGATCTGTTTAATCTGGGCTAGCTGCCCGATATTTATGCAGGTCTTCCACCAGGTGGACACTCCCCTAGGGGACCTGGTGGAAGACTGGGACACAAACTGGACAGTAATCAGGACAGTTTAACCTTAACCACTACCACATGCACATTGTAGTCCCTCCTCTCTATTCTGGAGATAATTGGGAAGTAATCCAATTATTTCCAAGGACAGAGGCAAAACTCCATTAGCCACATGTTAGTAAAAAGACATAAAATTACAGAGTTACAATTACTACATAAAACATATACATTCAACATATCCCCAGATAGCTTAGATCTGAGTGCACATTATTACCGAATGGCGCTCAGATCACATACATACAGTTCAATCGCCATGGAGCCAAAGTCTGTCACATAGATCGCCATGGCATAGCTATCTGGGGTAACACTGCTCACATAGGGAAAGTACTGAACGGACGGCATTCATATGAATTGCAGGAGAAGGGAGGTCGGTGGCTCAGCGGTGTTCGTGCAAACATGTGTCCATTTTGAGTTCCATAGATTTGTTGCTGAACACCGCTGGACGTTCGGGAGTTTAAGATGGCCGCTGCCACGTGTTCGGTTATACGAACAGCGGCAACCCAGCGTTCACCAATTAAGCTGCAGTTAACCGCAGCTTCTGGGAGGTAAATCACTGGCACACTCCTTGCCCAGGTGGTCCCCCCATTCATGCGTTGGTTCGGTAGATTCAATCTACCGAATGCTCAGGCAGAAAGGCACAAACATGCATTTCTAAAAGGGAAAAGAACAGCGTTTAACGTGGGGCCATAGTCCAGAGGGAGCAGGCAAGCAACCAGGCTTCTACAGTGCCCAGTGGCGAGGTTGGTTCCGCCACAGGGATTATGTGCATACAGTGAGGTTCCTTGTTGGTTTGTGTGTGTAGATGGAGCTGTTTGCAGTGTCATATGTGAGTGGAGAGGGCTGGTTGTGTTGCAGAGTGTGTGTGGATAGGTGCTGTTGTGTGTGTGGCATAGGGGCTATTGTAGGCATCTGGGGGATACTGGGGCTGTAGTGTGTGTTTGTATGGATACTAGAGGCTCTATTGTGTGGGGGAGATACAGAGGCTGCAGTATTTATGTGGATGGTGGCTGCAGTGCATGAGGGGGGATATGGGCTGTAGTAGGTGCAGGGCTCAAAAGGACGGTGGGGGAACAGCAGATGCAGTGGGAGCAGTGAGGAATATGGGCTGTAGTGAGTGTAGGGAGGGATAGGGATGAGAGTGATGAGGGCTGTATTGGGTGCACGAAGGCATAGTGGTGAGGTGGGTACAGAGAGAGAGAGGTTGAGGAGTGTGCAAGAAGGCACAGAGGCTGTGGTGGGTACAGGGAGGGATAGGAATGAGAGCAATAGGGCTGTAGTGGGTGGAGGGGGAGTGGGGTCTGGGACGGTAAAAGGGCATAGGGGCTGTGGTGGTTGAAGGGGGCATAGGGGCTTAGATGGATAAAGAAAGCAGAGGGGCTGTGGTGGGTGAAAGGGGGCTCAAATGGATAAAGGGGTAAAGAGACTGGGATGGGTGAAAGAGGTATAGAAGTTCAGATAGTGAAAGGGGGCATATGGTCTGGGTTGGATAGAGGGGGGCACAGGGGCTGGGATGGGTGAATGGGGCGCAATGTCTGGGATGGGTGAAAGGGGCACAGGGACTGGGGTGGGTAAAGGGGCATAGGGGCTGGGATGGGTAAAGAGGGCACAGGGGTTGGTATGGGTGAAGGGGCACTGGGGCTGGGATAGGTAAAGGGGCACAGGGGCACAGGGGCACAGGGGCACAGGGGCTGGGATTTGTTGAAGGGGCACAGAACCTGGGTGAAAGGGGGCACAGGGGCTGGGATGGGTAAGTGGGGATATTAACTTAAAGAATATTTACTTACCTGCTGTCTGCCAGGGTTCAGCAGATTCTGCAGGAGAGTGCAGGACAGGAAGTAACTTCCCCTCTTTTGGCCCTGCCTCTTCCCCTCACACAGAGCTCCGCAGACAGTACATGGAGGAGAACAGCCAGAAGCAGCAGGATTCCAGCCATGTCTCAAAAGGTGGGGGTGGAGGGAAGGTAGAGGGGGAAAACAGAGAGAGATAGGTTGCAGGACCAACCTATCGCTGGAATATGTGCAATTATCTTTGTGTCTGGCTGGGAAGATCTGTGATCTGATCTCCCCTGCCAGAGCATGTTTGTGCAGCCTGCCGGGCCCCTGGCTGCCTCGGACCCTTGGTCCATGATAATCTGCCTGAGTGGTCAGTCCACCCCTGGTAGGAACCAAGATAATGTGCACCCCTCAGCCATAGAACAAAAAAGGGAAATGCGAAGCACTACAAAAATTTCAGTACAAAACAGAAATTACATCAATGAATACGTAATATAAAGTAGCAACTGTACAGTTTTGCACCTTATTTACTTATTTAAAATTACTTTTATCATGTGAAAACATTTAACTACACCATATTGTCATACTGTGCTAAGCCTATCATTATGTTCTGAGTTGCATATCCTAATTCCTGTTTTTTTCTTTCGATAGTTTGAGCCTTGGCTGTTCTGATTATGCACCCTTCTCATCCAGCCCATATAATGCAGCGGAGTGCGTCAAGGAGCAGGTTAACCCCTTCAGGACGGAGTCAATAGTGCACGTTCTGATCAAAACAAAACGTAAACAAAAACTGGAATTTGCACTATATGTCTGTTCAACTGTAATTCACCACTGTCACATTAAGTCACATTTGTTCAGGTGAAACAGGGCTTTAAGTTATCATTAACTATTCATATATGGAACATAATTTATTATGAATAAAATTTAAAAAAATGTGAGAAAATAAGATTTTTTTTTACATTTGTATTTCCATCTGACATTTTAGCTGTGAATGTCATAATACTGTTAGGTTTTACTGCACAAAAATGCACATATTTGTAATCAGCGATGTCTCACGAGTACAACAGTACCCCCATTAACAGGTTTTATGGTGTTTTGGAAAGTTGCAGGGTCAAATATAGAACGTTCCATTTTCAAATTGAAATTTGCCAGATTAGTAATGTTACCTTTGAGACGGTGTGGTAGCCCAGGAATGAGATTACCCCCAAAATGGCATACCATTTGAAAAGGTAGACAACCCAAGGTATTGAAAGTGGGGTATGTTTAGTCTTTTTTAGTAGCCACTTAGTCACAAACACTGGCCAAAGTTAGCGTTCATATTTGTTTTTGTGTGGCTACTAAGAAAGACTGGACATACCCCACTTGCAATACCTTGGGTTGTCTACTTTTGCAAATGGTATGCCATCATGGGGGTAATTCTCATTCCTGGGCTAGCATACGCTCTCAAAGGCAACATAACCAATCTGGCAAATTTCAATATCAAAAAAAATGAAATGCAAGCCTTATATGTGACTCTCTAACTTTGCAAACCACCATAAAACCTGTACATGGGGGGTACTGTTATTCTCGGTAACTTCACTAAACACAAATATTAGTGTTTTAAAACAGTAAAACATATTACAACAATAATATAGTCCATAAAAGTAATCAAATCACATAATTATGTTAAAAGATTACTTAAATATACACGTAGAATTTTAATATATATGCATTTATAGGTATTTAAATTCTACGTGTATACTAATGTAATCTTTTATGTAATTATATGTATTTATCTATATATATATTTGCGGTTATTTGTATTTTATATATAGATAGATATATATAGAATGTCATTCTAAGTACATTTTGTTACCAATATATATATATATATATATGAATAACAAAATACAGTTAGAATGAAATTACATATGAATATATAATTTATATAAAATTTTGTTTCAATATTTTATTTATTTATTTTATTATTTTATTTATTTATTATTGTAATTATACATATATATATAATAAATGTGTATATATCTATTATATATATAATATATACATATATATATGTAACGTCATTCTAAGTGTATTTTAATACTAATATATGTACTTATATTAATATTAAAATACACTTTGTATGATGTTTCATATATATATGTATATATATTATATATATAATATATATATACATATTCTATATATATATATATATATATATATATATATATAAATACATTTATTTTATTTTAAAACATGTCTAATAATTTTTTTTACACTACCCATAAGCAGGAGGACTTTCTGACATTTCAGACAGTCCCTCTGCTTGCAGAGCCACAGCCAGCTATAGGGGGCCATGTGATCGCTCTTTGAGAGCGATCACATGGCCTCCAGGGGCCTCATTTGCCAGGGGAGGGCAGCCCTCCAGAAGAGGATCGCAGCGGAGGTAAGTCCACCGGACCTCCAGGGGCTGCAAGGCTACAGGCAGGAATAGTGTAAACACGTGGTCTCCACACACCTGGCTGCCCGCCCTCCGTGGTCCTTCCATTATAATCAAGTATTTCCAGGATGCAAGGAATTTGCATTGTTATTTATAATTCCTTGCATCCTTGAAATACTTGATTATAATGGAAGGACCACGGAGGGGGAGCAGCCTGGTGTGTGGAGACCACGTGTTTACATTATTCCTGCCTGTAGTTTGTGCCAGCTTATATTAAGTGGCTCAATATCATGTGAGTAAAACCTTCACCTATCAATTAGACTTAAATGTTACTACTCTATGTGCGTTTTTTCCTGTTTTTATATTTGATATGCCGGATCCCTTTGAGCATTGAAAAGTTACCATTTCTCAGATTGCTAAGGGTAAAGTTTATATTGTGTATAGTGTGCTCTCACCAAACTTTGTATTGTTTATTACGCAGAAATACAAGTGATGAAGCTTGCACAGCTATCTTCTGTGTTAAAATCATGTTAGAACCTACCAATACTGGAATACTTTGACTTAGGTATATGCTTAGGTTTATATCTGTTCATTCAGTTATTATCAGGGATCTGGAAAAGCCTTATTAGTATGCTGAGTCCAAATGATATCCTGTTTAAGCACAGACTGCTCAATGTTGACAAAAAACAGCCACAAACAACCAGATGTGGAACTCCTGTTACTTCTATGACTACACAGGTAGTGCTACCTATAACACACCCAGATGGAGACAAGTACATCAATAGTTAACCTATGGAGTGATGTGTATTCCAATCAGGGTAGGTTTGAACTCTTTGTTTTGATGGGTGTTACTTATAACATGTGCTGATTGCATTGGTTAGAGATACTGCTTTGAGGTAGCAGAGATAGAGATTATAGACATGTATTTATTTGGTAATACCTGCATAAATTGTGAAATAAATAAACATATTTTTTAATATATTAGATATTATGTATAAATATTATTTGGCCTTTGACATATCATTGATATAGTACTTTCTATATAACTCTCTCTTTATAGCTCTTTATACACAACCACCAGTTATTTTTTGTATTTATTGTTTTGCTGGCCTGTGAATACAGATGTTACCTTAATTGAAAAAGGTTTCTGGTACCGGAAGATGTAAAGTGAACCATTTATGAAAATTGTTAATTACGCTGGTAGCTCACTACCAAGAGGAATATTAATTAGCAATGTTTAGGATGAAATCTTGGTTGTTCTTTAAACAAAAGATCACTAGTAGTGGATTTTTAATTTATCAGGTACGGGCTTGCCAATAAAATGTTTTTTTTTAATTAAGTCTTGCAAAATCATACAATTTGGCAGTGTGGGCTTCTGGTGTCTGTAGAGTCAGGGATGATCTTGTAATTTAAGAAATGCAGAATGTTTGTGGATATTTTATCATGAATGCAATACTCCTTTTTTATTTTTCATTTCAAAAATATCTGCAAAGTGATAGCAAATTGCCTCAAAGAAGTAAAACTTCAACTGCTCTTGATTTTATATATATCAGAGCACTCTCAGTAAAGTACTGACATTTATAAGCAAACTGCCTTATTCACAGACTATTACAAAGATTCCATTTGTATGTTTAAGTGTGTCTTCAAAAAAGATTAAAAAATATTGCCTTAAAATAAAAGAAAAATAACAAAAAGCAAATAATGCAGGCTGAATTTACAAGACTCTCATAGATGGCTGCAGGGAATTAAAACAAACAAAATAAAATAAAATCAATCTTACAGTGAGTGAAGTTTTGATGTATACGTGTTGGCAGCTTACACTGCCCAAAGCACAGAATGAGTTTTGCCATTTTACAATTTCCTTGACTCACTGCACTGCCTCATGACGGGCATTTTACGCCTGATTTATAGTTAATTGAGTCACCTGCTTGATGTTAAGGAGGGTCACCTTTCCATAAACTGGCAGCGATCATAAAGGTATGCAGTGCTTCCATTTTAGAGAGAAAGGTGCTTAAAAATTGTATTATTTGTCTAATGTTAAGTTTATATGCACTAACTGATTAAACAACAAACTGCAAATTCAAAGAAAAGAAACAAAAAAAAGTTATTTAAAACATACTTTTATACCTCATATTTTGTTCTATATACATTTTGAGTATCAGAAAACGTTCAGTGACCATTTTATTTTCACACATGAGCAGGGATACAGAATGTGCTTCATATTGAGTATCAGCATGACATTCTCATTGCACATAGATTTTCCAGAATTATCTATTGTGAATTACATCTGATGAATCCATGATGTCTGGCCTACATGATTGGCATATGATGTCATTGGAACAATGCCAACAATGATGCTTGTATTGGCTCTATACTTCATATTTGCCAATATAAAATAGGCAAACTAAGATGGCAACTACTAGAATCTTTTTTTCCATTTTGTCCTTTGCCCCAGACACTTGTTTTGCCTTGATCAATTTGTTGTATAGCCTCTACTTTGTATTATGATTCATTTTTAAATGAAAAAAGAAATTCAAAGGAATTCCAGGACCTCATATAGCCTATGTATTAAGAAAAAAAAATAGTGTAAAGAAAAACACTTTAGCGTTATTCTAGCTGTTTAGATGCATTTCTCCATAAGGATTTAAAAAGTAATTTTACTTGTTTTACTTCCTTGCTCTGCTGGTCCTGCTGCAGCAGTCCTGCCTTTCCATGAGGAAGCATTAGGAGGCTAATGCGCATGTGCGGCAAAAGGCTGCACTGAACAATTAAACTGAACAGCATTTGAGGGAATAATAGAGGATGACTCAGTTATTCAGCGGGATCACCTTTAGTGGTTTCAGGAAGACAGACACTAGAGGTGTGCTTAACCGTACAATCATTACATTGCCAAATTTAAGAAAATGGCAATGTTTTAAAGTGCAAGATTTAAACTAAAGGGCCACTGTACCCAGACCACTTCATTGAGATGAAGTGGCCTGGTTGTTGTTAGTGCTCTTTTAACCCCTTAAGGACACATGACATGTGTGACATGCCATAATTCCCTTTTATTCCAGAAGTTTGGTCCTTAAGGGGTTAAATAATGTATTTGTATTAAAACAGCACCCTAACAGGCCTTTTTTAAAATGCCAATAGATAACAAAAATTAAGAGAGCTTCCTTACTTGTCATGTTGTTTTGAGATATCATTGCCTGTTTTCCAATAGTCTATTTTTGTATTACCACAATACAAGTGCCAATATTATGTGTTGTTGGGCAAATGTGCCATATGTCCTACTTGCAAGGGGCATTAGCAGTCATAATATGGACCCAGTAAGATGGGAGTATCCGTTTTCCTTTCAGTGGTTTTGTAAGTTTTGTAAGTATATATACTTTTGTTTCTTTTCTTTTACATACAAAATGAGCAAACAGATATAAATATATATTGATTCAAACAATCTTTTTTTGTATATGAATTAACAGAAAAGTACTGATATAAATATAGCAAGTAGAAGGATTGCAGTTTTGGGACTAGTACACCTCAGCATCCAGCGTAATGAGCTGTCAATTTGCATTGTTTTCTGGAACATTGAATTGTGCGCTTTAAAACTGAAAATATAAATGTTTATGGCCAAACAAATGTATAATTAATTGTAAAATAAGCATAAGTAATTGTCTCCCTTAAAAATATTGCTTAGATTTTAAACTAGCAAA
Source organism: Pelobates cultripes (assembly GCA_933207985.1). Taxonomy (NCBI): domain Eukaryota; kingdom Metazoa; phylum Chordata; class Amphibia; order Anura; family Pelobatidae; genus Pelobates; species Pelobates cultripes. The sequence goes on along the minus strand of OW240912.1, from coordinate 305,259,010 downwards.
CCAAAATGGTGTTTATGAAGAAGCTGTTATTCCTTGGCCTACTCCATGTCCAAGGTGATTTGAGGAACACAGGAAATAGGTGATCGTAAAGTCCTCCTACCCACTTCTGCCTCCATAACTGTGAGAGAATATCACAAACAACAGCATACTGAAACTCTGACTGATTCTGCCTTTATGTATATGGATGCGTAAAAGGAAATAACTACCATTGAATGGGCATGCTACTAGCCATATCCTTCTCTCATCAAGCCCGGCTTTAGGATGCGGGTTACTATTATAATAAATTGTCTAATTTTTGTGTCATGTAATAAAGTGCTTTCATAAAACTAAGACCGGAACCTAACAAGTCTATGGTCCAGATGCATAGGACACGTATGTTTTCAAAAAGAGCATGAAGACGTTCATGGGTTCAACAGGATAGGCAAATAAAATCCACTTAATTTATAACAGGAACAAAAAAATTAAACAGTGGACTTCTTCATGTTGGTTTACTACAAGGGCCTGCAGATGTCTTCCATGGAGTATATCTATCTTTTCTCTATTGCCCTTGTGTGCCATACCATTTGTTCACAAAAAGGTTAAACGGTTTTAGCAGAAAAGAAAGCTTTTTCACAGATGTTAAATAAGATCACAAAGCTAGAAATTCTATTATATTTTAGATGTTAATTAAACCTAAAACTGACGTGTTCCCATACATACAAGTGCATTAAATAACCCTTAAAAATACAATGTGAACAAAAGTCTTCACTGAGAAAATAATTTTTATGATGATTTTTATCTTTGTCCGCTCATAAAACTCATAACCAAAATTCATTTGGGACATTATTTATTAATGTTTTATGTTCCAGTAGCACAGCATTTTTCCTTTTGATTAGTATCCAGGAAGGAAACCACTGCATGGCTCTGAAATGTGGCTTTAAACATATGCCATATTTTTAGAATCTATTCCCCTTACAAATGACTCTACTTATCTAAATCATGCAATGAAAGATGGACTTGTCATTAGTCAGTGTAATTTTGTTACAGACAAAGCAATTTGACCACAATGAAGTTATTTTCTGCATCTGGTAGTAAACAATCGCAAATGTCTTTCTCATCAGTGGAAAGAAATAAAACAATAGCAATGAAATACAATCTTCTTACAAGTAATATGAGCGCTTCCAAAGGCAAACTATTCTGAGCTCTTTGTACAGTTAATTAAATGTAAGGAACCTTATGCCAAGTATTACTGTTACTGCTATACACGTACACAACACGAACACAGGCAACATATTGCAAATGTAAATGTGCTCTTTTCCTGCCAAAGGTAGAGATATTCATAAACATCCAGATTCTACACTTTATCTCTACACTGGTTATGATTATACATCTGCTTTAAAAATATTCATATTGTTATCTATGCATATTTTGTCATGTGTGATAAAGGAAATAAATCTACATGTTAAAACAAGTACAAGGAGTGTTTAGTTCCTATAAATCCAGGTAAGAGGCTGAAATAAATACTGTATTATTATTCTGTGACCTTGTGATGCAACTGTGAAAATAGTATTGTTGGCCTTCTATTTAGTAATGTAACCTTAACTGTGCTAAATTTTGAACAGTTAATGATAGCCAGTATAACTCATTATTTATGTATTTATTTATTTACTTTTATTACAGAATTTAACTTCAATACTCCACCAAGGCTATCTCGAAAAGGACGTAAATGCAAAATAGAACCAAACAATTTACTAAAACAACTAGTGGCCATCCACAGTTTTTACATAATTACATAGCAGAAAAGTGACATGTCCACCAAGTTCAGCTTTCTCACATCTGTTTACGCTGTTGATCCCCCCAAAAAAACAGTTTGAATCACTTTTCATTTTTGCAGCAAACTAGGAAACAAAATCCTTCTTGACCGCAGAATGGCAGTCAATTCTCTTATTGGATTTAAGAAACCATTACCCTGTATATTAAACATTATACTCTGAATATTATGTTTTTGGAAGTATTCTATCTGTTGCTGATTAAATATCTGTACAGACTCTGATAAAACTACCTCTTCAGTTTCTTCCTTATTGTTCTTACTATAAAAAAAAACAACTTTTATTTGTGTTATACTAAATCTCCTCTATTCCAGTCTAAATGCGTGACCTTGTGTCCTATGTATAATGCGGTTTACAGTTATTAACCCCTTAAGGACAGAGCCAAATGTACACGTTTTGAACAAAACAAAATGTAAACAAAACCTGGCATTTGCACTACATGTCTGTCCAACCGTAATTCACCTCTTTCATAGTAAATGCACCCACCCTTATTATATATCCTTTTATTCAGGGAAACATTATAAACATTATAAATATAATTTAATATGAAAAAAATGGGAGAAAATAAGATTATTTTTTTTTTAAAATGTTTAGTTCTACATGACATTTTAACTGTCAATGTCATAATACTGTTTGCTTTTACTGCAATAAAATACACATATTTGTATTCAGCAAAGTCTCACGTGTAAAACAGTACCTCCTATGTACAGGTTTTATGGCGTTTTGGGAAGTTACAGGGTCAAATATAGCACGTTATATTTGAAATTGAAATTCGCCAGATAGGTTATGTTGCCTTTGAGACTGTATAGTAGCCCAGGAATGAAATTTACACCCATAATGGCATACCATTTGCAATAGTAGACAACCCAAGGTATTGCAAATTGGGTATGTCCAGTCATTTGGTCACAAACACTGGCCAAAGTATTTGTCTGTGTGTGAAAAATGCAAAAAAACGCCAATTTTGGCCAGTGTTTGTGACTAAGTGGCTACTACAAAAGACTGGACATACCCTGTTTGCAATACCTTGAGTTGCCTTCTTTTGCAAATGGTATGCCATCATAGGGGTAATTTTCATTTTTGGGCTACCATAGGGTCTCAAAGGCAACGTAACCAATCTGGCGAATTTTAATGTGAAAAAAATGAAACACAAGCCTTGTATTTGACACTGTAACTTTTCAAAACACCATAAAACCTGTACATGAGGGGTACTGTTGTACTTGGGAGACTTCGCTGAACACAAATATTTGTGTTTCAAAACAGTAAAAAGTATCGCAGCAATAATATCGTCCGTGTAAGTGCTGTTTGTGCGTGAAAAATGCAAAAAACATCACTTTTACTGGCGATATCATCGTTGTAATACATTTTACTGTTTTGAAACACTAATATTTCTGTTCAGCGAAGTCTCCCGAGTAGAACAGTACCACCCATGTACAGGTTTTAAGGTGTCTTGGAAAGTTATAGGGTTAAATATAGTGCTAGCAAATTAAATTCCCTTTACTTTTGGCATGGGTTGTCAGGCAGGTCCCACTAATTGTAATTAATTAAGATACCTAATTATGTAAAAATATTACATAAATATATATGTAGAATTAATATATATATATATATATATATATATATATGTATGTGTATGTATATGTATATATATATATATAATTTTTTTTAAATATTTTTATTTATATATAGGTATATATTTATGTATATAGATATATATATTATTTCGTTCTATGTGTATTTTGATATAAATATATATATATTAATATTACAATACAGTTAGAACAAAATAACACACATCTATATATATTTTAATTATTTATTTTTAATTATTTTTTTAATTTTATTTTTTAACGTATTTACATTTTTTTTATATTATATATAAATATATATATATAACAATAATTATATATATATTTAATCAGTATCAGTCTACGTATATATTAATAGTAAAATACACCTAGACAGTATATGTGTGTGTATGTATATGTGTATATATATACTTAGATCATATATATATATTATATATATATGATCTAAGTATATAATATTTTTTTTTTACACTTTTAAACTTTAATTAATTTTATTTAATTTTATTTCCAGCCAGCAGGGGGACCACCTGTCATTACAGGCAGCCCCCCTGCTCAGCCAGCTATCCCGGCCATGTGATTGTGAGGATTGCAAGGACCTCATTCTCACATGGCCGGGGGGGCTGCTGGAGTGAAGATGTGCCGCGGGGGGGGCTCCCTGGGAGTCCCCCAACCGCGATTGCCGGCGTGGGACCGCCGGCGACCGGGTAAGTAAAGAAAGACCGGAGGGCGTACTATTAAGGGGTTAATAAACGAGCTAGCATTGAGTGAATGTGCCCCTACACCGTATCCCTATGTGCCATGGAAATCAGAATAATAAGGTATTCAGTATTATAAGATTTTATTTAAAAAGTTAATCTTCAACAAAACTGTTAGAAAATAGAAAACAAATCTCAAGCAAGAAAGAAAACTCACAACAAAAATTAATTCTGGAACTACAAGATCACAAATGAAAAGCTTTCTTATTAGCAGGATCAGCATTTATATGTCCCTTTAGTATCTAGATGGTTATCCTCTGACTTTTCAGTCAATCAGAGTACATATCATTTTTAAAAAAACTTAGGAATGGAAACAGGTCTCATAAAGGGATAAATTCTCCAAATAGGGCCTAACCCTAATATAATATGTAAACAGGAGAACGTCCCTAAAGAAGGGACCAAATGATAGGATAACCCCTTATCATGAGAGTATCATATGAACAGATGGTAAGTCTGTAACTTTAACCCCTTAAGGACCAAACTTCTGGAATAAAAGGGAATCATGACACGTCACACGTCATGTGTCCTTAAGGGGTTAAAGTGATGGATATTAAAAATTAAAAATCACTTTATGATAAATACATCATGTTAATCAATAATTTGTGCAAAGGGAATTAAAATAATGCCACTTTAACACTACCAATGCAATTAGTATTGGGAGAATTCCTTTATTATATGCCAAGTTATAAAACAGGGCCAGGTTACTCCTGGCACCTAACCACTACATCAGGCTGCAGTTGTTATGATACTTGGAGTAACCGTTAAAGGTTAAAATTTTGCTTAGAAACACTCAACTCTGAGGGGTTACGTGAAACATGTTGCTTAATTTATTTAAATTTATGATGTTTTATGCCTGGAATAAATCTATTTATAGAGACTGCATCACATCACCTACACAAATTAACGACAGACCCAAAGAGATCAGGAACTGACACATTGAACCTGTTTTTGTTACACCTGATTGCTATTAAATCTGTTTTTTTTTTTTTTTCCTGAAATCATACGCAAATGTCACAAATATCTGTCAGTGTCACCATGAACAGAGACACAGAGACTGGATCTGAACAATCATAGAAAACACATAGGATTATACTGGGTAGTTTAAGAGAATAATAAGCGTAGATCACAAAAGGGCATAATTTTAGATTCTGAAAATAAAGATACTTAAAATGATGGTCGGGAATCCTTCAGTTGATGCTTAAGGATGCCATTCCAAAATGGAATGTTCACATTATAAATTTAGAGCAAAGGTGCCAATGTTCTCTATATATAGGGATTTTTATATTGGTATAAGATCCTTAGGGATCAAATTGAAATAACAGTAAAGAATATAAATCGTGTTAATAAATGAAAAAGAATAAATATGTATGGAGTTGATTAATAAAGTATTGATTACTGTACCGTGGAGGATGGCATTACAGAATTGTATAGTGAGCTATAACTAACTACTGACAAAAAATAGTTAATTATCCAAGAATATTCACAAACATCTGTAATCCTAATACAATACTTATTATCCCTTTTATAATGCAACTGGTTATAGATTTGGGCTTTTGATGTGTTAACCATTACATTAACAATGAAATAATGAATGATACATAAATGTATTCTGCACCCTACCCTAAACTGTAAAAGAACATCATAGATTCACACGTACTTACATTCCTGTACACACATACATTCATATACACACATGGATAAATATACAAAGACACACACATAGACTCTCATACACATGCAGATGCATACACACACATTCATGTGCACACACATTCATGTGCACACACAGACTCATATACACACTGACTCATAAACACACATTCATGTACACACAAACTCATACACACATTCATACACACACACACACACAGATATTCATATGCACACTCATAATTACATACATACATGCACACACACCTCATTTTAAGAAAGTATGTATTTATTTTTAACAGTGTGATCCACCTTACCTTGACAAGCTGGAGTTGAACATCATCCCTAAGGTACAATGGGGTGCTGCTTGGATCAGTCTCTGTGCATGTTGAACCCCCTTTTGCTCTATACTGTTGTCAGGGCTGGGATGACATCATATCACAGCTCCAGCAAAAGTACAGGACTCATGAGCAAGCTGGGAAACATTGCAGAGTAATCCCAGCAGCTCCCTTAGGGCTCTGCACCATAGCAACTTCAAACAGGTGCAAAGCAGGCACTTGCCACGTGGCACCTGCACAAGCAAAAAGCCAGGAGAGACGTAATCTGTGCACCCAGCTGCTATTTGTCACTCAATGGAGACCTCTCTCACCCTTTATTACGCCACTAAGTGTATTAACACTTTTCATAGTTTTAAGCATCTAACTATAAATTACATATTTCACAGATACATACTTAGCAGTTTAATAATACATTATTATCGTTAAACTTCTCCTGAGAATGATTTAGAATAAATAATCTGCACAATAAGATAATTAAATGCCTGGTAAAATCTAAACTTACCCTTGAAAATTTATATTTTTGTCATAAGATTAGTTTATTGTGTTTTAGAGCAGAATCATTTCCTGATTTATTCACTTCAGACACTAGTTTTCTTTAAAACATTGCACAGGTACACCAATCTTATATTTACTAGCTGGTTCAGCTGTAGAGCCAAAAAAACGTCTCCCTAATAAGGAAAAATATTTCATAGGAGTCTCAGAATCATTCTATGTTAACTAGACTGCAAGTGGTTTAAGAGATCAGGCATTGATACTCACTGGTAGAGCAATGGTAGTTAGTCTATATATCATAGCCTGCAACCATGTGTGCCATTGTTAAAACTAACTTGGAGTGTGGAACAGTGCACTTCTCTCTTCTGTGATGGTAAAAGGAAATGCAATTTTTAAATGTGAAAGAAACCTAATTTCTGGAATCTAGGATCTTATAAAAAATAGTTGGACAGTTTTAGGTCAATTAAGCAAATCGTACAAAAAGCTCTTCAAGTTGGCTGTCGGGTTGTAGTCAAATACAGACCTTTGCTGTTTAAAGATCTCTTCATTCTGGTCCAATCAAGCCGTGTCAGTGGGATGGTAATAGTTTTTGCTCTTGGGTTCTAGTTTTTATGCTACAGTTGTATTACATTTATATTGTTGATATAGTTTTTAAAGCCATGGTTTTATAACTGACGAATGAAGATAGAAAATATCACAATATAAAACTAACGGTCAAGAGGATAAAGGGACACTATAGTCACCAGAACAACTACAGCTTATTGTAGTTTTTCTGGTGAGTATAATCATTACTTACAGGCATTTGCATACAAACACTGCCCTTTCAGAGAAAAGGAAGTGTTTACATGGCCCCCTAGGGACACCTCCAGTTGTCACTCCTCAGATGGCCACTGGTGGGGCTTCCTAGTGCAGTCCTGCACAGTAGGAAGCACTTCCATTCAGCGTCTGCATACTCTGCATGGAGACATTGAACTTTCCTCATAGAGCTAGATCTCTATGAGGAGATGCTGATTTGTCAAAACGGCATTAGGCCCCGTCCCCATCCCGCCTTCTTGCCGATTTTAGCCAATCTAATGCTTTCCCTATGGGACAAAATGCAGCAATTCTGATGATGTCACCAAGGAGGCAGATCAGGGGCGGGGCCTGCACCAGCAGAACAGCGCGGCGCTGGTTATAAGGTATGTTTTAATTCCTTTTAAGGGGAATAAGGGGGAGGGAGGTTGGAAGGGCAAAGCCACCCAAATAATGGGTTTAACACTATAGGGTCAGAAATACATGTTTTTGTTCCTGACCCTATAGTGTTCCTTTAATTGTCAGTAGACCAGAATACTGCCATAATTTTCTCACAAAACAAGCTTCACCCTTACATGTATTTTTTTATTTTGCTATTTTTTTAAGGCTAGGGTTATAGTTTCTTTAAACTTAGGGTGGCGCTGGAACATGTATAGTGGAATTGCTAGGGTTATTTTCAATAATGACATGCCAGGAAAGGGTAGATAAAGGTCACTTTGTTTCTGTTTTTGCCTCTTTCCTATCATATCAGAGGAACTGTAAAAATGGTGGAAGTTTCAAATAACAATTGCAGTGCAAAGTATAACTCTTTCTATTCAAGGGCAGGCTGGAGACATGTAATTGTCATGGTGCTGTCAATCACACTGTTACATTATCACACCGCCCCTGTGAGTCACACTGTGCACTACATGATTTGAATACATGATGCACCCATTGAAACAATAGTACTTATATTGAAATAATGTTAATATTGGGTGATTTTGATAGATAGATAGATAGATAGATAGATAGATAGATAGATAGATAGGATAGATTAAATAGATAGATAGATAGATATAGATCCATGTGTATTTGTAATTAATTCATATTATTTAACTAACCTGTGTAATAATGAATAAAATGGGTGGAATATTATGTAACAGGATGTAGATTATTTTATGACTTTATGGAGAAGAACCAAGATTAAGGAAATGTCTGACTTAAGGATTTCCTTTCCAACATATCTGGATGTGGAGAAGAACCAAGACTAAGGAAGTGATTGAAGGATATATATTTTCCAACATAGTGATATGTACTTTCCAACATAGTGATATACACCAGTGATATGTACTGTGATGCAGATGCACCTCACCTCCAGCTCTAACCTGCCAGACCCTCTCCAAGCTCTGTGTTATAAGATATGAGAGAGGACTAAAAACTCATCTATAGCATGATAAGAGACTGTAAGAAACAAAGCAGAGTCTTAACCCACTAGCATATATTTGTAAAGATTGAGTAAATACACTCTACAATTTACATATACCATTGACTGTTTGATTTGAATACACCAAAGTAGGTTTTCTACTCAAAAATATATGATTCTGACACTTAAATAAATAATACATATAAAATGTTTTGTAGAACTGATAACAAAAAGTCAAGTCTCTTCAGGTGGGTTTGTTTGATCATGAGATATGATCAATTTATGTCTTATAGAGAGAAGAATATTACCTGTGGGTGGGATCATTCCTGGAGACATGAGACCAGGCACAGTATGTGGCATGATATGCGGATTATCTGGTGAGGTGACACTCTGAGTTCTTTTCGGAGGCCTGCCAGGTCTGGAGCTGGAAAAAAAGAAACATATTTTAAACTAAAGCCACTGACTTAGATATCATTTGGAAGTTGTTCCAAGTAGTAACATGGACTGTAAATAAATTTGTTTCAAGGACGGTTGCTTTTGCAGTTAGATGTAATAGACTTCCATCACTAATTAGATTACGTGCTGAATTCATTTTCCTCATTGAAGATCAGCCGCTCTTGATGCATAATTCATAGCCTGTACCTCGTTACCTGCTTCTTCATATTAATATCTATACACAGTTTGAATTGCCTCGTTTGCATATGCTAAAGTTCTGCATGCAGCCTTCAGCATGAAAATTATGCACTAACTTGTAATAATTATTACAGTCAGCCTGCTATTGATTTATGAGACTTTTAAAAACCAAATATGTGTAGTACTTGTAATGAATGATATTTTAAGGTTCTTCAGGAAATTAAAAGGCAATGGCTGCCTAAGGAAATGTTCTGGTTGTTTGATTTAATACTACAGTTAGCTGGGAGGTGGAATGAAAGAGTGATTCAGACCTATAGCACATTTTCGATGATATGTTTTATTACTTTGCACTGCTAGCCTGATATCTAGATGATAAATGACAATACATATCTAATGTGTGAAAAGGTCTTAGTATTTCTTTATTTTTTGTCATTTGAAGATTAGGCAAGTTATCATTTAACCCTTTTTCTTTAAAATGAAACTACATGTTTTCCATGATGGTCAAGGCTACAATTATTATTTTTAACATAACAAAGATTATTGTGACATAATTGACTGAAGTCAGGATTTTCTAGATTGAATTTATCATAAATTCGGTGTTGTAATTATTCTGCAAATAAAGTAATCCTACCCATTTACAGAAATGAATCAATTATAAATTTGCATAGGATTGGGATATTTTTATTTGCAATTTAATTCATATAATAATGATATAATGGGACATTTACCATTGCAATTTATATCATATAATAATATTTAATAAAAAAAAAATAAAAAAAAGGTGGGTGTAAAGTTTCAAGTACCTTCTCATGCTAGGAAACAAAGGTATTGTGTTTTCCTAGGGTGATTTACTACAAGGTGCTGGCATTAAGTTCTGTAAAAACCCACTGGGTTCATTTCCAGAATGTATTCGTCTAGCCTCTAATCCCTTGCGGGTTAAAGTTGCTTATTATCAATGCAATTCTAGCAAATGCATACATGTGTCATACAACAGTAATGTTTCAGAGAGTAAGAAAGCTGTTGGATTCACGTTACAGGGAAAACAATAAATTGAAAGCTATCATAGCATTCCACAAAGATCCTTGACATTATACTTACATCAGTCTTCATCAATATTTTATGAACAAATAGCCAAAATGATAAATCACTCTGCAATAATTATCATAATCCCATGACACCACAAACATATAATACCAGCTCTTAAAGTATTTCACCAGCCAGCAATTGGTAATAAGTGTTATTTAAACTAATAGTTTCCCTCAAAAAGCAAGGACAGGACCAATAACTCAGAAACAGCCACCAAAACAGTTACATTTCTTTTAGCTAGATTGTCTTTTCATGTCACATTCTCAATAGACCTATACTGGGAGTCTACACCTATTGTAATATGTCTGCACATGGAATATGCATACACCCCTACCATAAGAATCCTTGAAAAACCAGTAGAGACAAATGTTCGAGACGCATTAAGTAGTTCAGAGTACCTGAGACAATATAAGATGCTTGCACCATAACCAGACTACTGCAGAATATTAAGCAGAGGCGTTCTGAGTATAGACGTCTATATTTCGCAGTAGATAAATACTGAAAAAATATAATCTGCAAATGATACTCATTTTAATGATGAGAGTCAATAAAGTCTGGCAAAGTAATAACATATAATTGCTTTATATATACTTAACTAATCCAAAACAATGCACATATGTGTATTTTCAATATCTCCTTGTAATTCTAAGTTTATGGTTGTTATAGTATTAGAATATTATTTTTATCAGGCAGTATTCTGTAATACAGATCTATATGGAATCCTTTCATATTGGCCTAGAATAATAGAAACTGCAACACATTTCTTGTTTTGAGAATGCTTATTCTATTGATCTGTAGCTGTCAGAAAACAATCTACAGATTCAACTAAATTAGATACCATCAGATAGAACAGGAATGGCTTCTACAGACAAAATGGGCTCATAAAAAGAAGGGATTTAAGTTGTGAAAAAGGAATTTGAACAAAACTTAATTAATATAACAGAAATGTATGGCCATGAAAGACTTGTAATGTGGAGATTAAACTGTCAATATAATAAGTACACTTTGACTTGAGTGTACAACAGTATAAATTCACTTGGTCTCTTAATGCTGTTTTATTTTACGTTATTCAAAACCCTTAGCAGGAAAAATACTGAAATGGCAGTCTATTGTATGTGATATCAAAAGATGATGAAATCCCTTAGCAGAAGGGTATATATCCACGAGATATCCTAAAGTACACTTTAAAGTATCTCTTCTAAACAGGATTTTTTGACGTGACAACTATCATAAGCTTTTACAGAACAGATGAATAAAGAAAATACATCAAAGGTATATTAATACAATATACTCTATAACTCTTAGTGAGTCGCTTTTTAGTGTTATTAGCTTGTATTTGAGAGCAGTGGCCCGTAATTGTTTAGGCATTATTAAGTGTAGGGTTACTGACATACTTCCTAAACATTTAAATAAATCTTGGCAAAAGTATGACTGATTTGTACATCTAGAACATAGTAGATGAGTATCAAAATATATTTTTTTTTAATGTACATTGATGCGCCTCACATGTTTAATAATGGATTTGTCAAATTCCAAAATCTATTTTCAGCCCCTATTGTGTTTATATTGTTGTGTGCTAACATAAATAATGAAAAGTGCCGTGATTTTGCTCACATTTTGTGCCATATATTCTGTGCTTGAATCATGCTTATGTGTGTTGCATGTCATCATATAAATTCACACATAACCATTATATAACAAGCTTAGTGCGCCAACATGCTGCTTTTAAACCAGACATTCTGTACTGCCCATGCCTGAATACCCTGCCTGCGGTTGACAAATTTAATTTGAAATGTACAATTTTGATGGAAAATTGTATTTCACTGGACCCTGTGAAATAAATTCTCATTGAAATTAATCATACATAAATCAGTCACAGTCACTGAGCCATTTAAATGAAATGTTCTCTATTCATGTAAGGGTGTCCTACAGAGCCCTGGAGGAACAGACTTGCACATGACATAATTAAGAATGTCCACAATCCTATTACTTAAATAACTGAACAAAAAGTCAAAAGTAACAATGGGTATCACTGGAGATTTATACAGTGTGACGGCAGAATTGATCTAAATATGCATCAAAGTATTTTCACCCATCACTAGAAGAATGGAATAAAAATGCACATATGCTTTTTTGATAGATGATATGCACTAAGGGTAGGTTTTCTTCTTTTATTGTAATAAAGTCATCATTCGTTCAGGTTTCGAGTAATATTAAAGTAAAATCTAACATACTCAGACATAACATATATGCATTATGCTGCCGAAAGACACTCACTTTTGTAGCAGAGGCCGCCACAAGCTTGTTTCATACAAGGAAACTGAGATTTTGTATGAACCAGCTCTCGGAGGAATCAATGGAGCATTTATGCAATAACACTAAAGTAGGGCTTATGAATTTATAGCATAGTATTGCTTATTAAATATATCTTCACTTCTGTTCTAAACATTGTTGAAAAAAAAATATATATTTATTTTTACGAATTTTTGTCAGGTTCCATCCATCCACTAACGTAAATCACAGCAGATAATAGAAAAACGAGTTCTGTGCTAATGCTGCTAAGTTGAAAGTTGCTGTCGGAATTGCTGCAAAAATGGGGGCAGTGGGACCATAAAAGGAAAAGTTCTGGAGTGGATACAATATTTGGTTTTTCTAGCTCTAATTACATGCCAGTAATGTTGTTTTGCTTCACAAGTCATATATTCTACATTTTCTACTAAAGTTTATTTTACTTATGAACCCCTTCACTACCTAGTGGTTTGAAAAAATGCACCATTAGAATCCAAGTATTTTGTGTGTCTTGTAAAGTAATGTTTAATTTGTTATTTTTTTAGATAGCACATTATTTAACGGAAACAAATATTTTAGTTGGAAAAAAAAAACCAAAAAACCCACAGAATTAGTGAATAAATAAGGTACAGATAGGAAATCAGGCACAAAGTCACACAGACATAAACTGGTATATGCACACACAGAAAAGTTTGTGCCACTTTTTGCCCCTTTCCTCCTCCTGCCACCAAACCCAATACCTCCAATAAATTCCTATGTGCTGAATATATGGATTATATTTCTGTATACAGCACGGTAGAGCCCAGACACTTGCTGATACTCCTAATTCCCATGCTCATTTTGTGAGTAGGATTTCTAGCCCAGTGCCAGGGCCACACAGTATTTACAACAGTGTGTATGTATACAACATTGAATAAATAAAATTCAAGGGTCACAATTTAGTCCCTACACAGACATGCATTTATGCACATTTATAGACTCACACATGCAGACACACATTCACAGACACATACATAGAGACACACTCAATATCAGACAGAAGCACACACTCATACAGACATACTAGCACAGAAAGGCACACATCCACAGATGCATTCATTCAGAGATATTCATACATTCAAACACTCACATACACACATATTGGAAGTAGGGACAAAAAGATTTCAGGTGACCTTAATTTGCTCTAGTTCACCAGCACGACAGCTGTTGCATCGCTAACCCTCTTCTCTTTTCACTTTCCAGCTCCTCCTATGTTTTGATGGAGTGGTCATGAAGAGAAGGGGGCCGGCCATAATAGAGTGAATTGATGAGGCGAGGGTGCAGCACATTGCTAACGCAATGGGTGCAACAATGTAGACTTAAAATAAAGGGGAAGAGGGTAGGCTTAAGCAGAGCTGTATACAGGATACTAGTCTCTGTATTCAGCATTCAGAGGCTTGTAGCGAAGTGGCTCCTGTGCTGCTGCGCTGTGAACTCTCGGACTGTATTTATGGCATAATTTGCAAATATTTTTTTTTTCCAATAAATGAATTTCATTTGCAATTATGCAAATCATGTGTACAAGATTCCATGTTATAGAAGTATACCTTTGAACTTGTGTATACACGATTCACTTAGTCAAGAGGTTAAGCAATAACAAACATACCATAATATTAACTGCACAAATTAGCAAATAAATACTAAGTCCTGAAACAAAACTCCAATAGGTTTGCAGAATGTACACTGAAGATATTTCTAACAGTTATAAAATAATTTAATTTTTAAGCTGCTTTTTGAATCTATTGAGTAGCTGTACAACATGAAAATATAACACAGATTTAAGCTGCAAATTTAGCACACCATGTCATAGGAAGACTAATACATGTAATATTCAAGTGATTACATTATGGTGTTCTTTTCCTTGATTCCAATAATAACCATTTTGATTCATACAGCATGATGGAAGAATGTCATGGGCATTTCAATGTGCTTTGGTTCAGCGACATCTTACATCCTAAAATAGTGCAGCTATGAAGGTTACTAAGCTTTGATTTGCGATGATAAATCATATTGAGAAAATAGACTGTAATAGAAGTAGGGCAGGAATAAATTGTGGAAACAAACTTAAAAGAAAAAAGAAAAACAAAAATTTTACATGTCGAAATGACTCACATTCTTCAAATTAATCTGAAATCAAAATATACACTCTAAAATTTACAATACACAAAAATACATTTAATAAACATTACACCATGTTGATGACAGAGATAAGTTGGTGTTGGATATATTATCCATTTTATTATATTATGAGTGCATATTGTGGTGATGCTATAATGTACTCTTGAGCTCTTAAGGAGCAATAGACAGTTAATTCCCTTTATATTACACTAAGCATGTCCTTGGTCTTAACCTAGTATGGTGTAACCTTAGATAAAGTGGAGTCAACTTTAAATAATAATAATAATAATCTGTTACAATATGCGTAAATGATCCATGTTGCTTAGTAAATTATTGTCAGCACTCGTGATTTAAGAGAAAATGAGTACAGATTCTTTGCACCTAGAAAATCATTAAATGATGTTTAATATTTAATAATCCTAGTGTAAACTTATATTGCACAGCCAAGGGGTCACACCTATAATCTTTTATGGTAGCTTGTCATAATATTTTGTGGTGCTTCCTGCTGTTTCATGGAGTTTAAGTCTGTGAAAATAACGCTGGACATCCTCACACTTTGCATGAGGATATCCAGTATCTACCCTATAGGAAAGCATTGATACAATGATTAACTATGGGGAAGGCCTAATGCGTGTTTGGAGCCTGCCTTGCATGTGCGCTAGGTTTCCAGATCACCGTGACATCTACGGAGGAGGAGGAGCCCAAGCCAGTGCAAAGGTCCAGGAAAGACCCTTTCATGTGTGTTTGTGGGTAAATGGGGAGCTACAAAGGCAGAGGGACATTATAGTATTAAGAATACAGTTTTGCATTACTAACATTATAGTTAGTGTTCCTTTAAAACATTCTGGCTCCCTTTGTAGGAAGGTCCAGGGGTGGTAATATGCATTAATAGATTAGAAGGGGACATGGGAGAGGGTGGTGGAGGTAGGTAGATAGGGAAATAAAGAAAAGTTTACCAGAGCCTGATATAGGATGTAAGCTGAAAAGTTGTGCGCTACATAGTTTACATACACATTTGATTAAACAAGTAAGAAAATAGGATGAATTTTAACCCAGTATTTAGAGTCATATAACTGAGAAAAGCGCCTTTGCATAATTTGCCTAATATGCATATTTGAATTTACTATGAAGACCTGTTGTGTCTGGTTTTGCATTTATGTATGAAACCTTTATAGGTAGAAGGATATAGTTTTTTTTAAACACCTCAATAAAACCTGCTATACAAACCTGCTATACAAGAGATAATAAAAACATATTATAAGGAGGAAACAAGACACTCCAACAATCTTAAAAAAAATTGTATAGCTGCTTATATTTTTCGGTGCTTAGTATCTCCTCAAGTGTGGAACAACCACGAGGTAAAATGTGCCACCTCTTATGGCCGTGTTTTACAGTGATGGAAGGCTGCCTCCATCTTTAAAGATAGTAACTTATTCCATCAGTCAATATATTAATACCTGTACTATCCAGATAAAATTATAAAATTATAATTATTTAACAAAGTAGACAAGGAGATGTTGATTGCTTTGTGACCTATTTGAATAATAATCATGTTCATTTACATTTTACACTTTCCACCAGTAAAGATATTATTAATTTTCTCAATGTCAGTCTTGACACTAAAGGTCATTTGGATCCCATTCAGGTATGCTGTAAGCAAACAGCATGTAATACCTTACTATGCATATAAGTTCCTGTTACCCAAAGCTTTTGTAGTGAGTCTTACCAAAAACAGAATGTATAAGACTGAGAAAAAAACAAAATAAAATTATGCAGAATGATCTTTTGGATCTTTTTATTTCTCCATTCAAAAAATAAAAATGAAATAAAATAAATTAATAAGTCCATACACTATATGAATAGGTATATATTATTGGCATCAGTGGAGCCACTACATTCCTCTTATTTTAGGTGAGAAGATTTGGGCACTGCCAAACTTTACCAGTAATAAATGGGCAAAGCCCTTCTGCAATCATCAATGGCAGCTGGCAATGTTAGGGAGGAATGTTTTTGAAGGATATTTATATATCAACAGCGCCATTTCAACCTGCGTACATCTTAGGTCAAGGACCCCCTCCCAGTCCAGGATTTAGGGATTACCTAAGTGTGTCTAAGGTGTTTAAAAAAAGAGGGAAAAAAAACACCTTAAGAGTCTAAGGTGTTTTTTTTTCTAAACACCTTAGACAAACCCAGGTAATCCCTAAATCCTGGACTTGGAGGGGGTCCTTGACGTAAGATTTTTTTTCCTTTTTCTAACTACCTTAGACACACCCAGGTAATCTCTAAATCCTGGACTGGTAGGGGGTCCTTGAGGACTGGGTTGAGAACCCCTGCTCTAAGCAATCTGTCATTTTATCTCTCTGAAATTTAGCTGTATTGCATATTTGGATGATATTATTTGTAGTTGTCTCTTCTTAAAAGAGTAACTGTCCGCACAAGCGAGCAGTTTGACTATCTTAGGACCCGCTTAGAGTGGGTCTGCCTTGACGTTGGCAGACGGGCATTCCCTCCAATGGCCATTGCATCAACTAAATGACCTCCATTTGTCTAACTATACATAGGGATTAAGGAGAGAGTGCAGGTAACTTTTTCTTTTCTTTGGTTTTTACACGCAGGTAATCCCTAAATCCTGAACTGGGAGGGGGACCTTGAGGACTGGGTTCAGAACCCCTGGCTTGGAGGTTCCACTAGAGCAGGAATTACAATTATTCTTAGATATTTATTTATGCTGCAGATGTTGGTGGAGGGTAGAGGGTGTTTTTTAGGACCATACACTCTTCTTGTGAGACTACCCTTAAACGATTTTTTTTATTTTAGAAAAGTGTTCAATTGGTTAAGACATTTGTATTTGTATTTTAATAATTAATTTTCAAACACACTTGAAACCATTACTTCAATTACAAAGTTTTGTTTGTATTGTTTAGTGTTTTTTGTTGTTGTTTTGCTGTTGACTAAGTTTCAAATAGAAACCCCAATAGCTTATGGGATCAAATACATCAAAGATAAACATTTAGCTTAATGACATCAACAGTCAACTGAGAACATCTGTGTTTTACTTTAGTAGTGATCAGAGGATATTCCTTTGTTTACACTAAAGATAATCACAAGGTTTGTATTTCTGTGTTCAATTTAAGGGGGAAAAGAATGGAACCTCTAGAGCCCAGGGCAACAATATGTTACAAATGCAGGATTTCTTCCATTTTTTTGTTTTGTAACCATGGTAAAACAATAGAATTGAACTTTTCCTGACCCTTTCTCCTCTAATGGCCTTAGACCATGTCGACCAAATAAGAACCTGATGCTATCACACCAACTCCTGCTAATGCAATCAAAATACAACTCCTGCTAATGCAATCAAAATTTGCTAAAAGTTATCAGCTCTATTAAGTGAACTCTTTTAATAAATGTTCCATGTTACTTAACAAAATCATCTCACATTTAAATCAGGTCATATTGTGTGCACATCTTGCTTCTGTATTTTCCAGCTGCATACATACATACAAAAAGAATTGTCTAAAATAAAGTACACAATGACTAATGATATCACATATTTCTGTACTGGAAATAAGGATTACTTTCGACATGTTTCTGAAAATGATCTGTTTCATTAACCAGCTTATTTGTTTACATAACAATTATCCTGCATTGAAGGGGAAAACCCAAGCGCCATAACCAGTATACTTTGTTGCAGTGGTTATGGTGTTTGGATGCTAAACCTAGAAATGTACCTGTGTGTCTAATTGTTATATGACAAAACATCTATTCTCCATTCAGTTGGCTGGTACACAGTGCAGCAGAGAGACACCATGGCAATCAGACTTCCTGGCTTGCACAGCCACACACTCTCTCACCCCCCTTAAAAAAAAAAAAATGCAGAAGAAAAAAAAGGCAAAACTCTCTCTCTCTCTCTCTCTCCATGGAACACACACTTAAAAGCAGTGTGGCTCCCCAAGTTTGCAACAAGTAAAGTACAATAAATGTAATGTAATTTATCTCTCTCAGTCTCTTGTGCTATCACAACTAGTCTGGTCACATGAATGCAAGCCAACACCCTGACAGCCTGATTTATATTCTATCCCACCTCAAAGACTTTGTGTGCCTTCATTGGCCAAATGTTAGTGACAAAATCACCATTAATTGGCTGTCCTCTAACATCAATCACAAAAATGTGCTTATTTAATTGGACAGGGAATAGTGAAACCGGATTGGGCAAGCAAGCATTACATTGCACAAAAGAAATTAGCTTATTGGTCAAGATTCCTGTCATCATTCACGTCATTTTCTCTCCCTCTCTCTTGTTTTGCTACTTTTCAGAAATCCGAATCACTTTGGCACTTCGGCACTTCCAAACTTCGTCACGTCTGAACTTCGGCCCTTCAGAACCTCGGACATTCATAAGCATCCAAATGTCCGAATGGCATGAAATATGTACGAATGTACATTTGGAACAAAACGAATTGCACATATCTAATTAACATGTCTAGCAGAACATGGCTCCTTATGCTTTGTCTATAAAGGAATGCTTTCCAGAACACAGAAAAGATGTTGGATTATTCCTAGACATGCTTTGCCTGTGACTGACCTGATACATATTCCTGGCCCAGCCAGAAGCCACATGTGGGATTTGTAATTCATTGTTATTAAATCTTCACATCTATATATTTTTACCAGTTTCCTTATTTAAAGGGATGCTAGAGTGTATGGAATGCAAACTTATTCCCTCAGCCCACCCCCTACCTTGTACCTCTGGCGATTCAAGGATTAAAAAACTCTTGTAACACTTACCCAATTCCAGCTCTGATCTCCCTCACATTAGGCCCTCTCCATAGGGATTTGACTTACACTGGATGCAGAGTTTGAGTATGTTAAGCATCAGTCGACCAGAAGTAGCCTAGCCACAGGAAGTGTCTTTAGTGGCTGTCTGATTGACAGCAACTTGAGGCAGTCTTAGTCCTGCAATGTAATCATTGCAGCTTCTCAAAAAAAATTGGGTGCCTAAAGTGTCCCTTTTAAATGGTACTCACTTTCACTTTAAAGGAACTCCAAGCACTATGAAAACTGCAGTCCAGTTACTATGTCAGGAGTGCCCTAGAAACTTCCCAGAGTAAGAAGTCAAATAATTTAATAACTGATTGGCAACAGGGTTCTTTTCAAATAGTTTTTATTAAAGTTATAATGTTTTACAGCAAATAATAAAGAATAGTCAAACATACTATTCAAGGTAGGAAAGGAAGGGGGAACTTGGAAATAGGAAAGGGGATCCATCCATATTACTAAATACATAAAATATTGTTCACACATCACCTCTAGACTTAAATAACTGTCTTTGCTTAACAAAATTGTGCTTTTCCTGTGTTTGTGCAAAAACATTTTTAATCAGTGTTATTAATATAAACAATGGGGAACAGTATTTGTTAAAATGGAAATTGTGGATAACTGACAATGGAATTGGAAACTAGGGTAAAAATAGCGTAGTCTGAAAATATCCTAGAAAAATAGCCTATTATTAAGTATTTCCACTAGACTTATTTTGCCCTAAAATGTATGCAATGTATGCTAGTTTAGTGCATAATCTTTGTTTTTGGTGAGTTGAGAAGACCCAACTTGCACATCTTAAAAGACTCATAAAGTCACACAAATCAGTTCATCTCAATTAAGTGGTCCTTGTGCAGTAGCTCTGTAGGTTTAACCCTTTCATGATAAAGAATTTCATTTTGTAAAAACAGTAATGTGCATATTGTTTTCCTGACAGCAACAAGAGGATCATCTGTCTCTAGAACCAAGTCAAACTCAATTCTTCAATCAAAAGTTGCTGAGCAAAGTACTGCTGAGTAGAGATGTCGCGAACTGTCCGCCGAACTGTTCGCAAACTGTCCGCCGGCGAACAATAGCGTGTTCGCGTTGGGCGAACATATCCGATTTCCGGTCCGCCCCCTATACGTCATCATTGAGTAAACTTTGACCCGGAACCTCACAGTCAACAGACACTTCCTGGGAGGGACGGTCTGCTGCTGATTGGGTGGAATGTGTCTGCTGGCTGTGAGGTTCCGGGTCAAAGTTTACTCAATGATGACGTATAGGGGGCGGACCGGAAATCGGATATGTTCGCCCAATGCGAACACGCTATTGTTCGCCGGCGGACAGTTCGCGAACAGTTCGGCGGACAGTTCGCGACATCTCTACATTGGACTGGACAAGATTGTGGAAGATTTCAGCAGGAACGTAGCTGTCAGCAGAAACGTAGCTGGTTGCGGCAGTGGAGGAGTCTCAGCACTGGAAATGAGGGGAGTAATCTTCAATATACTTTTGTTTTACAGAGCAAAGGGGTGGAGATCTCACTGCTAGATGAGATCCTATAGTCTTGAAAAAAAAAAAAAATTCTGACTATAGGATTTCAGAAATAAACTCACTAAATTTGAGTTTTTTACCCCAACATTGAAATTCTAGACCCTTTTTCAATATAAATCTTTGGTCACTACAGCTAGATATTAAATTAATAGATTGCCATGAGTTAATGGGACCATTTTTAAGATTGGGTTAAGCAAAATTGCTTTCATCAATTTGTTGACTAAATATCCTGCCCACATGCCAGGGCAATCCCAGAGTACCAAGCACTCTAGAATTGTATCTGTAAACTATTCCTGTATTTAAATAAATAAATATAGCATTTCTGCAATGCTATGTTATATAGCACGTTGAAAAATACTTCGACAAATCCCATGAATTTGCAAATTCATGATCTGCTGTATCACATGCCTTTAACTGGATGTTTCAACAGACTGATATTCTCTATTTTATTGAAATGTGAACATTTGAAATGAATAATCCAAGTGTTACACAAACCCATTAGGCACTTTAATATGTAATATAGATTTATGTATATTGAGTTAGAGACTCAGACTATTGAGTTAATGTGAACTTACCTGAATGAACGGTTTGAAAGTGATTTCCAGCCACTGAGTTCATTGTAAAATCTCTTTACAGTAGTTTAAGTTTTTACATGCACTGTGGTTGTATTATATGGAATGCCTATTATTCTTTATCAGACCATTTGTAGTATACGGCTAAGTGACCAATCCATAAAGCTCTGATGATTAACTCTTTTGAAAGATGGCACTACTCTCACAAACATGTGACCATGATATATATAGTGCGTCTCTACTAACTTTAATAACAAGACAGTTCATGAAACCAATTTTGTTGTTCTTAAAGGAACACTATAGGCACGAAGACCACTTCACCACATTGAAGTCGTCTGGGTGCAGTGTCCCTGTCATTTTAGCCCTGCAGCTGCAAACATTGCAGTTTCAGAGCGTTAAGGCTGCCTCTAGTGGCTGTCTACCACAGAGTCACTAGAGGCACTTCCTGGCTTTTTATGGAGTTTTACTTCTGCAAAGTGAAGAACTGGATGGTGCGTTGAACTCAGTAAAGTTTACTATTGTGTGAAATACCTGGGTTTTTGCCCCTTTAAGGGCCAAGTTGGCACTTCAGTATCATTAGTTAATTTAGATAAACTTATATATCATTTATATCTCAGGCCAATGTGTTCCAACAAATTTGTGTTAAAACAAATACACATAGTCTCTCTACTTGTAGTTTATGAAGAACCATGGGATTTGTGTCCCATATGGAGAAAATCTCTGTACATTGTCCAAACAGTGTGTGTAGGGCCTCAGAATGCTCTCCATCTTAACTTCTTTCAAGAGAACCAGTGGACCCTAGTTAGAAATCTGCATCACCACCCATCACCTCACCAGGAAAGATTTAAAAAGTATTAAGGCTTAATATGATGTTTGATTATCTGGTTATAGGAGAGAAAATAGGAGAAGGAATACATAGGAGACACAAAAGAGATGTTAGTGCAGTTAGTGCAATAGAGAGGAGAAGAAAGAGGGAAATATTAAAGGTGTGCTTAAGTTAATTAAGCAGAAAAAGAGAGAAAGAGACCTGTGCTAGGAGCGATGGCTCATGGAGGTGGACGAGAGGAGAGATTAAAAAATATATACACAAGTGAGAAAAGAAA
This sequence comes from Pelobates cultripes, assembly GCA_933207985.1. Taxonomy (NCBI): domain Eukaryota; kingdom Metazoa; phylum Chordata; class Amphibia; order Anura; family Pelobatidae; genus Pelobates; species Pelobates cultripes. The sequence continues at coordinate 305,235,999 of OW240912.1, read as the reverse complement.
AGGAGAAGATGGGGGCATTATTAATAGTTGATGAGGTACATGACTGAGGGGAACATGGTTTATAGGGGAACTGTTTATAAAGGGGACTTCCCAGGAATGACCTTAATCAGGGCATACTAAAACCTGCAGAGAAAAATTTAATGAGGAAAAAAATCTAAAACATATAATGTGACAGACACGTTGATCTGGTGCAGTTATGAAGAAACAGTTTGTTTAGGATCCATTCCAGTCACAAAATGGCTTAACAACCTAAACATCAACAGCTTAAAAATCAACATGGAAAATACTGTGCCAGAATATAGCTTACAAATATCTCTAACTGGAAAATATAATAATACAAAAAAGCACTCTTGTGCAATGAAGTGTTTTATTTAAATAAGTATATTTATGTGCACAAAAACTGTCAATCAAAATGCATAAAATATTAAGTTGTCATTGCCCTTTAGAATCCTTTCAACTAGAATTCTCTAATTGTTCCTTCACTTTATCTCCCTGTACCAGTAAGTAAATAAATTAACAAAATAGCTTTTATCGTACAGAATAACCTTTTAACTGAGAGATTATCTCTAGTTTATTTTTCATTTCTTTCACTGCAGATAGCAGTTCATGCCTCATTGATTAGTTTGCTGAGGTGGTGACCAGAAATGAAAACAAGGTCTCTCTGAAATTGCCAGGACCCATAAAAATAAAGGGAAAAAAAATACAGCACAAAAACCGCATCGAGGCTTCTACAAGTTATGTTTTCAAAATGCAGTTTTCAAGATCCTATGAGTCAAGGGTCAAGAAAGGTTCATTTATTTCAGTCAGTATGTGCCAGGAAGCAATTCCAGTGTACCATTCTAAAGGGTCATCGGTTTGATTTGTTTCTTATTTACTCTCCATACTCTTGCATTTCCTTAACCATCTAGTGCCAGAGGGGCTGTCTCCCATAATTCTGTGCAGCATTCCTATGCAATAGTGTAACACACTAAATGTGATATCAACATTTTCAAATGAAGTAAACGTGCTGCAAATCTGCTAACACTTTTAGAACATCACATTTTGAAGTATCCATATAATAAAATTACAGCAATCATATTTCCACACATTGTACGTTGATTAAGGGTTAGAGTAGTTGAACATTGACTTTATATTAATTCATTATAATGTTAATAATAAAATAACTGCAAAAAAATGAAATTAGAAAAATTAACAAATAAAGATGTATAACCGCAGAGATTTCCTCATTGTACTGATCCAATCAGGAGTATTTAACTTTGGTCTACACAGATTTTCCATATTCCATAATCCTTTGTTCAGCAGGGGTTTATGAAATAAGTAGTTAATCCCAAAGTAGTAGTTGCATAGCATTTTTGGAGCGTGTCAATAAACAGATAGCAGTGATAATGAGGCTGCTATCAATTTTATGAACAAATGAACCATCAATCGCGGATGCACAGTCTACATCTTGTCTCTCTCCAGAAAGCATTGCATACTGTGCACACAATATACACAAATTACTGACAAAATGTACACTGGAAATACAGAAGGAAATATTCTGGATTGTCTGATTATCTTACGTAGACAACACATTTTATGATAAAGCCATTCTCAGTAAGGAGAGCACTATGCGCCTATGGTTATTAGGCGGACTCTGAACACATTGTTAGGGTAACCATGAAAAACAATGATTTAATTTTAAAACAGCAAAACCTGCTGTGATTCTGTATAACATGTCCCGGAGCCATAGCTGATTTCAGGCCACCAGTTGAACATCACCGATCTATCATTTTCTGAGTGTTTATAGAGCAGAAGTAGTGGGTAAGTAAGTCTAAATATGTTTTTTTCTTAATTAAAGAAGCTTTCATCTAGCTTCCATCTACCAAGTTTATTTGAACGGTGATTCTAGACACTGATCCCCAATATTATATTTGTAAAAAATACTATTCAGTCTTTCACTGTAATGTAAAATTAGAATATGTACTTTAATTATATTATATTAACTTACATTGTATGCGTTGTTTTAATTCTGTGAACATAAACAATTTTCTTATCAATTTTCCAAGAACATGTTTTCAACTGTTCGTGCCTCTTGCCAAAAGCCGTTGAAACAAAAAAAACAGATAAATCACGGCAGTGCAATTTCCCAATATATGAAATGTAACTCATTTATTTAGTAAATCATTTATCCACTAATTTATTGACATGTAAATGCATGAGTGTTAATCTTTTTTTGATTCTAAATCAGTCTTTGCACTTAAATACATGCAACATAATCAAGTCAAGAGCGCAATGTTTATTTCATAAAGACAAGCTGAAACATGCTGATGCCATAGCTTTACTACATCATTATGTCAGCGACTTGCTGCATTATATTGTGCTCGCTAAATGGACCTAAAATATACCTTTATTGATCTTTATTAATGTTACTAGCAGTGAAAACAAAAAGAAATAGAATTACCATTCCTTAACAAAACCTTTAAATATGCATGCATGTGTTAACACACAAATAAAAGTAACAATTACAGAATATATTGGTGCATTTTCGTATTTTCTTCATATTTTCAGAAATTCTGTATTTTTTACATTTCTTATTTGCCACGAATGCTTTCAATTACAAATGAAAAAAGCATAGTGCATGGGTTCATGTATCATGGTGTATTATTTCCATGTAATTTAATTCAGTTAGTGCAGGATCAAAATCTATCTTGGCAATAAGAATTATAGACAGACAGACAGACAGATAGATAGATAGATAGGTAGATGAACTGCTGAACTTTTTGACTCTCGGAGTTGCTCTCTGTACCCAGTAGAGGCTTGTCCATAGGGACCCAAATCTTAAAATACCTTTAGCAGCTAGGGGGGGCCTTCCTGTACTGACTTTTGCAGCATAGTCAAGAATCAAAGGCTTAGCCTACATTTACAGTCCTATCACACTGATAGTGTAAGAGAAATGCAGCATGCAAATCATGGAAGAAGCAGAATCAGTTTCCAAAGGATAATAAGACATAGCACACAGCAATGGAATACATTAAAAGGACATCTGAATTCACCATTCAATGAGCAATTTGGCTTCAATCTACTGTGCTTGTGGTCTACTTGACACACTGAAGCCAAAGCATTTACTTTTGCTACACACCCACCAAAATAGCTTCATCCCACCTCTAACACATGATGGAAGTGGATCAAAAGAGCTTTGGGCTTATCCTTGATTAATAGGCAGACTGAAAGTATCCCACAATTTTTTTAAATTTAGTTTTTCCTATTTCCTATTCTACTGGCCTTTATAATGGTCAACAAGTAGAAAAGCAGATGTAGTACCTTTCTGCCAAGTATAGTAACCCTTGACATGTTACCCATGAAGGCAGGAGGAAATGGCACACGACATTGTACTTGGACCTGGTTCATAATAAATTGTTTGGGGACATGTTTCATTCCGCACCACCACTAGTGCGGAGGATGGGAAGATGTCTATGAACATGTCTATGAACATGTCAGTTTATTGTGGAGCCTGGAGATCTTGATATATTATTTTTTCACTGTTTGCCTGTTAGGAGTCCAGTGCATCTAGAATGCCTTTCAACTATACTATTATTCAGACTGTCACATCAAAAACTTGCCTATCTTCCCAGGTAATGGTGACCTTGTTTACAGTACATAGAACACAAGTATTTCAACGTGCATGGTGCAAGTAATCAACAATGACCAACGTTGTAAAATATCTTGGAAAGTCAGAACATTTCTGAAGTTTATAAAAGTACAGTATATTATCATACAAATATAAATAGAGCAATATATTGCACTTTGTGTACTGTTGATACTACTTTCAGCCATTATCATACTAAATTTATAGAGTGACAACATATTCTGCAGTAGTACCGAATGTAAGGAGGGAGAGGTATTGTTACTAAAAATAATTGCTGTTACTATGAAGAAGGGGTAAGAAAGTGGAACAGAGCCAACCCATGTGCTTGAAATTTCTCTAAAAAAAACACCATAAACCTCAAAAATGTATGACTGTTGAAAATGTAAATGTAATTATAATGTAAGCATCACATATTATTAAAAGTAAGTGTTATTCATGGACTAAATAAAGATATATTTAGGTATACATAAAAATAGAGTGTTAATTAATAAATTCATACATTTATTTGTTAAATGATTCCTTTATCTTCATGTTTAATTTCTGTTGCTTACACCTCTTCTTCCCTAAATACCAAATAAACCTTCAACATATATAGCTATTTTCCCTTCATTTATCCATGTTCATCAAATTCAGAAAATAACATGAAATAATTATAACAGCTGTTGCATATAATTAAAATAACTTAAATATACTATACAAGGTTTAGTCAGTAATGGAACCTGTAGGAACCACTTGATGTATGATGTTATATTATTAAGTAGATTCCAAGAACATGGGATGAATTTTCAAAATATTAAATATCATTAAAAAAAAGTCCAAATATGTTAACATTATTAAATATTAAATAAATTTACCCATATTATAGTCATATAATGGGATTTGGATGGGAGGTATTCCAGAGTGTGTAAAATTCATTCATTCAAATGTATTTACATATAAAAATAGAATTATAAAATATTGAATAATTTTGGGTATTTGCCAAAGTCTTTGTTTTACTAATTAACTTTAAGTGTCAAATTATTAAAAGCTGTGGATAACATTCTTTTCTTTCTAAAGTCTCTGTACATGCAGTACCAATGTGCAGTGGTATACAAAACAAATAAAAATATGTGTGAAATATATTAAAAAAAGAAGACCTCACATTATGATGATTATCTTACTTCTATTACTCAGAAGGAAAGTTTTGCCCATCTGTAATGTTAGTGAAAATTTACCAAAAGGGAATACAGTCAACAGATATATTAAATGTCATTAAAATAAATGTGTCCCTGAATGGGATATTTACTAAAGTGGATGGAAAATGTGGATGTCTCTGTATTGAAATATTACACCCAAAGGGTTACTAAAGAGCGAGGTCAATAGTATCATGTTAAAATGGAAAAACATGATGGTAGTTTGAGTTGCCAAGTGTGGATAACTCCCGTGAGTAGGGTTAAGGTACAAGCGCATTAATCAATACTTTATAACTCTCATTTCTAATGTCTGAACATAGTATTTACAGAAAGCTCTTAAACAATGAGGAGCATGCATTTGAGAATTTGTTTTTTTTTAATGATATTCATGGTTACTTTCAGTTCCAGTATAGTTCCAGCTATGCGAGAAAATCTCATCTCTGTGACAATAATATTATAATATTACAGTGATCTTGTCTTACATTTTCACCATGTTGACACCATGTACGAGATGCCTTTTCTATACAGCTGTTTAAAATTGTTTTAAATTGAGTGTTGATAAATTACACTTTCATTTCCAGCCAGAAGAAAAACATTATGCAAACATGAATATTTACAAGGACAAAACTCCTGGAAGAGATTTAAATAAGTTAATTGTTTTGGTTCCTTCATTTAAAGAGGAACTCTCACCTGTGTGTGCGTGCATGCTTCCCTTGTAGGTAAAATATAAATTAGTGAAGTGCATAGATGGAATTTGAGGAGTAAGTGGGGTAACATTAACGCTGAGGTAACAGTCAAGATGCTGTTGGAGTCTCCACAAACTCTGACGCATAACTCCCGGAAGCTTTAGTCCCCTCGTGTTGTGTCATCATTTTTTACACAATACCGCAAAAAAAACCTTTATGGGAAATTCAGTGAGACCCTTTACATCATTCAGATCTTCCACAACTTTGTTTGTAAACATAACTGCCATAATTAGTGTTGACTGATGGCAGACCGCGATAGGAAAGCTTAAGCAAAGAAAAAAGTGAACACTATCATTCTTCATATTTTCATGGCAATACAGAGATAAAGTAGCTACTACTTTGTCTTAGCTAGGGAAGTAAATAGGATTCAATATTTAATTATATATATTTATATATTTATTTATTTATTTTGAGATCTCTGCTAAAAACTGCCGTGTTAGTTAATTGTTTTTCAGTAAAGTTATTGCTCCACTTCTACACTTTAGAAGAAACTCCTATATCGAAAAATAAAAACTATTGCAGATTGTGGATGTTGTCACTGATGTGATTGTTATTTGTGAACATGTTTGTATCCCTAACCCTATAGTGTTCCTTTAAGTACTGAGCCCCAACTTCTCACCAAATTCATCATTTAACCACTACTTAATAATAGCTGTACTGTGCATATATTTTATAAGGCTGTTAAAAACATAAAACAGAATGCTTCCTATTCTCCAGCACTTTGTTCTGATCTGCTTATAAAAGACATTAATAATTCATGTAAATGATTGTGTTTATTGAATAAACACTATGCTATAAAAACCCTATGCCCTCACCTATTCTGCCACTGACATAAAATGGAAAAATCTCAAGTGAATCTTGATTTTATTACTTAAACAAAGCTTCAATAATTCCCTTTGCACAAGAACCTAGTCCTACTGTGTACAATGGAGAAGGAATGTATTTTAAATATCAAAATACATGTGGAAAAGAATGACATTTTATTTTTCACTTAATTTATATTATGTAATGTCAGCCGTTTTTTAAAGCCAAAGGTTTAGAGAAGAGTTAAGGGTACAATTATAAAAAAAAATATAAAAATGTATGTTCATTCATTATATTATTTATAGAGCATTAATATATTGTGTAGCACTGTACAACTGGTGAACTAACAAACAAGCAAACAGAGCAAGACAAAATGGACAAACAGGAACAGAAGGTGTCGAGGGACAGTTCAAAGAAGCTACATTTTGTTTTATTTAGTTAGGTAACTGAGTTTAGTGCAGATTTAATGAGCAATAAATATTTTTATCAGATATATTTAACGTATCAACAAGTGTGGTATTTGTTCGCAATAGGGAATACAGGAAATATGAGAAAATATATGCTCACAGATACACACTGGTACACAGGAAATTGGTACGCATGGAACCAGAAAATAATGACTTGCGATCTTAAGGTACTGTTGCATTTATATTTAAAAAAAAAAAAAAAAAAGGAAAATGCACTTAGGGACATATGGTGAATGACCTTTGCATGCAGACTTTTGTTTTGCTGTTCCCAATAGACAAAACATTAACTGAGTGCTCTAGCATGCTAGGAAATGACAATTAAGCTAAGCTGTCATTTTCTGAATTCCTCAGTAGTTTTAGAAACATTAAATGGCACAAACTTTTAAGAACTGTTTTTGGCTGTTCTATGCCCCATCCTATAAAGCTATGACTACAGGCTAGAATTAAGCTCACTAAGAGAAAATATGAGTAGGGCATAATGTCAAGTAAATAAAGCATTTTATCATGCACAATTTGGGTAACTATATTTTGTTACACAAACGCGTATAGTAGAAAATTATTTCTAAATACAGTCAGGTCCATAAATATTGGGACATCGACACAATTCTAATCTTTTTGGCTCTATGCACCACCACAATGGATTTGAAATGAAATGAAGATGATGTGCTTTAACTGCAGACTTTCAGCTTTAATTTGAGGGTATTTACATCCAAATCAAGAGAACGGTGTAGGAATTACAACAGTTTGTATATGTGCCTCCCACTTTTTAAGGGACCAAAAGTAATGGGACAATTGGCTGCTAAGCTGTTCCATGGTCAGGTGTGTGTTATTCCCTCATTATCCCAAGGTCCAGAGTTCATTTCAAGTGTGCTATTTGCATTTGGAATCTGTTGCTGTCAACACTCAATATGAGATCCAAAGAGCTGTCACTATCAGTGAAGCAAGCCATCATTAGGCTGAAAAAACAAAACAAACCCATCAGAAAGATAGCAAAAACATTAGGTGTGGCCAAATCAACTGTTTGGAACATCCTTAAAAAGAAAGAATGGCTACCAATGGAACTGGTTCTCTTGTATTTATTGATGATGTGACTGCTGACAAAAGCAGCAGGATGAATTCTGAAGTGTTTCAGCCAATATTATCTGCTCATATTAAGCCAAATGCTTCAGAACTCATTGGACGGCGCTTCACAGTGCAGATGGACAATGATCTGAAGCATACTGCAAAAGCAACCAAAGAGTTTTTTAAGGGAAAGAAGTGGAATGTTATGCAATGGCCAAGTCAATCACCTGATCTGAATCCGATTGAGCATGCATTTCACTTGATGAAGACAAAACTGAAGGGAAAATGCCCCAAGAACAAGCAGGAACTGAAGACAGTTGCAGTAGAGGCCTGGCAGAGCATCACCAGGGATGAAACCCAGCGTCTGGTGATGTCTATGCGTTCCAGACTTCAGGCTGTAATTGACTGCAAAGGATTTGCAACCAAGTATTAAAAAGTGAAAGTTTGATTTATGACTGTTAATCTGTCCCATTACTTTTGGTCCCTTAAAAAGTGGGAGGCACATATACAAACTGTTGTAATTCCTACACCGTTCACCTGATTTGGATGTAAATACCCTCAAATTAAAGCTGAAAGTCTGCAGTTAAAGCACATCTTGTTTGTTTCAAAACCCATTGTGTTGGTGTATAGAGCCAAAAAGATTAGAATTGTGTCGATGTCCCAATATTTATGGACCTGACTGTATATGGAACAGCACACACATTTGTGTTGGTACCTTGATGCTTTGTGCAGGATTAATCTATTAATATGTGAGTTTATTTGTAAAACAGCAAATTCTGATCAGTAGACAAGTTAGTTGCAGATATTGGCTTGGTTTTGCTGATCTGGATTTTTTCCCTGTCTTGAATAGTTATATCCAACTCAGATAGTCTGGCTAGTTGATTGTCACCTGTCCACTGCACACTGTTTAGTGTATGCGTCTCACAGAGCTAGGTTTATATAACTATCAAGTTGGTTCCTCCTTAAATGGAGATGCAGATGCAAATGCTTTTGAGTCATTAACTCAATTCTGACACTGATGAATCATTCTGCCATTTTCACTGTATTATATATTGTACGCTGTTTCCATGACATTATAATTCCTGATTGACTCACTTCACATACTTGTTTGGGCATTATTCCATACGGAGACAGAAAGCTAGACAGACAGTCTTATCATGCACGACAGGTGGAGAAATGGCAATTATGAAAGCAAGACAGACAGACAGCATTATCATTCTCTGCAGAGGAATGCAACAACTTTGTTAGTATAAAGTCTGTAATTCATAAATAATATATATTATTGTAATGTATAGTCTTTTAAAAGCTGAAAAAATTAAACATAGCCTCTACCTTGACCAAGCACATCTCTACACATTTTAAAGCACAGTTTAGTTTCTGAATTTAACAAATTCACTTACATTAAAATAGCAAAGATTGCATGTGAAAAACTATGGACACCTTTCAACTGATCCAGTAGTGATTTATTTGTAAGGTCTCTTGTTAGGCCTTGATCATAGTCTAGTGGGGACAGTTCCAGAGCTTAATGTATTATCTGACATTTGGACACTCTCAAAGTGTTCTGTTTATACTAAACTACAATAGAGTTCACCACTAAGCAGGTGACTGAAGGCCAGAAAATAAAGATAATTGACTCTTGACAAGCAGGGGATGTCATACAAACATATTCAACTGTTTTGTGCTTGCAGCTTTTTCAAATTGTCAGTTATAGTACCTATAGATAAGGCAAAAAAGGAAAATAAAACTCTCCACATTACTGCAAAGGACCTGCAGGAAGATTGAGCCAGCCCTGGAGTAGATATGCACCAACCCTCTGTACTGCATTGTTTGTGTGTAGGAGGAAACCTTATCTCAATACAAGATTCAATGTATGAAGTATGCAGCACAACATGCAGATACACCAGGGGAATTTGGAACCAAACACTGGGATCTAAGTTTAGATTTGTGGCCACAATTACTTTCTGTGGAGAAAAAAAGAAAAAGAAACATTTAAAGAAAAAAAGACATTGCCAAATGCTAAGCATAGGACTGGATGTATTATGCTTTGGCTTATACTATAAAAAATAGAGGAAGAATAATGTCTCACATTTAGTTGAGAAACAGATGCTGAAAATTGGATTGATATTCCAGCAAGACAATGATCCAAAACACACTTCAAAATCAACAATAAAATACTTCAGAAAACAACAGATAAAGGTTTTGGAATGGCTTTCGCAATCCACAGGCTATTATTGAAAATCTCTGGTTTGATCTCAAATATACAGTTCACGAGAGACAACCTAAGAATAATACTGTACTAGAAGTATTCTGTAAAGAATAGAGGGGGAAATCCCAAAGCAGGAATATAAAGACTGTTTGGTGGCTACAAGAAACTTTTGCAGGCTTTGTGATTCCTTCCAAAGGCGATGTTACAAATACTAACTGACAGGGTACCCAAACAGTTACATTTACCAAATAAATAATAACTGTGCATTAAAATATGCAGAAATAAGTAGTTTAAGATTTTTCTTTTACTGAAGTGCTAAATCCTTTTCATTAAAAATAAAAAAACGACAAAACCTAATTTTATCAAGACTGCTCAAACATTTGCATACCACTATATACATATAACTATTTAAGCTTGCCTGCTGTCGTTTTCAAATCAAAACTAACTCAATCTCTAAAAATTAGATTTATGAGTTGCAGATGCCATGTCCTGGGTATCAGATGTGATAAGAGAAACTTGTTGATCATCAATAATCCGTGAGAAGAAATCATCCCATTTCAATGGGTTATGTAAAACAAAAAACAAAAAAAAAACTACATATTTAAAACCATGTAGAACATAAGCAGTAAAGCTCACAAAGCTGGAAAAAAAATTCTTTTCAAAATAGCCTGCGATCTTTGAATCTGTGTAGGCTTATTATCAATTCAAGTGCTGTTTGCTTTACAAAACTGAACAATACTTTTCATCAGAACACAAGACCATTTGCATTAGCTGTTTTGGCTTATTTTCCACTTCTATAAAATGCACTGCATGTGAAACAAGTCTTCAAAAAACAAGACCTAAAAAAACTACTACTCAGGGTGCCTTTGAGGATATTTAATTAAAATCTAATCCTGCATTCATTAAGGCTCACATAAATTAAGCTGTCATTCATAAGATTTATGGATTCTCATTTGCATATTGCATACAATTCATCAATTACTCAAGTATGAAAGAAGCACATTTCCCTTGGAGCTGCCAACTACTCTGCCAACATTTGAAATGAGCAAAAGAGCAAGACTGTCAGCCATTCGCAGAAACTTTCTTCTTAATGTCTGCTTCTTGATTAATCTAATTTTCTAGCCATTTCTTACAAGATCCAACAACAGCCCTTCTGCAACTTTCAATTATTTTTCCTGTCTTGTCTACAAACTGTTCATGTCTTTTAATGCTCCTCTATGTCTCTGTGATTATTTCTTTTTTGCTAATGATAAATTAAAATATTTTTTCTTTTCATTTCAATATATATTAAGTGGTTATGACTTGGGTGATGTACATTGAGTTTCATAATACACGTCTTGCTATTTAAAAGTATTAAAACATTTTTAATGATGCACAACGGTAAGAACAAACCATGTATTAATAGTCATCATTATATATTGTGTCTACAAAGAGTTCTATCAATAGTAGATGTATTTATATTTATTAGATATTTTGTTAGATATGTTTTCTAGATTTCCATTTATTACAATATTTATATCGTTGATAATGATTTTCTTTTGAAACATGAAAACAAACATGTGTCCATCAAAGGAATCAAATCTCTAATGGAATATAATTTTGGTAAATTTAAAGCACTATGGAAAGTGATGTATATAGATATTAAAACTGTTGCTGTTTAACAATAAGTAGAACATATGAATACTATCACTACTCGTAGATTCTCTGTAAGTCAATTATATTATTCAGCATCAGCTTTTATGTATCATTCACATCAGTTGTATAAAATAGATAAACCCTAATATGTATGCATTGTACACTATTGTTAGATGTTCCCCTTCTGCATAATACCAATATTAGCTGACATCTGTTGGCTACCGATCTAAATTATTTGCTTTATATGTACCTATTTCTATATTATTTTAAACCCAGTACATTGCACTAGATTGGGAGCCCATTCTATAATGAAAAAAAATATATAGTTTATCAGCTAATATAAAAATGTCATGCATATTATATATTTTAATAGCAAAGAGCACAAATATTCTAAAAGATAGGTTACAATATACATTCAAAGTAATGGATCATTATTCCAACCTTTGATACATAAAAAATATTCAAGACACTTTCCACATTGGCACATTCAAAAAGTTGTACATTGTTTCAATTTTAATTAAACAACATTGCTAATGAGATATTTACGGTAATGGTTCTGGAGTACTTAGGGCAGGGATAGGCAACCTTCGGCACTTCAGATGTTGTGGACCACATCCCCCATAATGCTGACAAAGCATCATGGGAGGTGTAGTCCAAAACATCTGGAGTGCTGAAGGTTGCCTATGCATGACTTAGAGTTTTGTAAGGGATGCTTATTATTAGGGAGCTATCTACATTAGCTTGGAGTGATGTCCTAGGGAGTCCCAATCTACAGGATCTCCAGTGCTCCACAAGAGATAGAGGCTATATAGCTCTATGCTCTAAGAACACATAATGGTGCCAAAATGTCACTATGCAATGCATCCATGGATATATATATCCATTATATATATATATATATATATATATATATATATATACATGCTCTTGTGACATTCAGTATTTTGAAGTTAACACGTTTTTTGCTAAAATTATATCCCATATTTACTGATATATACACACTTGTTATAATGTTATGCTTTGTTTGCATTTTATATATTTTTGGGGGGACTATTGCAGATAATATTACTTCAGCTGAGTTCCAATGACAGTACTCATTACTTTGTAATGTCTTTGTTAGTTGGTTGCTTGCTTGTTTGTTTGGCTGGATTAAATGGTTCTAACTATACAAAACAGAGTACATATAATCTAAGCTACAAATCCAATGTCAGAGTCAAATATTTTCCAAAGCATGTGCTGTGTGCATGATTACACATTTTAACCAAGTAAACCAAGCTAATGTTAACATTTGCTTAATTTTGAACATCAGCCATAATTTACCCGATAAAAATTGAATAGTGAAACTATATCCTTTCCTGCTAAGTCAGCATTCTTTGTGGATGGATGGTCAACGAATAGACGGACGGATGGATAGACAGACAGTCAGACATACGTAAGTAAAATGTTAAAAAAATATATTTCTTATTCCCACTACAGTTAATAAAATAGGATCACAAATATATCTTTTAATGTACATGTTGCATGCTGTCCTAATTGAATGATCTTCTCCATAGAGAGGATTGTAATTTCAATATCAAACCACAGAAGAAACAAGTATATACTTTCCAATCTACATGTGATCAGGTGCTAAATTTAATATAGTCTTCTAGATGTGTTTAAATTAAAATGTATGAACATATTAACAGATTAAGGAGTTTATTAAAACATTGAACACATAATTGCAGATGAATTCACCTATAGCAAGAAATACTAGCTTAAATGCAAATAATGCCTATATACTATTAATTGGAATAATATCCAGTGTATAAAACAGTAATGTGGTATTCAGCAATTTATAGGGAAATAATAACATATTAAGAGCAATTAAATGAAAACGGAAATTAACAATTACAATTCTGATACTATCCTGCACTAATTAGCATCAATATATTTTTAGCTACAATACAAAATACCATGTAACATTAATATAATTATGTGCATAAAATCTCTTTTGTCCTATGACCCACCAATTAGTGATACCCTTCAAAAACTAAGAAAGAAATGAAATTGCACTGGCTGACTGCAATGTTACTCAAAAATAATGATTAAACAGCAAATCATCTTTTGTTCTGCTTTGTAAACTGGATGGCATTTAATTACATAATCAAGTTCATGACATATGCAGTGTGTTTGCACAAATTGTATTACTTTTTTTCTTTTTTCTAAGATGCTTTTAAAATATAAGCAAGTATTCATGAAGTCAACATAACCACTGTGTCTTATAACAATGAAGCAACATAGAAATTGGATGAATAGGGTTTTCACATGTCCATGTCATGTAAACAATAGCCTTGGTTTTGAAGAAGCAAGACAGATACAGTGTACTCCTATGTACTTGTGTATTATGTAAGCTTGTATTACTCTACGTTTTACTTCTTAAAAAAGCATTATTGAGTTATTTTGGATTCTTTACATTTCAATGGTCCCATTAAAGTGTTGATGGTTTCTCTCTGGCCGGATTGTGATTGAAAAGCATTAAGTGTTTAATGTAAGGTACAGGACATGGATAGGTAACCTTTGACACAACAACTAGAAGACTGGCAAAGCTTTACGAGAAACATAGTCCACAACATCTGGTGTGCCTGACATTTTGCCTATCTGTGGTATAGGGCCCGTTTTCAAAGATCCAATACTGGTAAAAGTGGTGCTATAAAGTACTGGAATGGTGTGATTGTGTCGATATTGCTAACAACTCATTGTCAGTCGATGATGTGTCAATCAATATTGAATGTGCAATTGTAATTCATTATTAGACAATGATAGATCTATTAAACTTGGTCAATGAAGTGCTAAGTGCTAAGTGGCAAGGTACTAGGAGCTTGTGGGCTAGTAACAATAACACAAGAACATGAAATGAAAGAAGTGCACATTGCCACCAAAAACTGTCTATTATTCAGTTGTGTTCTAACCATTTGCTATCATCACATGCTTAACTAATGGGTAATATATGTTTCTGTTGGCTTTAGGTGATTATGTTTACAATGTGGAAAGTCTGTGTGACAGTAGTCTTTATAGATGAGTCTCAGTATGAGTTTTTGCATCAAGTCTTATGAAGGGCAAATAAAAATGTATTAGTAAATTATCATATGCTATTTGCTGTTAGAAAACCCTGTGGCTATCTTTGTAACTGTTTGCAAATAATATTATTTTTTAATTAGTTTACAGTATCCAAATGAGATGTTCTAATGGAGGTTATTGCATTGCAATTAATGTTCAACTATTGCAAAACTGACATTTTTTTCATTATTATGTTATTATTTATATAGCGCCAACAAATTCTGCAGATATACACTGTTGGTGTCATATCTGAATGACTGTGTGAGGTCTACAGTGCCATCTGACAGTAAATGGTCCATTCAATATCATCCCAGATCCTTCAATTTGAGTTTGAAAGATAAAGTTGACAAAACTAATATGCATGCAGATCTTAGCTACTAGAAGAGATTTGCACTATTACCAAGTTGGGCTTCAGACTGTCATATTTCATTACTTGACCAGCCAAATAATAAATTATAATAGCAGTGAACATTTTAACCTTGTGTATAAATAAGATTATAATGTTCACTTAACATGAATTCATGTTGAATGTCTTTCATGTTTCAGAAATAATATGTATAACTGTAGTACAAAGCAATTGTTAAGCACATTCACTTGATTTACTATAAGTGAATTACTGCCATCATAGACAGATAAATAGAGTAAGCATCATTATTAATTACACATTGTGGTTACTTGCCCAAAATAGCCCAAAATAGCCGATTGTTTCAAACACGATGATATAGGTAAATTTATAAATCATTTCACAAGAGAGCACTATCTATACAGATATTAAATTGTTGCATTGTCATACCTTTATATATTGGTGAAAATAAGTGCTAAATGTAAATAACTAAAAACAACACAATATTTTTATGCAGCCATAAATGTATTAATAGGAAGTAAAACTAGTGATGCATTTGTAGAGTCCAAATATGTCACAATGTTTTAATTTAATTTATTTTTTATTTTGTATTGCCACAACATTATAGACAGGTGACAGAGCAGTGATCATGCCCTGCAAATTAAACAAAGAGTATTACAAGCACAACTGCAGTAATCTTATCCAACAAAAGTCATCACCTTTACAATAGCACTTAATGGGACACTATAGTCAGCAGAACAACAAAAGCTTATTGTATTCGTTCTGGTAAGTATAATCATTCCCTTTTTTTTTGCAGAGAAAATGCAGTGTTTACATTACAGCCTAGGGATACCTCCACTGGCCACTCCCCATATGGCTACTAGAGATGCTTTTTGGGGCAATGCTGCACAGTGTACAGCACTGCCATTCAGTGTCTCCCAATTCTGCATGGAGACACTTAACTGTCCTTATAGAGATGCATTGATTCAAGGCAGGGTTGTGCTGGTTTGTGCTGGCTCTGCCCCTTATCTGCCTTCTTGACAAACACAGACAATCCAACACCTTCCCATGTGAAAGCATTGTGATTGGCTGAGATAATCAGCTCTGATGATGTTAGAAAAGCAGGCAGATCAGGGGCAGAGCCAGCAACAGTCTGGAATCAAAATAAGATGTAACTATATTCAGGGGGGCCATGGGTCTATAGGGGAACAGTGGTGCTGGTGCTTTTAACATTATAGAGAATACATGTTTGTGTTCCTGACCCTATAGTGTTCCTTAAAATATAAGACATCTAATAAACTGAAGGGAATCATGATTCATCTGTGATTTGTAACTTAAATCTCAAAGAATTAAGGCCTAAGCCTTGTAAAGCCCACAGTGCTCAAAACTATAACTAAGCACTTATGAGTATGAAAGTGTCAAACTCTTTGCAGGGTACTATGGGTATTAAAAGGGACCAACATTCTTGGTTTCTTATCTGCTATGCACAGTATGGCTTTTTTATACAGTAAATCGCCAAAGACATGGTTAGCTTAAGACAATTATTATCCAGATCATCTGAAGGCTGTACATTTTTTAAACTCATTTATTAGTGAATATATAAAATGTAGAGTAACTTTAAACAGGCATTTCAAAGCAACTTCTGTCTGATGACATTGATAGCCATTTTGCAAGTCAATTTTTGGTGAAAATTGAATATATGACAGACTTCTATTAAAATATAAACTGTAATATGTAGTATCTTTGTACAGGCATTTTGTAGCTAATATTTAATATTTTGAAATGTACTATCACTTTAGAAAGTATTAAAGTATGAAAATTCCACTGTGGGACTGCATTGGCTAAAGACAATAGGTGCCAAAATCTTCTAATATGAGACTAACGGACCTCTCTCCCATCAACAGAGGACATCACCATAATAAATGCATTTCCCATATTCAGTCCAATGCTAAGAATACTTTGGAATTGTATGCATCTGCTTTTTGTTAATAGCAATCTGATCTAATGCAGCAAATGACAGAGATTTCTAGTCATGCAATTAGCTTTTGTCTGGCTGAAGCAAACATACATTTATGTACAATTTAAACAGGAAGCCCTTGATGATTAACATTAATTGAAAAAAGCATTTACTTGTAAAAGAAAACAAAACTCTTAAATAAGCCATCAAAGGGAAACTTATCCAATGTTTACGTTTTTTTTCCTGTCTAATAATTAATATAGTGTAAATAGTACAGAAACTTTAGTTTAGCATTGCAAGTATTATAAATAACAGGCAGATGTTTACATAAGAATTATTTACACTTCAAATGAGGTTATATTTTTAGATCCATGTTCACATTTTAAAGAAATATGACAATATCTTGTTCCCCATAGGTGATATAATGTGAACTGTATGAATATTCATTTATTTTTTGCTCTGTTTCATTAGTTAAAGTTAATCTTGTTAGTGGTTAATCCAGCTATGTTTAAGAGATATTCACTGTATTAATATCACTCTTTTTAGATTGACAGTTACAAAAACAGCACATGGATCCAAAGGTAACCCAATGCTTTATCATGTACAAACTAGACTTGGGCACCAAGGGAATGTTTTGTTCAGCCAAAATATTTTTCTGAAAATGAAATTTAGTCCGGGACCTTCAATACTCATTCATGTGATGGTTTGGCTCATCTGAAAATCGTTAATAAAATTTTTTGGGGAAAATACTCAGGCAATACAAAAATGGTAGGAAGAAAAAAATGCACTTATTAGGTGCAGCTGATGTTAATGGTTTCTGTTTGTTGAAGTTATTAAAAAGCAGATAGGGACATACTTTGGGAAGTTGGAGAAGATGCAGGAGGTGAGTGGAAACTACCTGCTGGGGAAAACAGTTGGGTACAACCTGTCATTTCCAGACTCTCCTCTTGTAATTCCTTTTGGTTCTAATTGATTAGCTCTTGGTCCAGAAGTAAAACTACTATTTATGCAGTGGTAGGGTCTACAGCAACATAATCACCACTACCACTAAGACCAGACATTAGGGGGCCCACAAAGTATAAATGCTGAGCTCCCAATTTGTTGCTTATTCGTGTGGGCTACAAGAAAATATAATGCATGTACAAGCTGTGGTAGACGGAGCTTCAGAGCCAGATAGAGAGCACCTACGTTTGACTACTCTAGCAACTAGTTATCTGTATGATCTTTCCAAAAATAAATATTGAAAGGCTGGCTCATATTTTACAAATCAAGTCTAGCCAACAGGTAGCTTTCCAGCCGTAGAACAACAATAGCACCAAAACGACTCACTTCCTATCCCTTCTCAATAAATATTTGGGAATAGGTTTCATGTTTTTACTATGTTTGAAGGTTAATTTAGTATTCATTGTTTTTCAGAGCTACTAGTGCTCTGGATTTTACAAACATGTCACTGTGAGTTAAACTAAAGGACTGTTGGTTATACTTGAATGGATGGGAAGGATTACATTTTCCATGGAGTATTTTATAAATACACTTTGAATTACAGGACATTTTATAAGTAATATAAATGTGAGGTAAAGTTCTAAAATCAGAGTTAGCACCATGGAAACCAATGGACAATTCCTGGGACATAATCCAGTAATATTGCTTAATGCTAGTACAAATAACACACATTGCATGTACCACCAAGACTGGGAGATTTACTGGACATTAAAAAGGTTTCCAGGTTGGACATGACTACACTATTGTACTGCATTAGAATTAATACATTACAAGTATATACAAAGACAACTATTACGAATAATGAAAAATAAACATGGTAATCTTATTTGAAGATCTTGTATTTGCTACAATGGTCTTTCAACAAACCAGTAAGTGGTTCACCCAATGATGATGTCCACTTAATTTCTATAGCCCTGTTGAGCCTTTCCCACAAGGGTTTCTGGGAATTGTAGTTCAATTGTCAGATTTCTACATAAGGAAGCAGGCAGGCGAACTACATCTCTCAGAGAATAAATTGTATTAATATTCTAAATTCCACACTGGTTATGAACATGCATTTTTACATAATCAGAGTCCCATACTTCCCAACATTTCAAATGGACAAAGTTGGACACCTTAATTTTAGGGGTGTGAGTGGACGTGTGGCCAGGGACAGGACTGTTCCAAGATATTTTCATAATAGCAATTTATGCATCTAAAATGTAATTCAGACCCAGAACAATGTATCTTATTTACACAGAAAGATTTCTTAACACATTTAGTATACTTTAAGGAAAATTTACTAATAATTGCCATGGTGCTCTGTTATCTATTCAGATACACCATCGATATGGACGTCCTGGAAAAAAGGTACTTTAAGATGGAATAGAGAGAGAGCGGGGGGATTTGGACCTGTTCCTCACAAACAGGGACAAATAGATATGTAATATGCACAGCTATAATCTGATTACTATGAGACAAGATAATTAAGTGTTTGATGTATTGTATATGTATTTATTTATAAAATATTTTACCAGGAGGGATACATTGAGATTTCTCTTGTGTCCTAGGTCCACAAAACATTGCTTTGTTACAATAGGGTACAATATTACAATATGAGTTAACCCTTGCAGTATTTTGTACAACCCTCTGACATTTTTACAACCTTCTGACAAGTTTAATTTTATCCTATTGCAAATCTACATATTCATTATATTTAGTAATGTTGCACACTACTTACAAATCTATATTTTTATTTCAATTGACTTATATAGTATTATCTCGAATGTTTCACATATTGTACATCTAAGTTGTTATATAAATTGTTTGCCATTCTCAATGACAGGACTCCCTCAATTCTACTTTCTAATAACTCCAGGGCACTAGGGATGTGACAGTATGATGAATACCACAACAGACAACTCCAATATGGAACCGTTTTACCAGATCAATATCTGACTGCAATATAGGGGAAAAAAGAAGGTGATATTAGTCTACACAGTGTATTACAGATGAGAAACATTTTTTCTCGCTGCATTCAGGCTGAAGCACAGTAGTAATTCATAGTTGCTTTAAAATGTACAGCATATGTAAATAGGACAAGTTGTATGAATATATATAATATATACCTGATTGTTGATGTCACAATTCAAAATATATTTCCACTACACTACCAGGAAAATGCATGTACATACATATAGCATATCACGTTATATTGCTTCCCTTATTAAACTGGTACCTCTTAAAATTAGGAGGTATGGAATCATCAATAGGTGGAGTTGTATTATTGACACAATAAAGGGCATGAATCCATTGTTCTGGTCATAGCACTCAGCACATGCACAGCTTCTGTATTCTGGGATTGCCCCAGTTTATGACTGTCTCACTGAACCTAATTTGTGACACTCTGCTACATTATATTAGACACAAAGGGCCATAACAATGCAGAATGAGTGAGGGCATCCTTAAAGGTACACTATAGTCACCAAAACAACTTAAGCTTAATAAAGCAGTTTTTCAGTATAGATCGTGTCCCTTCAGTCTCACTGCTACATTTTATGCCACTTGTGAGTTATATCACTTTGTTTATGTAGCCCTAGCTACACCTCCCTGCAAGTAATGTGCACAACCTTCCTAAACCCTTCCTGTAAAGTGAGATCTAATGTTTACACTTTGTTTACAAGGTTGACACTTTTATTGCAAATTCTGTTTAATTAAGAATAGTTTGCTACATCTTGCAGAAGCCTCTGGTAAGTGATTAAAGTAAACTTTACAGACCCTATTTTTTCAGTCACAGCCAGGGGAGGTGTGGCTAGGGCTGCATTGACATAAACAAAAGTGATATTACTCCTAAACAGCAGATAATTGAGCAGTGAGAATGCAGAGGTATGATATATACACCAAAACTGCTTCATTAAGCTAAAGTTGCTTTGATGCTTATAGTATCGCTGTAATGTATCTATCTTTTTTCATAAACTGTACCCCTCTGCACATGGGTTTATGAAGTCAGTCCTCTATTATGAGTAGGGGGTCTATTTCATCTTAGTTCCTATATTGTTGAGCAGATTGGAGTTTGGAAATTGAATTCAGCCACATGGCTACCTCCCAATGTAGTGGTTGTCCAGGATATTTTATTATTTTACTTTATTTTTAAGCTTTTTGAACACTAGCAACTTTTTTTTCCCTGACAGAATTCTTAATGGTGATTGGCTGCATCTTGGGAACTGGACTTTTTAAGATGATTGGTAAACAACATTAAGTGACAACTAATCTGCTTTGAGATGGCCCTCATAAGATATCTGAACTTGGCTTCTTTAAACCTGACTCATCAGAAGTGATTCTACCCTACTCAATAAAAGGATTAATTGTGTGAAACATTTAGTTGAACTACTCATTCAGAAATTAAATAGCAGGGATTGATCTAGTCAAATGAGTTAGAAATGCTTGTCAACTCACTATTTAGTAAATTAACTAGGTTACATAGATGTAGAACATAACTAATCACTTTAAATATATTTCTCTATAGAGTTATTTAAATCAGTCTATAACATAACACAACAGGTTATACATAGGGAAATAATTACAGTAATAAATATTTTATACATAAAATCATAGCACAATACATATAATACAGTATGTTAAATTTGGTATCAGGGAACTGGCAAATAATGCTTATATTTCTTTCAGGTACACAAATATTGGTATGAGATTTTTGGTTGTATATATAAACACAGACAGATGCTTTGTAATAAAAAATAAAAAAACGTGTCTAGGTCTTGACACCTTTTTGCTTTAATCAATATTTGTGTGTATGTAAAGAGCTTTGGTAATGCACCAATAAATTGAAAGGTGTAAGATCTCCAGTCTGCAATTTTGAGAACTGAAAATGTCATCACTTCCCACAACCCTAGTAATTACTGGAGTGATACCCGCTTGGTCATTTATCTATAAGCATTGCTTATCATTGCCCTAAAGAGTGTTTCCATTATCTGCATTCATTACAGTTTGTCATATTACAATACAATGATGTCTGCTAAAAATATCCATCAGTAAAGCTGAAGCCGTGTAAATGACAAGTAGCACATAGGCTGAGAATAAAAGAACCCATCAAATTCATGTAAACAATGGACTTGTCAGTTATGTTGTTCAAATCATTTCCTTTCTATGGTTTTCAATGTCCTTGTGTCATGTCAGCAACACACATATGGGCATGTTTTCTAGATGTTTTAAATTACTGCATTGTAACTGTGTGCACTCTTAAAGGAACAGTGTAGGATTAGGAATATGTATCTGTATTCCTAAAGCTACAGCCCTGTTACCCCTTGTCAATTATCCCCCCCAACTGTTAAATTTAAAAAAAAATTAGTGTAAAAGTAAAACTATACTAATTAATCACCTTTTCTTAAGTGCCGAGTCTTCCTCAGCACTGAGCAACCTCCTCCTGGAGTTAAATTATCCTGGAGGCATGCCTCTAGGATGACAGGCCAGAGAAGCATTTGGGAACGTGGGCGCATGCATGATGCACCTATGATTCGTCCTTTGCGAATCATTGTACTCAGTACTCTAATTAGTTTAATTTGGGGTTTTGGGGAGTAGGACAGGTTGGCCAGCACTGAAGGTTCTATAACTCTATAACATCTTCAATAAGATGAAGCTGTTAAACTGCCTACAGTGTGCCTTTAAAGGGACAGTACAAGAACGTAAAGTGCAAAAATGGTGCAGATTTTTGTCTGATGATGTCCATTTAATTTTTGCATAAATAAGAAATGTACTCTGCTCTGTATTCTCTTGTCTCTAACTTGCAAGAAGAAATTTAGAGACATCTAGAACCAACTTTTTCCTCTTGTAAACTAAATAGCTGCTGAAAGCAACAGACATTGAAAGAAAGTTTTATTTATAAAAAAAAAAAAAGAATGAAAATACTTCCTCAAGTTAAAGGACCACTATAGTGCCAGGAAAACATACTTGTTTTCCTGGCATTATAGTGCCCTGAGGGTGCCCCCACCCTCAGGGACCCCCTCCCGCCCAGCTCTGGAAGGGGGAAAAGGGTTAAAACTTACCTTTTTCCAGCACTGGGCGGGGAGCTCTCCTCCTCCGATCCTCCTTCTCTCCTCCCCGTTGGCTGAATGCGCACGGGCAGCAAGAGCTGCGCTCGCATTCAGCCAGTCACATAGGAAAGCATTCATAATGCTTTCCTATGGACGCTTGCGTGCTCTCACTGTGAAAATCACAGTGAGAAGCACGCAAGCGCCTCTAGTGTCTGTCAATGAGACAGCCGCTAGAGGGAATGGGGGAAGGCTTAACCCATTCATAAACATAGTGGTTTCTCTGACCACCGTTTTTCAATTTTCTTACCGTTAAAGACCAGGGCTGTTTTTTGCGGGGTTTGTGTTTAGCTGTAATTTTCTTCTTACTTATTTACTGTACCCACACATATTATATACCTTTTTTCTCGCCATTAAATGGTCATTATTATATATTATTATTATTATTATTTTCAACATATCATATAATTTACTATAAAATATGATGAAAAAATAAATAAAAAACTAACTTTGACCCCCAAAATCTGTTGCGCATCTCCAACCGCCAAAAAACACCCATGCTAAATACTTTCTAAATTTTGTCCTGAGTTTAGAAATACCCAATGTTAACAGGCAAGTTATAGGGCTATAATTACAAGTAGGACATTGCTGTTTCAAAATATATATTTTTAAAATGTATCAATAGTGACATTGTAACTTTAGCAAATCCTCCCTTCTTCCCCAGGCCAGACTTTCTGTGCAGCTCAATGAGAAGTCTTTGCAAGCCAGATGCTCTGGGTAATTGTCTGCCTTGCAAGTTTAGATCCACTGAACTAACCAAACCAGGAAGTATCAGGACTGGCAGTCTGATTGTCATCCAGAGGTGTAAGAAGTTATCAATTATACAAGTGCCAAGTTCTATAGAAATTTTAGTAAAATAAAGAGGACACAATCTTCACACAAAGCATTTCAGCGGATCTTGAGTGTCCCTTTAACAAAACCCACCTGTTTTAGCAGAGGTTTGTGTTGTAAGTAATGTAATCCTGATGAAAACAACACCAAGACTCAGAGATGTCTCAGTTATAATGTGTTTTTTGAAGATAGCACTGAAGAAGCAGTATAACTTAGGTGCTTGTTGCAGACAAATACTATTTACAGATGGATTTTCTTTACTTTTTATTTGCATTCATTTTGAAATGTGTTTTAACTAGGTCTCAGAAGAGAATATAATTTTGCATAAACTCAATTGGGTTTTATCTCCTTACAGACCAGTGAGGTCTGTGAAATATCACAGTTACGAGGAGCCTGTTTTTCAATGGGTTAACAATATTCCAATATACACACTATATTTCTATGCTGATAGGAGTGCACTGTGATGTCTTCAGCAAATGTTTAAATTAAGGCTCAATAACTTGAAATAAATTATTACATTACTGAAAGTCCTATCAATGATCCTGAAAAGAATACCAGGGCCTGATATACAAAGAGAGCCACATGAGAATCGTTTTGAGCCCATAGCTGTCATTGGTAATAGGACCAATTTATGGTGAATGCCCAAGGATCATTAGATTCTGTTTAAGGTAGTTTATCATTTGTGCAGTGGAATTGTCAGTTTCTCATTAGAGAATTGGAAACATTAAATTAAGAGTCGCATATCACCATACTGTAGACTAGAAATGTGTGACATAAAGTAGTTATGGACATTATTGATTTGAAAAAAGATATGAAATACAAGATTAAGTTATTTATATATCTTGCATCAGTTAGTGATAATCAAGCTTTCATTGGTGGAGGATCTCCGTTTTTGGCCATATTTGTATGTTCATCACTTATGTCACCCATAGGTGTCCAGGACAACTTGTTCACACTGTGTTCACAATAGGAATGAATCATTATAGGAGTTATAAATGTTTGTATGTATTGTAGAGCACTACGGAATCTGTTGGCGTTATATAAACGGCAATAATAATAATATGTTTGCTATGCCATACTTCTGTTCAGGTTCTCAAATGGTCAGTGAAGTAGTTTGGGGTCTAGAGGCCATGAGTGCCATCTTATTTATGGGGTTTGACTTGTAAGTTGTCCTTCTGCCATCTGTCTGTTCTTCCTTTTTGCCTTCTTTACTGGTCCTGGCTAGAGAGGAAGCGTTTCCCTTGGGAACCGCTGATAGGACTATAAGAATTCTCCAAGTCACCTACAGTCAGAGCTTGGCCACTTTAGCCTAAATTTAGCAATTCATTGTTCAGCACACAAAAAAAAAAAATGGTGTTAAGTGCATAAACACCATTATGTTTTTGTTTTTTGCTTTTATAATATCTGTTCTGAAACTTTCAGAAGGACTGCATGACAAAGGATACTGTATCGTTTCTAAAATGTTATACTCCATTTTCTACTAAAAAATGAAATATTTTTATGTAACTGTATGTGCATTTTTGTCCCTAATCAGCAAACTATAAAAAAAAGAATATATATATATTTATATGTTTTTATTTTTATTTTCTAATGTTCTAGCTTCCTTTTCTATATTTAAATGTTTGTTGCTAAGTCAATGATGGACTGGTGTTTTGTGGGTTTTTGTTTTGTTGTTGTTGTTTTTTTTTTGTTTGTTTCTGCCAAGGGCTCTAGCAAACAGGTTAAAAATAAAACGTCAAAGTAAAACAATATTAAAGTACTTTTTAAAATGTCCACAACAACTGGATCATATAAGTAATTAATCAATTCTTAATATTCTTTTTGCAACATATGTTTTACACATGGACATTTAAACACAGCATATATGTTTTAACGTCTTATCATGGATATATTATGAAACTTATGATTCTCCTTGAAACAGAACCTTGTAGTTGCCCATTCATTGTATTGTTGATTGTGTTGTCTCTTTCTGCGGCTCAGCTCAAATTCTCACCTTGATCTGCCCTTGTCATCAAGTCATTGAAGCACAAAGCAGGGAGCACGGGAGTGTTTACTTATTTCCCAAGTCCATTATCTTACACATTAATCACTGGTCTGGAACTTTTGGACAATGCTGAATCTGTTACCTTTTTGTTCCTGGCTGCTTTATTCTTCTGTCTGCCAGTTTAACAGTCTCAGGTCATTGTATACTTTGTGACCTTTTTCAATGGACTGTTATTTTTTTTCATGCCTCTATTTTCTTTTTAAAATTCTAAAAAGCAAGTAAAATCACAACGCAACATATTACTTATACACTAACTAAAGCTAACTATAACTAAAGCTATTAAAGAGCCATTCCAATCAGTGTTTGGATCTAGTCCCTCTGCTTTTTGTCAAGCTATTTCAGCACACTTACCACAACTGGGGTTCACCAAAAACACCCAAAGCATGGTGCCTCTGCCGCCTTAGATAATATAGACATTTCACTTTTGCTTTATCCATAGAACTACATATATGCAATTTGTATGATAATGAAATGATGTGGGTATGAAGAGGGATGTATTTTAGCACACACAATATACCAGCAAGAAAATAGGTGAGTTAAAGATTTATTTTCCCAGTTAAGCTATTTTGACTTAAAATTCTAGATTTTAAAATGTTTGAAAAAATACTTAGCTAGCCTTCTCCAAGAGAGAAAGCTGGTGCCAGGATGTGATGTCATAGCTCAGCATAATGTGCCATGAGCCAAGGAAGAGGAGGAAAGAAAATTGTGTTAGACAGCATAGAGCTGTATCACCTCCCTCCCTGAGAGTGATATGCCTTAAATAGACAATGTTAAGTATGAATGCCTAAGTATGTTTGTTAATATGTGTGAGCATGTGTACCACTTGTGTGTGCAGGCATCTCCCTGCGTGTGTGGGCATCGCTCTGGGTTAGACATCTATGTGTGGTCTAGTATATGTATGTGCGCATCTGGGTTTCAAACAGAGGTATGGAGTCCTCCAAGGCCAAGCAGGTGGCACAGATTTGCTCCCACAAATTTTAAGTGTGATGCAGTTTTGCACATGCAAGTTTGTGTTTGTCTGTGTGCTAGTGTCTCACTGTATGTATGCATGTGAGTGTGCCAGTGTGTGGGTGTGAGTTGATGTATGCAGTCGACTAATGTAGTAGAAATCCCATAAGGGTCGGAATTTTATCCAGGGCCTTGAAAATGATAAGGGTGTTGTTGATAGTGTCAATTTATTACATAGAGTGCCTCAAAATATAGCACGTGCAGTCTTTTTGTAGGTAAAAGGTGGTTCATTAATCTCTTCCGCACTCACTTATGGCTTGCAAAAACCACTGCAGTTATAAAACCATTCCAGAAATAATTTGGGACTGTTTTACAAACATACTTGCTGAGGTCAACATGTGTCTCCAGATTTGGATATACATTACCAAGCTATTTTCCTATGGGCTTGCTGTGTGGATCAAAACCAGGGCCGTCTTTAATATCGATTGGATATTGGACAAACGGCAAGCATTTGTTTGGGCCCCCGGACCCTGCCATCATCCCCACTCATAATCCTCAGCTCCCTGGTGTGCAATCACGGCCTCCACCCCAATCTAGTGATGGAACTAATGTAGAGAGGGCCTGGTTCAAGAATTGTTTTTGGATCTCCCCTTTAGCACAAGAGTGGAGAAAACATATATACCTGTGCCAGCTGGGGATCTACCATTTGGCCATTCTTGTAGGGTTGTATTTGTGAGCAGTGTTTGTGAATTTGAATGTAAGCATGTTTTTGTATAGAGTATGTGTTTGCATGTAGGGGTGAATTTGTGTGTACTGTTACTATTGGAATGCAGTGGTGTACTTTTGTGTAGTGTGTGCGTTTGAATGTATATGTGTGTGTTTGTATGTAGTGTTGGCTTTTAAATGCAGGTGTGCTTTTGTGTGTAGAGTTGGTGTTTGTATATAATTTTAGCATTTTAATAAAGGGATGTGTTTGTAACATTTGTAATTGCATGCCGTGGTGTGTTTGGATGTAGTGTTGTCTTTTAAATGCAGATGTACATTTGTGTGTAGTATTGGTGTGAGTTAAGGGTGTGTTTGTATACAATTTTGGAGTTTGAATTCAGGGGTGTGTTTGTATATAATGATTGTGTTTGCAGCGGTGTGATTGATTGCCTGCATGTATGCATATACATACTAACACAGATATACATACACAAACACAATGATACATGCACACACCTGGACACATGCACACAACTTTACACACAAATACATACAACACAAGCACACTGGCATATACACACACACACTAACAGATACACACACTTTGATACAGACACTGGTGCACAAGCACAGATACACACACTGGCACATCCACAGAGAAACACACTGACACCGACATGTACTCAGCTACACACAGACACACAGGTACACATGCAGGGGTGTATTTGTGTGCGGTGTTGGCATTGGAATGCGGGGATGTATGCATTGCCACATACACACAGATGCACACTTACACAAACACTTAGATACCACAGACACACATGCAGTGGTGTATTTGTGTGCAATGTTGTTGGAATGCGGGAGTGTATTTGTGTGCAGTGTTAGCATATGTGTGTGCAGTGTTGTCATTGGAATGCTGTGATTAATACATTGCCACACGCATAGATACACACTTACACATACTGACATGTATATATACATGTAGGTACACATACACATTAACACACAAGTACATATACACAGACACAGGTACACAGAAACACATACACACAGATGCACATACACAGACACATATAGCCAGATACACACACTGAAAAATACACACAAACAGCAAAATAAACACACTGAAACAAACACAGCCAGATACACACACACACCCAGGTACACACACACACAGCCATGTACACACACACACATACAGCCAGATACACACACCGACATACACAAAGCCAGACACCACCACCCCCCCCCACACACACACACACACAATCAGATACAGACACACAGAGCCAGATAAACACACACATATAGCCAGATGCACTGACTCAGACCCAGGTACATACACATATTTTAGACACCCTCCTGTATCCTTACCTTTTGGGTACAGAAGGGTGGCTTCCCTGGGGTCCAGTGGGAGATAGATGGCCAAGGCTGATGGGAGTCTGACTTCCTCAGTCCCTTTCCCCCTCCTGTGTATGCCTCCTCCACCTCCCCAGCGGCACTCTGTTACTTGGGAGGAAGTGATCTCACCTCACTTCCTCCCAGTAGGCAACATGAAAGGTGCCCAGGCCAGAGCACTCTTAAAGGGCCAGTCCCCTGATTACATCAGGTGCCGCAGAGCACAGGGTTTGGATGCTGGCAGGGGGCCCATGGGGCAACTACCTTGGGCCCCCAGGAGTAACTGGGCCAGGGGCAGCTGCCCCTTTTGCCCCCTTTAAAGACGGCCCTGCTCAAAACACCAACTACCCCATTCTAGGTAATAAGTAGGATGTGATCTTTTTCGGAGATCTGTTCATTTTTGAGAATGGGATACTAAGTCCTCTCTAACTTTATAGAAGCAAGTACACTGATCTCAAGCAGATAAATAGTTCAAATGTTTACTCATATATTTATTTATTTTATTTATTTATTACTGGCATTTATAAAGCACCAACATATTCTGCAGTACAATTGGGAGAACAATACAATATAAAAACAGACTCATATAATAGGTAGTTGACCCTGTCCGTGAGCTTACAATTTTCCCTTTTACTCATAAATCCCATACATTAGCCTTAGTGCTAATGTATTGCTTATCCATAATCTCCAAGTGTCAAATTACAATGTGTGATATCAGATTTCACTAAAGATATCTGAAAACATACATATTCTGGTGGGAAGAGTGCAGTAATTAAATGCATGTTTTTTGAGGGGAGATGGGGGGTTGCTTTCTCCCTTTTTTTTATGTAATGGTGTCTCTTTTATATCAAATTCAATAATATGTTACAAAAAGTTAAAATGTGACAATTATTGAATATATTTATTTGAATGGACCTTATGGTACAATTTTCAATTTTAAGTTAAAAGACTCAAAACTCATTGGGATGCTTTTGATGAATACTTGTTAAAACATTTGTTTGTGAAACATGCATTTTATTGCCTTACGTATAAACTCTAATGAGACACAGACAAATGTGACGCTGCTAATAATAATTGCTTTGAGTGTTTAAGACAGTATCCATTAACATTTCCCAGACCACTCATGGTTACAATAACAATAAATCCTGTAAAATCTAAAACAAAAACAAAAAAAACATGAAAATTCACATAAGTGAGCAATGTCAACAGCTTTTGGATAAAAAGTTTACTCTGGCGAACAAAGAGCCCTTATGAGCCACCAGTGAAAAGAAACAGGGGAAAGTGATTTTTCACGATTTAAGCATTCTCCTACAGCAAATTGTTATCAGGTAGTTTGTGTGAAACTCTCCAATCTGCATTAAAATACATTTCATTTCATTCTCTCATTTGCATTAATTTCTCCCATTATAACGGAAAATGGCTGAATGTCTTTCTAAACAATACAGGGTCCCATAACAAGCATCCATTGCTTCACCAGATGCCAATTTACTCTAGTGAGTCCTTTTCACTCTGTCTGTGTATTCTGACATCTAGAGTTCCCCTAACAGTATTAGGGACTTTTCAATTGGATTTGCTCTTGGTGACAAAAATGTTGCTTTGCTGAGAGGAGGGGTCCTTTGACGGAGCGTCTATCACACTGCCATGGGAAAGCAACAAGAGAATGATTCTCAGTGGCTTCTGATTTCCAGTATTTGTTCAGCATTAGGCCCACTTATCTTCACAAGAAAAAGCAACATGTAGAGAGAAAGTGACAGGCAGATATACACTCACTTGCTCGTTTGTTCGTGCTGAGCTATGTATTCAAACATAGGGCCCTGTTCCACTGAAAGCTCCAGATCAACTACACTCAATTATCACAGCTAATCCTTATAGCTCTATAAAGTAAATATTTCATTACAATTTCAAATAAACAGTCACCGAACCTAATGAAGCAGAGACTTGGAAAAGTGGCGGTGGCACAGAACTCATTTCATCATTAAGCAAAAGAACTTACAGTGCAATATTCTGCTGAGATCAACTACAAAACGAGGACAAGCTTTTCTCTAGCAGGTATAGATCACTCTAAATGCTCAGATGTTCTATTGTACCATGTGTCAATAATCAAGATCATTACGATAAGCATGATTCTACATGGCTATATCCTATTTTTTTGATCATTTTTGATATTTTTTGATATTACCAACCATGGTAATAGTATTTTAATATAACAAAATAAGTAATGAGAAAATGTAACATATTTTTATTTCCACCCACTTCAGCCTTGTCCAGAAAAAAACAAATACAATCAAGTTAACACATTCAGGTTAGCCTTCATGGACCACTTAATTTTCATAGCTCTTTTTTTTTATTATTTTTTTATTTTTTTACTAGTTACTAAGTAACCAAGAGAATGGCTCCACTCTATCTTACAAAATACATGACACTCAGATCCTACTGAAACAGTGAACATTACTTTCATTCTAACTGCAAAAAAGGGCAGACAAATTTCGCTATATTCCCATACTAAATTAATGGAAACTGTCCTTTTCATCTGTATTTTCCTCCTTTCACATGGAGACATTGCGTATGTAACAGTTAAAACAACATGACATTGGATAGCCTTTAAAAATATTGAATAATAAGGAAACAATGATATATCTTTGTAATGTTTGATCACTATACCTTTCTCCATAGCTTATTTACAAAAAGTTGGATGGATACAATTATATCTGCATTTTCATAAAATGTTTCAAATGAACTGTCACTTTCCTTTAGATTTTAAGGAACACTATAGTCACCAAAACAACTTTAGCTTAATTAAGCAGTTTTGGTGTATAGATAATGTTTCTGCAGTCTCACTGCTTAATTCACTGCCATTTAGAAGCTAAATCACTTTGTTTATGCAGCCCAGGTCACACCTCCCTGCATGTGACCTAAACACTTCCTGTAAAGAGTCATCAAATTTTTACACTACCTTTATTGCAAATTCTGTTTAATTTAGAAGTTCTTATTTCTTGTTCTGATAATGGCATGCTAGACCCTGCAAGAGCCTTCGTGTGTACTTAAAGTTCAATTTAAAGAGAAGGAAATAAATACTTTTAAAGTTAGATCTGATTGAAAATGAAACCATGTTGTTTTCATTCAGGCTGTGTCAGTCACAGCCAGAGGAGGTGTGACTAGGGCTGCATAAACAGAAACAAAGGTGATTTAACCCCTAAATGGCAGAGAATTGAGCAGTGAGATTGCAGGGGCATGATCTACACATCAAAACTCCTTCATTAAGCTAATGTTGTTTTGGTGACTTTAGTGTTCCTTTAATAAGCCATAATTTCATAGGATGTTAAGCAGCAAGTACATTGTGGAGGCAAAGCAAATAGTTGTATGAGAAACCATGCAAAAATAATGTTCCATGCTGATAATTTACAGAGAAGGAAATAAATACTTTTAAAGCAAGTTACATTTGGTTGAAAATGAAACCATTTTGTTTTCATGCAGGCTGTGTCAGTCAAAAATAATGTTCCATGCTGATTTTGGGACCCGAATAAAAAATACAAACTCTTAAGAGTTAAAAGGACACTGCACAAATACAAAATACATTTAAAAATCACTGTTTAGTAAATATACCCCAAATAAAACGTACATGCATTTAATGATGCATTTTATCATTAGGGATATATTTAAAATCAGCTTGCAAAACCTGCAGTTCTCTTGACTGCTGCCTTTGCAAACCCTCCCCTTCTAACCCAGCCCAGACTTTCTGTGACTGTCCAATCACAGACTTTACAATACAACTCAATAAAAAGTGTTTGTAAGTCCGGTGCTTTGGGCAATTGCTGCCTCTTGAGGTCTGTTGCATAGAGATAACAAAACCAGGAAGTAACAGTATCTGTAGTCTGCTTGAAAGCCAATGGGGTGTATAAGGTTATTTTATAAAAGTGTCAATTTCTATAGAAATCTGCACATTTTGTAAAATGAAAAAAAAAGGGGACACACTCTTCACACAAAAAACTTTTCAGCAACCTAGTTGTTTATGGGTCTGGAGTGACCCTTTAAGGAAACAAAATCTATCACTCTCCAGCTATTCTTACAAGTCATGATTTGTAACTAGTTCATAGCAGCAGAAAGATCATTGTGGTTTTAGTTCATCGGCAGTTGTAGATCTTTGGTCACTCTGTATTGGCTATGTTTGTGCTATTAATTTAGAATACCTTTGTAGTTAAAGGACCACTATAGTGCCAGGAAAACATACTCGTTTTCCTGGCACTATAGTGCCCTGAGGGTGCCCCCACCCTCAGGGTCCTCCTCCCACCCGGCTCTGGAAGGGGGAAAGGGGTTAAAACTTACCTTTTTCCAGCGCTGGGCGGGGAGCTCTCTGCCTCCGATCTTCCTCCGTTCCTCCCCATCGGCTGAATGCGCACGCGCGGCAAGAGCTGCGCGCGCATTCAGCCGGTCGCATAGGAAAGCATTATCAATGCTTTCCTATGGACGCTTGCGTGCTCTCACTGTGATTTTCACAGTGAGAATCACGCAAGCGCCTCTAGTGGCTGTCAATGAGACAGCCACTAGAGGATTTGGGGGAAGGCTTAACCCATTGATAAACATAGCTGTTTCTCTGAAACTGCTATGTTTATAAAAGAATGGGTTAAGCCTAGCTGGACCTGGCACCCAGACCACTTCATTAAGCTGAAGTGGTCTGGGTGCCTAGAGTGGTCCTTTAATAAAATAATTATAATGGTAAGCACAAACACACTAACTAGCTAGCTAAGTTTAAAGACTCAATATTATTCACAAAGGTAGGTTAAGCTTTGACTTACCTGATCAGGTAAGTCATACCTTGACTTTTACAAATCAAGAATCCAGATATTTGCAATTATACAGAGATCAATCACCATAGATGCTTTATAGGTTTCTCATAGGAGAATCAACAGTTGTAAACTATAATGTAATAGTTCAAACAATATCCCCCTAAGACATCAAATTTATTATAGCATTCATCTCAAAGACAAAAGACCTGTATTTTGAAAAAAAAATCCTCTTTTTTGCAAAAAGCTTGGTTGTTATTTATGGCTCAGATGAGAAGAATGAGTATGGGGAATTTATCAGAGATGAAGGTATGAAATGTTTTAGCTTGTTCTTTTCGTTCTAATCCATAAACCATTTTCTCAGCCACCCAAGTGAATTCTAATGGAACAGAAGGACTGAAATAATATTTTTTTTTACCTCTTTAACACTTTATTTACTATGCCACATACAATACACACAGACTAATATACATTTTGTTGATTTTCTAATTTTTCAAATAAAAATAAAGTGCCATTGCAAACAATTAAACAGTGTTATGGCTTCAGGGAATGTAAACATTTAAACATTTACAAAAGTTTATATAATTGGCTTATAACTGGAAAACTTATATACGACAAAAAAATAGGCCCAGTTGAAATTATTCATCGTAAAAAAAAAAATTGTGTTGTTCGATTTCAGTTTTGAATTTCAGTTCAGTTCATTGTTTTAAGAAAACCAATTTGGATGTACCAAAGAGTGAAAAAATGGGTCAATACTGCAAAATATATTGACTATATTTATATATTTTTTGATGTACACTGATTATTGCATTTCTTGCCATTTATTTCTCGGATCAAGAAAGAAGTAGTAACCAATAGAGGGTAAAACAGATGAACAGTAAAACAAATATATATTAATATGTTTATATATGAAATGTGTATTAAATATATCATATATAAATATTGATTTATTGTATTTTATGAATTCTCCTTTTTTACTCCTATTGGTTGCTTTTCACTTGACTTTTGAATACAATCACTATTTAGTAGCTGTTCCCAAAATATCAATCATCTTTTTCCCCATCAATCATCTTTTCTTTTGGCACTACGGACAAAACTTTAAATCATTAAACAAACTAAACTGTTCTCCCATTATCGGTTTTGTGTGTTTCATGATTTGTCAATATAGGGTTTAGGAGTTATGGGATTCAAACGAAGCACTAATAGCCCAAAATTTGGACGAAACAATATGTTTAAAACCAAATTCACAAGTCTAATTACTAGAGTATTATAATTATTCTCTTTATAAAATCAGTTTTTTTCTAGACTTGTGCACTGATATAAAATTTAGTTTGTCCAAATAGATTTGTCTCAATAAACCAAACTGATTTAGCTGAACCAAGCTTAGTTTGTATGAATTTTATTTGCGGTTCTTATTTGCAAATAAAATTTAGATTTGATGATTTTACCCACATTCCTGGACAGTGAGGGTTTAAAAATGCAAGGGGTGGGGAGGAGAGTTCCCCGCTACTTCCTTTCCCCCAATTTCCTAGCCTTTGGGGTTGAGAGGAATTTGTTTAATATTTGGGAACCTGGTGCAGGGTTCCGCCATGCCCGTCACCCACCGCTGCGTGATAGGGCTCCAATAATTAAGCAGCCAGCAGTTGAGCAGCTGGCAGCTTTGTCCCCCCATCTCTTAGATTGTGAGATGGGAGAGAATTAGCTTAATATGGGGGCTGTCAGGTGCAGGCTCTCCCCCATGCCCCTAACCCATTCCTTGTGGGTGAGGGGTTAAATTTGGATGAATTCACATTTGTACACAGTGAATGCACAAGTCTCATGTTATACCTATCTACTCTTTTAACATGTTTGCCCATATATTACCATCACTGTTTCTGTTTCCTGATAAATTGTCCTATATGATCCTTGTTACACCAGTATGTGGTACCTGTTCTCCATCATGTTCCTTTCACTACAGGATTTTTTTACCATGATCTTCTTCTGTGGCAAAGCCCCATGTCTAAATGACATGTTTAATTTCAACCTATTTGTTCTTTTGGCTACAATATGGTAGTCTCATCAATGTGACTGACAGTATTACTAAAAAGCACTGTTGAAATCCTAAAATCTGAACAGCAAGTTAGTGCCAAAATTGGCAGAATCACTACTGTGAACAGATTCAGGAAGTAGAACCAAGGAACAATTAAAATTATTTAAACATAGGTATACCTTGCTAACACATTGAGTTAGGTTTTAGACCATTGCTGTAGAGCAAAAATCACCTTAATGCGAATCACATATGCAGTAGAACAATAAGTGGTGTCCAGACTGCTTAAGGGGAAAGGGGCGGTGCCAGGCATATTCTACAGCAGGCTTGCTGGTTATATGTGGAGTCATCTGATGTGTGCGTCACTAAAGTTGGCAAAGCATGCACCAATGTGTACCATACAGTACTGAAAGTGCTGTATCAGCGAATCACTGCAAAGTGAAGCGCCACAAAGTGAGGTATAACTGTGGTGCCAGCATATTTGAAAGTGCTGTACAATAGGGAAAACAAGGCAAAACAATAAATTCTAACCTAATACCTGTGACATAGGAGAACAGTAGGTGAAGAGGAACAAACGTTATTACCAGGTCTTTTGGTCTCATTACAGATTTTATTCTGAGCAAAGAAAAGGTACATAGGCATCACAATGTAAGATTTTATTCTGAATTCACTTGTATACCCAGGGCTGTCTTTCCCCATGGCCACGCTGGGCAGTTGCCCAGGGGCACCACAAGCATAGGGGCCCCACAAGCATGGTGGCCCCACCACGATGCCCATGTGCATGGCTGATCATGGAGAGCTGGCCCTGTTTTCTTCCCGTGGGCCCTCTTCCCTTGGGCCCTCTCAGGCCAGTTGGGAGATCAAAGATCTCCCTCACCGCCGCAAAGGCCCTTCGTTAGAGGAGAGAGGGCATGAAATCAAGATATCTGTTAACATGCTCTGATAATAGAATACTACCACTAGACACGCACAAGATCAGGGTAACCAATAAGAGGAAACATAGTATGATCTGGAACAATTATTTGAGCGCAAGTAGCAATTTTTCTCACCAATACAGAATAATTGGCCTTTCAATTTTTTAAACAATTCTGCAGTATTTAGAATTATTGATATGGAAAAGGGTAGATTTAATAGAATGCAATATATATATATATATATATATATATATATATATATGTGTGTGTGTATATATATATATATATCCACGAGTCATTCTAGATATAATAGTATTGAATTTAACAGTTTATGAAATCATTATGCAATATTTTTTCATTAACACTGTGCCATGAATTTATTAAGTAGAATTGTAAAACTATATTTCTTTTCATATTTTATGAAATAACCAAGTTTTGGGAAAGTGAAAATATAATATCACAAAAAATAAACACATTCTGGCATTTCCAGGGCTTGAGGAACCTATATATAGCTAAACTCAGACATCATGTTATTTTTAGTTTGTCAGAAGCTCTAAGGCTGAGATTGGTAATTGAACACTTACAGTTAAAGGTGTCTCTGGAGTCTTAATGGACCAAAGTGAAAGCGTAAGTGAAAGATTTCATTTTACAGAAACAAAATTAAAGGAAAAAATGTTCACAAAACTGCAGTTTAGTGATGACATTGAATAATAACATTAGATTAGAATTATATGAGTTTTTCTAACTACCTTTTCTTCTTTAAAAAAATCATTTTATATACATCTATTCTATCTGATAACACAACTTCTCTAGGCCCTGAATTCCAACTGCTTAAATATCATTTATGAGAGCGAGAGAGAGAGAGAATAGATAGGATATCATATTTCAGACATAGATACCTTTATCAATGGATACTTTTAAAATACAGATTTTAAAAAAACAAACAAAAGCAAAGCATTAACTATGTTCCAAAAGAGTCTATGATCAGAAATCAATCATGTATTGAAGTTTTCACCTTGCTGGTCTCGTCAGTGTGGCACTGGTATTGGTCTAGAAGCTGAAGTTTCTCTGAGAGCATATGACCAGATGCTAGAAAGAATGTGGTGAGACCAAATACAATAAAACTCCCCACAGTGAAAAATGTGTGGGTTTCATCAGCATGGTGATGGTTTCTCAGAGAATACATAGTTTAGTACCAAAAAGATTGTGGTGAGAACAAACATGAGAATCTCCCTCCCCCCAGTGCAAACAGAAAAGTTACATTTACACATCACCTGGATATCTCAAGCTGGAATATATATATAAGTATATATATATATATATATATATATATATATATATATATGTGATGCATAACAGTATTTTTATATTGGCATTGTGAGAAGTTTTATCAAATTGGACTCACCAAAATATTTGGGTAAATAGATATATGTTCTCAGAGAGGTCAAAACAGCTGTCCATGACTGGTCTCTGGTCTCTGATACTGTTTGGATCATAGCCCATGCTTTTGGTTTAATGTTAAGAGTATCTCCACAAATGCAATGGGAAGTCTGAAGCATAATGACTGTTTGAAGATGGGAAGATGATATGATAGCATAATTTCTTGAGTTTCTGTGCTCAAGGAGGACCTCTTGAAGTTCAACTGGAACTATGTAGGTGATGCATAACAATAACAATATATATGTATATCCAAACATTTTTCAACATATGAGGAGTTGCTACCACTCAGTTACTAGTACAGGAAACATCATTTTTTTTTAATCTCTGAAAAATTTAGCTGTGTGCTAACTAGACAGCAGAAGATAAAAGTACAGAGAAAGACATGTAGCAACAAACAGCAAAAGGAAAGACAAAAGATACCTAATATGATGCTTAATGTGGATAAATTATTTCACAAAATGTCCTATGCAGATATGGAAAACAAAAATTTAATTTGAAAGCACACTATAGGCACCTAGACCACTTCATCTTATTGAAGTGGTCTGAGTGCAGTGTCCCTGTCCCATTATCCCTGCAATGTAAAACATTACAATTTTAGACTAACTGCGATGTTTAAGACTGTCACTAGTTGTGCTTCCTGCAGTTTCACTGTGTTTAACTTTGTGACATGACACTGGACATCCCCACGCTGGACATGAGCATATCCAGCTTCTTGCAAAACCCCATAGGAAAGCATTTGGCCAATTTTTAAAGTCAGAAGGCCTAAGGCAGCACAATTCCATTAGGTATCCAGGATCTCTGCACTGGAATCAGGTAGGTTTTAGACATGTGCAATTTGTTTCAGTCCGAATGTTAATTCGGACAAATTTCGGGAAATTCGGACATTCGTGCCAAAGTGCCAAAGTGCTAAAGTGCTTCAGATTTCTGAAAAGTGGCAAAAAAAGAGAGGGAGGGAAAATTATGTGAATGATGACAGGGTTAGGGTTAGGATAGGGTTAGGGTTTGGGAGCCCTACAGATTTTCCGAATTGCCCAAGTCCCGAATTGCCTAAGTCCTGGACCGAACCAGAGTGCAGAAGTCATGAATTGCTGAAGTGCTGAATTTTGGAAGTGCCGAACCAAAGCGCTGAAGTGCCGAAATGCCAAATTTCGGAAGTGCCGAGCCAAAGTTCCGAATTGCCGAAGTCCCAAATTTCGGAAGGGCCAAAAAGAAGTAATTTTTTTTCTTACCCGAATTTCCGAATCAAACCAAACTTTGAGATCATGCACATCCCTAGTAGATTTTTAAAGTTTTTTTAACCCTTTTATGGCCGCAGGTGAACCAAGGGGCCTCAGAGGCAGAGGGACACCTTTGTGTTAGTAATGCAGGTTTCTATTCCTAACACTATTGTGTCCTTTTAACTGGTCACCCTGCTTCACGTGCATTCGAGGAAAGAAAAATAAAATATAATCTAAAAAACTATATTTCAGGATACATTGACTACAACTGGCTCCAGAGCACATTTGGTATTGATAGCATTCTTATAACAGTTCAGAATTCCCACTTCATTTAAAATGACAAGCATTAGAAACACACAGCTCGCTGATCTCTATTTTTCTACAGCTTCTGGAACACTGCTTTATTTTGCATTCATTTAAGGGCTTCCCTTACATGTATATATTCAACTCATTCAATGTCATGTCCTGCACAATCTTCTATCATAAAACAGCTTAATACCAAGCTGATAAAAAATGGTAATACTAAATTATCATTAAACAGGCAACTTGCATTTCGTGCTACTATTGCTTTAGTACTCACAATAACATGAATATTTAAATTGATATGAATTAAATATTTTGTGGCTAGATACAAAAAGAGACTCTACCACATCTTAACAAAAGGAAGGGGGTTGGTGCACTAGATGCATGGCTGTATGCCATAGCTGCAATTTAATAAATTATCTAATTGGAATGAACAACGACAATTTCAAATCAAAATAGACTAATTCAAGTTATTCTCAGAACCAGGTCACAGCTGAATCTTCTTTCCCTAGTCTTTACAAATTAATTAGGACAGAGGTTTAACCAGTGAGGCAGAAAAGATGCTCTGTTATAACACATGTGATTAGAAATCATGCTTAAGGGTTACTATCAAATACAAATAAACAATTAATATTTGTCTATTGTTATTGCTTATTGCTGTTGCTCTAAAATTCTCCAGTTAAGTTACCCATCTGGAAATTTTATATGTCAGAACAACTTATGATATTTACTGACATCACACATTTTTATTGTACACTTTTTAAAATATCTATTAAAATAGTCATGATTATTGTACTTAAATATTTGAGTGGCAGACATTGTTCAGCAACACATTTAATTGAAATTTAATTTCTACTCATGTGCACCATATTTAATTTGTAGATAAACAGGGAGTACATTTATTAGATTTATATAACAGGAGGGTCTGTTTCCATATTTGAGGTTTTACAGTATACTCATTCCAGTAAGCAGAAATAAAAAAGGTGTAAGCAGGTAGGCATGTCAAATAAATGTACTTGAACCTGGATATGTACTTGAACCTGCATATGGTAGTGCTAATTGTTGAATTTGTGCCAGCTGGTAAAGGTAGGCTACAATTGCCTTTAATGGAGACACATCTTTAGGATTTGCATAGAAGGTCTGATCGTGATGAACTTGCTCTGATTTTGGTAACAACTTATTTCAGGAGTTTGTTCTTAAAAAGAATTCACTGGAAAGTTAAGTTTATGCTACTTGAAAGTTAAAGGGAAACTATAGTGCCGGGAAAACAAAGTTGTTTTCCTGGCACTATAGACCCCTTCGCAATCAATTCTCTCATTCTCCCCTGATGCAGAAGGGGTTAACAACCTCTTTTGTCATTTACTAACTTCGTGCTCCACCTCCACTCTTTGGAAATGACCGGGCTTGCATTAGTACTTCCCCTATAGGAAAGCATATATAATGGGGTTTGGTTGATGCTGGATATCCTCATGCATAAACTAACGACCTGGAAGTCCCTCTAGTGACTGTCTGAGACACTGTCAGACACTAGAGGTGGAGTTAACCCTAAGAGGTAATTATTACAGTTTATTAAAAATGCAATAATGAGCTTTTCAGGGTTTAGGGTCCTGGGGCACTGCACCCAGACCACTTCAATGAGCTTTAGTGGTCTGGGAGTCTATAGTAGGGATGTGCATGGGCAAAAAAATTGGTTCGGTTCGGAAATTAGGGTAAGTAAAAAAACTTTGGTAAATCGGACCATAACCCTAACCCCTAAACACAAACCCCTAACCCTAACCTCAAACCCTAATCCAAATGTCCAAATTGCACAAAATTCATCCAAATGTACATTCAGAACAAAACGAATTTCACATGTCTAGTATATACTGTCCCTTTAAGAAAATCAAATTGGTGGAAATCTCCCACAATGGGAATACTACTTGGTTCATTTAGGGTTGGGTCTGATTAGGTGTCTGATGTTAAGAGAGACAGCTGAATTTAAAACTTGCAAGCAGGGGTGTAACTAGGAACCGGCACCAGAATCAAAAGGCCCCCTCTCATCGTCCCTCCCTTCTCACCCCTAAGCAATGCACCCGAGTGGGATGTGGGTGTTGGCTGAGTGTGATTTAACCAATATGTTTTCTTCTGAAAAATAATTTATGTTTGGGAAAAGCCAGAAGTCACAGGGCACCAAATCTTTCAACAGATTTTTGACCATCTATGAGGCGTTTGTGCCACACTGTTGTTTACACTGCACTCATTGCATCGTTGGTGAAAGCCTTCTGAATTATCTGAATAGTTTCCGAAGAGGAATGTTCAACCTTAAGCAAAATTTGATGCAGATTCGTTGCTCTACTCACTCACACAGTACACATGCTCACTCAACGACATCTAGCACACCCACTGACTAGTACAGTGAAGTCATCATTGTTCATGCATGCGCATTGCAATCCACTCTGCTTTACCTCCAGGGTACAGTGATGATGCGCAAACCACTTTAATTATATTTCCAATTGCTGGACTTTTTGCAGACAGACCTCGCATCCATGTAGATGTATATATAAGGTCTGACGAATTGGCACCTCATATCTAATGTTCTGGCATTCAGTAGTAACGTGCCAGACCATCAGTGAGACTGAATAATGCACACAATATAGGGAAGCAGCCTACAACACAAGCTAAGGGGGTGGGGGGAATATATACATATACATGTATGTTCCTCCTACCCCCTTAGCTTGTGTTGTAGGCTGTTTCCCTATATTGTGTGCATTATTCAGTCTCACTGATGTTCCACCACGTGACTACTGAATGCAAGAACATTAGATATGAGGCGCCAATTCATTAGTCAGATTAATAATATGGAATTAAATCTTTCACAATTTCATTGGCTTAGAGTGATACAACTGTTCAAATAACTAGATTAATATTTATTCACTTAGTGTTTATTCACTAAACTGCTTAGCATTCATAGGAGAATGGAAATAGCTAAATGAGCTGATTCCTCAACTCACCTACATCACTATATTGAAAATTTTAGCCCACAATTTTCTATTTTCTGCTAAAATCACAATTCATGATTTATTGAATAAATCCCTCGGTCTCTATTTTTTAGACATATAAGTGCATCTAAACATTCAATTAAGTTAATTGCCCATAAGATGTTAAAATATTTTTCTGTCCAAAATATTTCAGGGTAAATGCTATGTGTTGCATATACCTTTTTCATTTTCTATCTGACTTTGATTCTGCGCTTGTCTCGTTTTAATTCACAGTATTTTACAGCACTACATTTGCCCTGTGATAACATTTTAATTCATTTTAATAGACCTCAACCTTAATGTAGAGATCATAACCTGGGTTTTATCCTGCTGCAATATGTTTAGTGAGATACAATAGATTTATACATATGATTTAAAGTATTACAACATATGTATGCAGTTCTAGATTTCAAAATGGTATTAAGGAATCATAAAAATAGATATATAGGGTTTTCCCTACACACAGCTCCTTGGTTGTGTGAGTTAAAACCTTAAATAAAAATTCTAAGAGCCATTAAACATTAAGAGTAAAGGGTTATTTTATTAACATTCATGGTAGAGAGAAAAAAAAGCACTTTTCAAGTTATGTTTCTAACAATTAAAACATACTGGAATAAAAGGGTTAACATGAGTTATAAGGTGTAGGCAACAAATTATACACCTCAAACTATCATAAGCCATTGAGTCCCCATTTGCAGCAACCAAGAGGAAGTGTCCAATGGTAGAAAACATAATTCCCTTGTATTCAAATTAGATCAAAATATGTGGATATAGCCAAAAAAATTAATTGGAAAATTTCTCAACATTTGGTCAAAATTACCAACTTGGGTCTTTCGGAAGACATGTTGCAATTCTGATGTCAATGCACCAATGTGGATTGTATACTGCATAAACTCTGCTGTTTATTTACTAAACAGTGTAAACTGTCAAAAAAAACTTAGGGCAACCCAATTCAGATGCAACAAATTTGAGCAGGGTTTGAGATTTTTCCCCAATACTTAATAAGCAACTCACTATAGGTCATGGTTTATTGAATAAACCCCACAGTGTCTTTTTAATTTGCTGAGAGCTAGAGAGGTGAGCAACCTATTGATTGAACCACTTTGTCACCCGAAAGCTTAAAAGGAAAAGATGAAAGAAACATTAAACTTTTGGCATGACTTTTATATGGAAAAACATGCCCAACTGTCATGATCTTGTCAAATTTAGTAATGTATGTACATTTTGCATTGTAGTTTTTTAATGGTTTGTTGTATTGAATTTACCAGGCATTAGAAAATACTAGGCCAAACTAGACATAATGGAATAATTGTCCAACTTTGCTATTTTTTCCCAAGAGTCAGTCTTTGCTTGAAAGGTTTGATTCTTTTGCAAATTATCCCAGTTTTGTTAATGGACTACTATAGTACCAGGAAAACAAACTTGTTTTCCTGGCACTATAGGGTCATTAGTTCCCCACCACCCTCAGGGCCCCCCTCCCGCTGGCCTGAAGGGGTTAAAACCCCTTCAGCCACTTACCTTTCTCCAGCGCCGGGTGAACTTTCCTCCCCCTGTTGACGTCAAATCCGAGTACGCATGTGCGGCAAGAGCCGCGCATGCATTCACACCACCCATATGAAAGCATTACTCAGTGCTTTCCTATGGACGTCCAGCATCTTCTCACTGTGATTTTCACAGTGAGAATCGCGGAAGCGCCTCTAGCGGCTGTCAGTGAGACAGCCACAAGAGGCTGGATTAACCCTCAGTGAAACATAGCCGTTTCTCT
The DNA here is from genome assembly GCA_933207985.1 of Pelobates cultripes. Classification (NCBI taxonomy): domain Eukaryota; kingdom Metazoa; phylum Chordata; class Amphibia; order Anura; family Pelobatidae; genus Pelobates; species Pelobates cultripes. The sequence goes on along the minus strand of OW240912.1, from coordinate 305,191,411 downwards.
GAAACGGCTATGTTTTCAGCTGCAGGGTTAAAACTAGAGGGACCTGGCACCCAGATCACTTCATTGAGCTGAAATGGTCTGGGTGCCTATAGTGGTCCTTTAATGTAACAAATTTATTTACATGTGTGTATAAACAAACAGAGGGACGGACAGACAGACAAAGAGAGAGATATATATTCCTACTTTATTCTGCAAAGTTAAATAGAACTTTTTTCTCGACTAGAATCATGAGCAAAATTTGCATTTATGAATCAAACATTGCAGTTTAAGGAATAAATATTGTCTAATTAAAGGCATGGAAGCAATAGACAAACAATTGTTAGCCAAAACCAATCCTATCCTAAAGCAACAAAGTCTTGTTTCACTTAGAGCATTTTACTGTGTGTTTTTCCCCATTTTTTCAAGTTTAACCTCTGTGGATCAATGTGCTTCCTTAAAAGACTTTAATAAATTAAAGTGCAGAGAGCTTTTTTCACCAGGCAGAAAAAGCTGATGAGACAGGTTTAGTTTAATCTCAGGCAATAGAAGTCATTAACCATTCTCTCAGGGATTAAAATATAGCTTGCCCTTTTCTTCTCTCACTTATCATTAGCATCACTTTAATCTCCCAGCGTTTCACACTGCTATTTTAATCATTACTTACTGCCTTTTGACAAGTGCAGAACATGCTTTTTCTCATTGAGGCAATATCCTGGTTTTAGCTGACAAATGTAGGACATAATGTAAAAATATCAAAGTGACATCTCTTAAACACACCTTCATCATAAAAAAATCTCTAAAGTTACAATATTCTTTTGTCTAACATTTTCATTGAAATTGTCATTTGAAAGATAGGAATGTTTAATGTTAAAGTTTTTCCACACTGTTCCACAGTAATACTTTTTACTTTGAAAGTGTCTGAAGCTAGCATCAACATGTTATTTCCTATTACACAATTCATTCTTCCTCCTTGTACCAATACAACCACAGAATAGGTTAGATTATTTGGAATATAATTCTTACGAAAACAGAACACAAAACATTTATTGTACAGTCCTCTCTGAAAGATAAATATGTGAAGAGGAAATGTTGTGTAGACTTACAGCAAAATGAGTGCTGCATTTAAGTTAACAGTCTGCAAAAATTCTACCATTAATTATAATATTAATGAAAGGGGAAGTTTCACTTTCCAGGAGTTTTAATATTCTCTATCCCCTAGTCTGCATTTACAATCATTCGTGAAAACAATTCAAGCGTGGTTCTGTGATAGGTTAGTTAATTAAATTTATCCCTGCTAGATATTCCATGGTTTACCACGGTTAACTGTAAGTGGTATTATTGGCAAGTGGAAGCATTTAGGAGAGGCAGCAACTGAACCACAAAGCAGAAGACCACGAAAAGTCACAGAGTGGGCCACCAAGTGCTGAGGCGTATGATGCTGATAATTCCATAGCTGAAGAGTTCAAAACATCCACTGAAATTAATATCAGCACAAAAATTGTGTGGCGGGAGCTTCATTGAATGGATTTCAATGGTCAAGCAGCTGCATGTAAGGCTCACATCACCAAGTACAACGCCAAATGTCAGATTGAATGGTGCAAAGAACACCATCACTGGACTCTGGAGCAGTGGAAATGTGTTCTGTGGAGTAACTTCTCTGTTTGGAAGTCTAGTAATTGAGCTTGGGTTTGGTGGATGCCATGAGAACATTACCTGCCTCACTTCTTGGTGCCAACTGTAAAGTTTGGTGGAGCAGAGATAATGGTATGGGGTAATTTTTCCCTGGTTGGGCTAGATCCTTTCCTTACTTCTAGTAAAGGGAATTTTAATGCTTTAGCATACCAAGATATTTTGGACAATGCCATGCTTCCAATTTTGTTGGAACAGTTTGGGGAAGGCCCTTTTCTATTCCAGCATGACTGCAGAAAGCATGGTACATAAAGACATGTTTGGATAAATTTGGTGTGGAAGAACTTGACTTGCCATATATATCCATGACCTCAACCCCATCGAACATTTTTGTGATGAACTGGAACGTCCAATATCGGTGCATGACCTCACACATGCTCTACTGTATGAATGGGCAAATATTCTCACAGAAACAATACAAAATCTTATGGAAAGCCTTCCCAGTACAGTGGAAGCTGTACAGTATAGCTGCAATGGGAGTCAGCAACTACATATTAATGTCTATGTATTTAGAATGCAATGTCATAAAAGTTCCTGTTGGTGTAATGTTCAGGTGACCCAATACGTTTGTCCATGCAGTGTATATGTATTTTTATATAAATGCATATATAGCTGAAATATGACTCATATTCTCAGTCCTCCTTTTTCCTGCATCCCTTATTGGTCCAACCCTCACGTACAGTGAACATGCATGCTTCACATATAACCCCAAACCATTGAGCCCATTCTAAGACTATCCCCTGTATGAAGAAATTGTAGAAAAAAAATGTGATATAATACAATTTTGAAAAAATATTATACAGGTATATATAAAATATACATGAGATTCTCCAGCTTGTCTTTGCTTCAAGAACAGCCTAAAATGGCCCATAATTTAAAATTCACAAGTCAAGTCATGGTTTAGTGAATAAACCTGGATACCATCCAATGAGAAAATAAAGAATGAAAATATTTCTTTTACTCAGTTCCCTGCCTGAAGATGTTCTGTAAACATATTGACTTTAAAAAATGGCTAGATGCAGTTTTAGAAAAGCATGGTGTAAATCACTGCAATTAATGCAAGTATTTTAATTAAAAAATGGCACGTTGATCTGAAGAGGAATCACATTGGCCTTTTATAGTGATTTTCATAATTGGAATTCAATTCTGAGTGTGTTCTTACTTTCTTTTGTATCATTAAAAGCAACAGGGATTTTTGAAGGGTTGAACTTAATAGACTTTTTTTGTTTCAACCTAAATTACAGCATGATGGCCCTATATTTACATTTCGAATAAACTGTGATTTATCTAAGGCACTGCATACACAGTGATTTGGTGCACATCAGAAAGCGCAATCCTAATTGTAGAGGAAATGTTATTGGTAGAGCCTTGAAGCTAGCGTTTTGGATATCACCACATTTTGTATTGTTACAGTCTAGAAATATGATGACTAATTCCGCAGCGCATTACAATATTATGAAAGAAGGGGAAATTTAGAATAAATGAGACAATTACACAGTGACACAGGAACAATAGGTAGATGCGGGCCCTGCTCAAGCATGCTTACAGTTTAGAGGAGGTGGAGTACAAAAACACAATAGGGCAGCAAGGGTGACAGCCATCAAACAAGGTGGGAAAGTAGCAGAACTGAATGTTAGAGTGGAGTGTGACTCTTTAGGAGAGCAAGAGACAGATATGGATAAGTATAGAGAAGTTATTCTGAGAGTCCATAAGAATTTCTGAACAGATGTGTTTTAATAATTCAGATTGTATTCACATTATGAATGTGAAAAATATTTTAATCTGGGCCAGATTAACATAGGGGCTGATGGAGCTGCAGCTCCAGGCCCATACCCATGGAATAGGCCTATTGGTAAAAAAAATATTTTTTTATTTTTTTTACTACTCTTCGCATGTGGATGTTGGGAAACAAAACTTGTGTGGACTGACAGACAATGAAATTATTTAATGTAAAGCTGACTTTGCGCACTATGCAAATGCTCTTGCTGCTTCAGTCTCTCTAACACTGTGACATGTTCCCTTTCTTTTACACTCACTACATACACCTTTTCTCTGTTCCAGACTGTATAACAAGAGCTTCTGCCTGCTAGTAAGAAGGTAAGGTAAGGAAAGGAGTGGACAAGTGAGTGCTAGGGGACAGTCTTTAGAAAGCATGGAGCGAGCGGATCATTAGAAGCATTTATGCCAAGCTCAAGGTGCTGTCTGCATAGTATGCCCTTAGTTGGCCAGCCTGCGTAACTGGCAGGCAACCTGACATGCATTCTTTCCAGGCTGACCCAATTCCTTGGGCAGATTTTTTGGGGCATGATTGCCCCTTTAGGCGGTTCTTGTTCCATGATTCGCGTCAGTGGCCAACCGTTTTAACTTGCCCACCGAAATCTTCTTTGACTGGACACTGCTGTTAGGGAGGTATGGATTTACTTGAAAGATGAAAGCGAGAGATTAGCATAGGATATGTATTTTCTTAAAACTATATCCTGTGAGTTTTCACTTCAGCACCACCTCTACCAGATACATGGTGCTTGGAAGGCATGACTGTTTTAGTGTTTTGTTTTTTTAAGATTCTGTAACTAGGCCCATCATAATTGTCAGCACCAGGCCCAATGGGCTCTTAATCTGGCCCTGATTTTATTGCTACACAAATTTTTTTGAAACAAAAAAAATATGTGCTGAAACAACAAATCCAATCTATGGAAGCCCCACCCCGCAACTTGCAGGACTTAAAGAATCTGCTGCTACTATCTACATAGATAAAAAAAAAAGGTTTTTAATATAGGTGTGTTTAGTCCCCACAATTTAAAATACTTGTCTTCCATGCCATTTTGGAAGTTACCAGCTAGTCACTGGTTATATAATTGTTTTTAAAAGTTGTGTGACTATACATTAAGATTGCTTGTGACTATATATTAAGATTGCTTGTTTCATGCAAAGAAAATAGGAAAACAATCACAAAACGTTACTCATGAGTTGCCTTAAGCATTTAATTTAATCCATCTGTAATGATCTCATCCTACCTTTAACTATTGTATTAAATGTAAAGGAAAAAAATATGTTGCACTATATATTTCAACAATAAAATCCGTTCTTAAGCTTCACAAGGCAGAACAATTCATTATTTGATCTCTCTCCAGGTTCAAAGTGTATTATTGCGCAACTTCAAAGACCTCCATATATAATCAAAGACAAACAGCTGTGAAAACATTCTTTTATTTCTAACTATATTATCATTTAGCAAGTAAGAATAAACCAGCAAAACTTGTCCAAACAATGAATCTCTTCAGGAGTGGTTTTTGTGCCTATAATTAAGTCACTTTTTATAAATGCAATGTTTTATATATGGAAAAAGTTTAGAATCTGTAAAGAAATCCAACATGACATTTTAGTATATATATTTAAATATGTTTCTGAATGCAAACATTAACATTTAAGTCCCTCTTTGTTCTTGCCATTCCCCAGTTATAATTTTAAAGTATTGTACTAGTCCAAAACATTTTAATACTTAATTCTAAAATTGAGTCTAGGGTTGCCAAACCTTTATTGACATTGTTAATGGATCTTGTGTTGTTGGTGATTATATAATGTCAATAGTAAATGGCTACAGTGAGACTCACAAGTACACACAAATATGTGAAACTGGGGATTATTAATTAAACTACCAAATTGCAAATACTAGGCCAAAATAATGAGCTGGAGAAACTGATAGATTTTATTTTCCTTTTTTTAGACTAAATTTTCAGTCCCTTCAATCCAGTTCAGAGACGAGACTACATTGGTTCCAAAAATTTGAATACTGGCAATACTAATAGCTTTAAAAAAAAAAAAAATGACTTTTATATGCACTCCTGTGCTCCTTAAATAAAACCCTACATGTAGCTTTTACTGAATAAAGAGTAAAAAGGTAGGGACAGCAAGTTCCAATGAATGTATGAATGCCTCTTTAATAAATATTCCCTTTTTTAATGGATAACATTGCATCTAATCTACTAATTTTTTACATAAGCAGTAAAAATAAAGCTCGGTCAGCAAATGCTTTGTTTGGTTTGCTTTATTACTACATAAACAGCATCAAAGTAAGTCTTGTAAAAGCAGTGAAGCAAGGTGAAAAAGAGCATATAAAAGATAAAAGTTCCGTGCCTAATTTGTACATTTATAATATGACTATGCGCAAAGATCCAGATTTTTACTAAATTAACTGCTTGCTTGTAGTGCAAGGATTTTTACAATACTTTTACCACTAGCTGAGTTGTCACCTCTGTAGATTTCCCCTAAAAATAATAATAAAAAAATATATATATATATATTTCAAATGCTACCCACAGTATTTAGCATTAATCCAAAAGAAAGGCAGTGAATTAATCCACTGGACACAATTTGAATTAATTAAATATTAATGGATTTCTTTCCACTGGTATATAAATACTATGTGCTGCTGGTCAATTGCTTTTTTCCATCACTTGGTACTGAGCAGTTCATATTTATGTCTGCCAAAAATAGTCGACTTTTCACCTCTTACAAGAATAATCAGAATGTTTTATCCAACAGCTTGAGTAATACTTTTTCCTTCTCTGATCATTCAATATTTTAACTACTTCTGGCCTTTTACTCCACACTCTACTCCATGTATGCATTTCCATCTAAGCTACTAAGCTTGCTATAAATTTGTCTCACACTTATACCAGCCAGACGGCCAGATTATGGTGAGAAGGTGCCACGGTATATCTGAATCTTTAAGTATGCTATCTATTCTTTACATATGTTTGCACGTGGGTTTGACGTTAAGATTCATGGGAAATAGAAACAGTCTCAGATATCTTATGTTGCACAGGTAATCCTGATGAAAAGTGCTGGAATATAAAAGATCGCACCTTACAACATCAGCAGATTCTCTTACAACATATGTCAGATTCATATACTTTTTATTTATTTTTATGTGTTAGTAGGACTATTCACACAGAGATCTGTGCATTTGTAGAGAAGAAAAGGACATTTTTGCAATATTTGTCATTTTGTTTCCTGTATATTGACATATTATTAAGGTCCTCACTATACTATATATATCACATGTCAGCTTCATATAAGGAGCAGAGGAATGATTTTAACTAATAAAGGATTTAAAGTAAAATGATTTATTATTATAAAGGTCTGACATGTTCTATGGCTTTCTCCAATAAAACTGCTTAATTTCAATTTTACAAAAAAACATGACCTTTTACATATAAGGTTACATTTTAATAAAAAATAATAACTGCATATAACACAAATAATACTCAAAAAAAATGTAAAATCTCATGGCAGGTAGATTATAGCAAACATTCACCACTGGAAAGAACTCAAATATTATTGCAAGGGCTGCTGTGTTCACTGTGCAGAGTCAACTAACAAAGCTTTAAACACATTTACAGTATGTTTCTGGATTAATGAATTTTGTCTGCGATTGAGTTATACAACTTGAAACGACAACATCAGCAGGGAAGACAGACACTCTTCAACCACTCTCAGTGAGAAACGGAAAATGCAATTAAGGCTCCCACCAGGGACAGACAGACCTAAACAAAAAACAGCTTCTTCACACAAGAGCTTTTATTTCATTCAATGTAGAATAGGGAGACCTAAAATTTTGATGGTGTGATGTTAGCATTTAGGACAACACATTTTCACATTTTCTCACAGCAGATCAAAGTAAATAATGTAAGGCCGGTGAGACAAAAGGGGGGAAAAAAGTCCGGGGAGTGTATTTTAAAGGAGATTACAGAAGACTTAGCAGAAGATTGAATGAAAAGAAGATACTTCGAAAAACCTAACATTAAGATGTTTTAGCACACTTACAACAAAAGACACAAATCCTCTAAAATCAACAGAAAACATGGAGTGACAGGCAACAACTGTGTTATATCAGGCTTAGAACATGAAGAAAATCTAAAAAATATATATTTGAATTGCCTTAATGTTATACGTGGAATATTGTCAAATTTAAAAACACGCATTTTACAGTGCTTAAAAAAAACCAAATTAATTTATTAATACTTGACATTTCAGTGGTTTATTGTGTGAAATAGCTAACGTTTAATCTTTCATTGTCTCTACTAATAACAGGATTTGAGAAGATCCACATTAATCTGTTAAACTGGCATTGAGCTGTATTCCTATTTTCACCAGCATACTGATTTATAAGAACAGAGATTTTTGAAGCATACACAATATGAGCTGACCTTCAGACATATTAGGGAATAGATTAACCAATATTTATAGCAGGTGTAGGCAACCTTCAGATGTATTGGACAACATCTCCCATAAGGGTTTTACAGTCATAATGATGGAAAAGCATCAGGGAAGATGTAGTCCACAACATCTGGCATGACAAAGGCTACCTACACCTGATATAGGGGAATCAGCTACAGTTACATATATTTCATCTTCTCTCCCTCCAGCCAGATATTTGGTTAGACAAATATAGGTGATGTGCCTTATTTCTAGGTTCTTTCGGACTGGAAAATTATAAGGATCTTATGTGACTCATATAAAAATGTGCTCATGTGACAAACTAACCCTTGGTTCTTGGAGGCTCTTGAAGCTGGCAAGTTTAGCATTATAACACCAATGTCACATTAAAACAGAAGACAAGCTAGAATAAGTGGTGCTTTGTGCCATTCTGTAGATGGGCATCTTCATGAGACAGATACATTGTAGTAATCCCAGTAGGGTCCAAGGGTAACATATCAAACATTTACATATTTAATTCTGTTTTCACATAAACTGATGACACAAGGTGAGGTACATCAACTCTTTAATTGTGTTGCATTTTACAGAAGCTTCCACTAAACATGAGAGACTTGAACAGCTGTTTTTTTTTTTAAAGGAACACTGGTTTTGGTGCCAGGGGTGGCATCAGCACACTGTTGTGGTTATGGATCATGGAGTGTTCCTTTAATTCCACTACAAACAGTGCTTCTACGCAGTTCCTGAACAAAACCAATGCACTTAGGCCCTTCTGTCAGAATAAGGAGAAGCAGACTTGGCATAGTAGAGAAAGGACACTATGTATTTCTGGCTCATAGCGTTGGCTGAGTTGAACAGACTTTAGATGGGCAAAAAGTCAAAAACAGGCGAGGAGACAAATCCACATAACTAGCCATGGTCAGGGAAACAGAGGTACACTGGTCGATTAGCCAAGCCAAGGTCAAGGGTTACAGAGTTACAAGCGGTCAATAAAGTAAGGAATGCAATTGACTGCAGAGTAAAATGAGACATATTTATCACACACATTAGTCATCTCTTAGGCCCATATCTCTTCAAATGCTCTCTCATGGTGAGCACGTCATATTGATAGAGACTGCAGTAATATGTGACACCTCCAGACTGCAACAGCCTCCTCCTGTCCATTAATACATAGCATGAGTAGGACTATCCACACAAACATCAATTATTGACCTTTAAGTTTAGACAGCCCTCCTCTGGGATAACCAGAAGAAACCCGTATATAAAGATTTTAATAAAATAGTATTTGTAAGTGAATTTCCAATCTTTGAGCATTAATAGAATTATAAATTCATTGTAGACTTGTTAGTTGACTAAATCATGCATATGCTCACACACACACACACACACACACACAATATTGTATTACTACTATAATTGCTAGAAAGGGCTTTTAGTGCATCAATTTATATTAAACTGAATATATATTTACTACATATATTAAAATTGCACCAGTATTTCCCCCAAATTGCATTATTTAAGCGTATGGTTTGTTTGGTATATTGAAACTGTTTGGGACTGAACAGCTTTAATATATTATATAAAATAAAATGCAGTCAATATCCATTTCATCACAAATACTGCAAAGCTAAACAGAATGGCATGGCATATTCATGATCAAATTCATTATTTTTTTTAAAGAGCCTCCAAGTGGATCATAGTACAAAAAAAATAGATAAATTATTGTAAAGTAATATATGTGCAAATATAAATGTTTCACACTTTGTTTTAATCAACATAATCTTGTAACAAAAATGATATACTCTGTTTATGCCTTATATAAATTACTTTCAAATAAAAAATTTCCTTCCTAAAATTTAATTGGTGTAAAGCAGTGTTCCAGAAACCATCACAGGTATCGATTGAATATATTTATGGCTCAAATGCTTCACTTTAGTCACTTAGTTATTTACTGTAAACTACCCCGTAAAATTCACTTTCAGCAGAATCAATTTCATCCCTGTATCCAAATGATGCAGATACCCGTTTTAATTGCTTAAGTGAATGTGTATAAATATTCTTGATTACCTTTTAAATGTCTCTTTTCCATAAATAAAAGCAACAAAAAAAATAAAAATCACCACCTGTGAATACACACATATATATATGTATATCTTACAATTTGTACAACTTTGCAGTGATTTAGTATGGTGATTTGCATTATAGTGCTGACTTTTATACATTCTAACAGTTCATATAACATAGTAATATGCAAAACAAAAGATCTGATAGTTGTGTTCCAAACAAACAATGTCAACAGATTTCTAAGTGCAGTACATTTATTAATATGTTTCCACAGCATGACTGTTCAACCACAGCAACTGCTTTACAGACAAGAATCCTGGTTTCATGGGTTCAAATTGACTTAAGACCAAGTACTTGAGAAAGACTGGATAAACAAATCTGCATGGAATTCAATTACAGCTCAACCAACCTCTTTCTGATTAACTACATCCACCTGAGGACTGTCAAGCAAAAGGCACTGGAAGGTACTGTTCTTTGTTTAACTCAATGCTATTACATCGGCTGGTTAGAACGCTGGTAGAACATCACTGTCTTAGAACTGGGCAACCCAGGTTTAAATCCTGGTTAGACTGATGCTAGATTATAAACTAGTTTGAGCCTCTAAATCTACCCTCTCTATAATTGTAAAGCAATGTGGAATGTGTTTGTACTATATAACTGCTAATAACGCTGAAATTATATAAATTCAGCATACCATCCAGTAAGTAATTAACATTCAAGTTTACTAATAGCATGTTTAGCCCAGAAAGTGGACAGTCAGTGAATATATGCGTACTTGCTTTGTTTTAATTTAATTTTGTTTACTTACTTTATTTTAATTGCATTAGGGGGTGATCCAGCTTAGTTTGTTAATGCCCCACGTTTAACATCTATCCAGTCCTCTAGATGCACTTTTGATACCGGATAATGACATCTCTGCCTTCTGAGGTTGATATAATTAATTCCATAAAGTTTGACAATAGTAACATCTTTAAATCTGCCCGTGACTGTTAATTCAAAGAGCACTTAAATTCTTTAAATCCTCTGGTTAAAAATAAATAAATAAATGGAATAGATGTTTTCAACTGAAGTGGCACTTAAAATCAGTACTTTATTTAAAAAAATCTAAATTAAAAGCATTATTTGACATATAGCCACAGCCAATGTGCTAGGAAAAAACACTAAAAAGGAAAAAGTTACACATACACCCCAGTGACATACTCCTTAGATTTTATGTGTTTCATGGCATTCACAAGGAGACTACCCCAGTGTAGGAATAAAAATAAGTTTTATAGCTTTTTGTAAATTTTTATTGAAAAAAGAGGACCTTCTAGCCTAAAGTAAATAAGGAACATGTTAGCATTGAATTAAAATAAATGCGGGGGGCGGAGCCAGCAGTGAAGCAGAGCAGACGCATGCTTATGGAGTTCTGCTCTATCGACAAAGACAGCAATATTACCCACTTAAATTGCACGGATCACCCAGGGAGAAACTTACACAGGCCACCTGAACATACCATGGGCTGCAAATCGAAGAGTCCCAAGTCGGATATGACTTCCAGCAGCCGGGATATCGTCAAACTCCTCTGGCACTCGTTCCAGGCTGCAAGTTCCAATATAGCGTCGTATGGGGATCTTCCTACTCCTTAGAGGATATTCTCCCTGATATAGGTGAAGGAGCCTCATTCACTACAGTGTTGGAGGTTAGTCATGCCCCTGCTGCAGACCGAGAGCAGTTAACTACTGCAATCCTTAAGGCTATGCTGAATGAACTGCGCACTAATATCGCAGCCGATATCTCCCAGTTCAAAGCGACAATTGAGGGAGCCACCATGTGTATCACGCTATTGGAGGCCACAAGTAGTGTCCAAAATTCCAGACAAGCAGCTGTGGTACGACAACTGGAAGAGGTCCAGCGCCTGCAGCGGGACATGGAGACCCATGTAGACACATGGAGAAACAACGGAGATTTTGCAATATGAAACTCTGTGGCATACATGAGGATATAGGAATGGAAGAATTGCTGTACTACCTCCGACAGCTCTTCGCAACTCTACTGCCACCCAAGAAGGCAAAAGTGCTGAGGCTGGACAACATGTTTTGCCTCCAGAAGCCGCCGAATGCCCCAACATCTGCCACAGCGGACCTAATTTTACGCCTCCACACTACGCAAAAGAAATCCCAGTTCCTCATGGCATCACAGGGAAAAACCCTAGTTGACTTTGAGGGCTCTAAACGCTCCTTCTTTCACAGCCTCACAAAGAAAACTCTAGCATGGCAGAGATCGATGAAGCCACTATTGCAGACCCTACAATCAAAAGATGTGACCTGCCGCTGGGGCGCACCCAGGATGCTAACCTTCTCCTCCAAGGCACAACCCATAGAGTAAGAAGCACTCCAGAATTGGAAATCTGTGTGGGCAACCTGGCCTACTCACACGTAAGGGAGCTACAGACAGGAGGCTTGCTAGCCTGGATCTCCCTGAGATAGCGGAATTCACACCACAACCTCCCCAGGGACATTCCTCTACAGTGGCAGCCACTTGACTGTTCCCTGGTGTGCTGCCTGCTGGTAGCGATATCATCTTTCTCCTTACTATGACAGGACACTTAAGGCCCACTCTTACATGGCGAGCACCCACATTATTACACTATAATTTGGGTAAATGGTTCTCTATCAAGAGGGGGTAGGCTGCACTCCCAAGCGATTTCCCAGCTAGCCCTCGTACATGTTCTACTTGTATGACTCTACCTTTTTCCTAAAAACTAAAAATCCCTCTCTCAACATGATTCCCTTATATATATTGTTTTAATGTTAAATTGATGTCTAACACTTGAAATGTCTGTATTATTTTCTTTGAAAGCTTACACGCTTGTGAAGTGAGCTATAAATAAAGAATTTAAATTAAAAAAATGTTTTAAAAATGTTTAAAAAAATGTAAATAAATACTTAAATATTTAATACACAAAATAATTAATTGTATGGTGCTACAGCAAGTTATATATACAAGATAATACATTTTTGCCAAAGAAACCATGATGAATGAGAGCTACTCAAAAACAAGAGTTTTATCTCCTCGGTCCATAAGATATCACGGTTTGCACTCTGAATCCATTAAAATTTTGGCTGGGTGTCAGAATCTCTCCTGTAAACAATATAGAGATCTGCCAAAAAGCTTAAGGAACCAATTGGACAATTTGTCCTAAAATTATTTTGAGGAAACTTAAATGATCATGATGTCATGAAAGCTAACTTTGGAAATGTATGCTGTCCTTTCAATATTGGGTCTGTCCATGAGTGGGCTGTTTGCACTAACTTTGTACGTTATGCGTGAAGCAGCAATCTTAAAGAAAAATAAAATGTTACACTTGAACAATATTTTATGCTTTTCTCTAAGCTCTGATTAGCAACTGATATGTGAAAATGAGGTGGGAAGGTTGTTCAAGTTAGTGATGTCAGTAAGATCAGTGCGCCTGAGGTCTCGAACTGAATATTCACATGGTGTAAAAATCTGCTGGGACACTTATTTTCAATGAGATTAACACAGTAGTAAATTAATAACTGCATAGTAACTGTATCAGAAAATGTTCTATTAAGTATCCAAGTAAAAGGGGGACAACCATGATCTTCAGAGCACACAATGAAGGGCTATAATATAATAAACATAATAATAATAATAATGATAATAATAAGTATATTTTATGACACTGATCTCTCTTCTACTTCAAGTATAAGCAAATATATTAATTTCTGGAGCACACATATTACAGTGCTAAATAACATTCTCACAGCTGTGATGTAAGCAAAAAAGAACATTGAAATATAAATGAGAGATCCATCCACGTGAACCAATCTATTACTTTGCAATGCCAAACATAATGACTTTACACTAGGGATCCATCTTGCAAAGAAAATTGTGTATTTGTGTTTGTTTGCAAGTCTTGTTTGTTTGTGCTAGTTTTCAACATGTTTAAAAACCTCTGGTAACTAGCAGCATAATTTGTCCATCAGACTAAAATGCAATATTTTTAAATAAAAAGCGGTAGGATTTATATAAAATTGTACTTAGAACAGCATAATGAATGTCGTTACGAACAAAGAAACTTTTGTGATCACAAACAATGTTAAGTAAACTTTAGCATACAACTCCCCAATGGCAAAGGGTTAGACAAATCTTTTCATACCATGACATGCCCATGGTATATCATGATAGGGTTTAAAACAATGTCTCCTTTATTGTGTTCAACATTGTACATTGTAAGATATTCCACAACATTGTACAAACACTAATGCATTCGTCAATACAGTTTGACTTTTTTTATTTTCCCCTAGAAAGGACAAATAAGTTATTTGTTACACTAACCTGGAATATTTTAGAGAGATTATAATGTGTTTCATCTGGGGGATGCAAATAGAGTAGGATGTTTTATAATTCAACAAGCAGAGGACTGCTAGAGGATAACAAATGACTTCATGGCAAACTGCTTTTCAAATTCTTTCAGAATGTGATATTAAAAACGACTGTACAAACAGAGATAAGGAGTGAATGGTACTCCAAGCAAGTTTATTTTAAAGAACACATTCTGCAACAACATTTTAAGTAATAGTTATCCTACGGATAGTTCATTTTGGAACAGTAATTTAATTTCCTTTTGTAAAGCAAGTGTCTGGGGCTGAGAAGTAGAATTCTGAATATCTTTTAAAATATGGACTATGTTATGAGAGGGGAGAGAGTTTATGTTTTATACTAGTTTGAAATATTTAGTCTGTTTTATATATATATATGCCACAAGTAAGTCTTATATGGTTAACATAGTAGATTTAACCTTTTAAATAAACTATATTGGTAATAAAATTGTTCACATGACAAAACTACTATTATGTTGTTTTTGCTTTTACTAAATTGCTTATATTTTTTCTCTGACATTAATTAGTTTTAGCTTTGGAATGGATAGCCAAAAATCCTTTAGAGAATCATGCCAACTTTTCAGTTGTTAATCATTAAATAGAACTAACATGCCACCTTTTGCCTTCAGAAATATACATTTTCTTATTCATGTTCACACTGGAATATACAATTAGGTAAATTGCAAATTCCAAAATCATGCAGCTGTTGCTTAACATACATTTTCTATTTATTGCCATGGGACGTCAAATACAGGTATTCCTAATGCTATAGTGCCCTGGTGGCCATTTTGGCCTTAAACTGCGGGATGTGAAAACTGTATTTTACATACCTTTTCTTCCCTTGCAGCACCGGTCTCTGCAGGGAAGCTCCGCCTCCTTAACTCAGATCATCGAGATTGATAATCTCAGCCAATCAAATGCTTTCCCATAAGAAAGCATTGGCAAGTGCAACAAAATCCTGCTGATCTCAGCTAGTGAAATGCTTCTCCACTGGAATAGTCAGTGTTTATGTTGCTATGGCTGCAAAGAGGGACTCTATGGCCAAGAACCACTAAATTAAGATGTCATTGTTATGTGAATATAGTGTCCCTTCACTTACCATAGTTATGCAGTTGAAAAGTTTTAATTCCAGTCTCTTTTGATATTAGATGCTTTTTGTAAAGAGGTAGACCATTTCCAATTTTAAAGTTGATTATAGTACACTGCATCAATTTTATTGACACACTAATATAATATTAGTATAAATACTAATTAACATAATTATATATAAATTATATTAAAATGTTCTATTTTAAATTATTAGTTTCTGTTTGTTTTAATTGTTCTGTAATGAAGAAGTGTTAAAGAAATATTAATTTAAAATTATGTTCATAATCATTTATAAGGGAATGTGCTTAATGTTGACGTTTTTCTATGAGAAATATTACATGAATTTTATATAGCTTTCTAAAACTGATTCTAACTTGTATTTATTATTTTTAAGTCTGTTCAACAGGGCCACAAACTCTGATTAGCTGTTGATATCAAATGTTCTCTGTAACTTTGCTTTTCTATTGGTAACTGTCACAAAGCGGGTCATAAATAGTTTTGCACCTATTTTGAAAATGGTTTCCGTTGCTTCTTTTGTGTTGTAACTATCATTTTTAAATGTGTCATTTTTTTTTGTAACTCGATAAATTTATCAATCTTTCCATTACCTTTTCATCCGAAAGTGTTTTATATTTCACTTCCCTTTTTTTCATCACTCAAAATTTTACATCTTTTTTTTTAATTCAATATTTCTGGAAAAAATGTAGAACTTTAGAAAGTCAAAATTTTTAGACCATTTTAAGGGAAACTTTATAAATATGAACAGATTAAGGAACAAAAATAAAATTAACTTTCCAGAACACTTTGATAAATCAAATGGGATTTCAGGCTACTTTTTTGTTTGATTCTTGTTCCATTTTCTAGGTAATTATGGTACCATGCCAAGCATGCATTGATACTATCTTCAGCGTTACATTTTTAAGTCTCTGCTAGTCCAGAATTCCCACTACTATTCTTTAAGATGATCCGTGCAATGTGCACACCTTTAGGATTAGTCCTGAAGTTTATACTATCGAATTGTTTTCTGAACTCATGGAATCTCCAGTATCCTTAGATTTGATATGCATACTAATATGTTAAATCCTAGTATGTGTAATGGTATTCTGAGCATACTTGTAAGTATTCCTGAAACATGGATGCTTATTAGTGTATTCATACGATGGGCTTCAATTTGTCAAGCTAGTACCAATCTTTATTCCTGTGATGTCTTAAAAAATTTGGAAAGGTACCTGTTGCTGAACCAGTACTGTGCAATTGACTAATGTCTATGTTTACTGCTTCTGCCCATCGTATCAACAGCAGAGCATAACAATGTGGTGGAGGGTTTGGTCCTCTGTGATAGACTGCTAGGGTACATGTCTGATCCATGAATGCCATTCCCTTTACCTGAGCTGAATCAGTTAAGTCTTTCAGGAGGATTTACCATTGCCCTAATGGGCACAACGGTAGTCTGATAAAATGTATGAACTTAAAATGACATTGTCATATTATTAAGATGTTGTTTCCTAAAGAAACAAATATGCATGGAGAGTGGCTGGAAGATATATTAGAATATGGGACAGCAATTGTCTAAGGCTAAAGTCCATCAATATTCCTACAAAAATACTTGTTTTCTTGTATTTCATTACAATAAGTGTCCACCATAGTAATTCAATCTGAATTCCAATGTTCCCATTGTTGAGACAAGCTCTAGTCTAATCGATGCATCTTGAAATGACTCCATCTCTGTAGAATACTATATTTTATTAGTACCAATATTTACAGTATACATTTTACATCAGTTATCCTTTCATTTATAAAGCAGTGCAAAGCAAACATCACTCAGTATACCTTCTCAAGGAGAGAAAAAAGCAAACACTTGAATTCATATAATTAACAAAAGTTATTTATACTTTCTAGGCTTATGGACTAATAGGAAAGCGCACTATACTTGTGATCACAAGTTTATTTCCCCAAAATAAATTGATGCTACACTCATGGAGATATAAATGATGTCACACCCATTTCTGCCACATATGTGATGAAATTTAAACCATGCTCGTGCATTTCAGCCATTTGATATCTCAATCACAAATGAAGCCTTTAACTAGCTCTATAAACTACTTTCGTGGTAGTGCCTCTAATATGCTTAGATTTAGAGAATAGATTTTCCAAATGATAAAAAAGGCATAGAATATTTTTTTTTTTAAAGTAGCTCTTAAAAGCAAAATTTGTCACAGTTGTAAAGTAGTGTAAAGTAGTGGATTGCCAGTTTAAATACCATCTACAAATTAATCAAAACACTGAAATGTATTCAGATGTTGAAGGCTGTATAACCAGTTAAGATAACTCTCAACTTGTTTTGCTCATGATGCACTCGAGCCCTCTACCCCACAAACACATAAAGCACAGAAAATTGGCACTGGGATAGCAGATGTTTGTAAACTACATTCATGGTGATGCTCAGTCAGTCTAAAGCTAGCTGTGCATCATGGGAAATGTAGTTCACAAATGTCTGAAGTGACAAGGATAGCCATCACTGATCTATAACATTAAACCAAGTTTCATGCGTCATTGATATTTTTTTTCTATGATAAAACCAAGGTTTACTTCTTTCACCCTGCACATGTGTCGATTTGATATAGAAGTCTGTGGCCTGTGGGGGAGACACCACTTGCACAGGCACACTGAGGGGAAGGTGGTGCTGAGACTGTACTAAGGATCATGTGCCAGAAGTGTTATTGTGTCAGGTTGATTTATTGAATGAGCAGCTCTTCACAGAATGTTCAGAGATATTTATTTCCCTAAAGGCTGTACAGAGATATGAACAGACCTGCATCCACAGATGTCATCATTGCTCATTTTACCGAGTCATGAAATTTTCTCAACTGTAATTTGTCCATCTAAAACTGCTGTTACAGAGCAATGTCATCCTTTCTTCATCATACTTTTGATACAACGCACATTTAGCAATGTTACTTTACATTACTTAAGAGCACAATCACATTTTATGAAATGTATGTATTCTATACTGATGCCCACGTTGCAAGATTGTTTTAATTTTTTTAAATCCACAGCCACGTAATAAGCATAGAATATTACTTTTTCTAAATATTTGAGATTAAATCACAAATAGGTTCACCCTGTCAAATACATTTTTCTATATTTAATTCACATGCAAATACATTTAAGAAGCTGAAGATAAGGGATTATATATATATTAAAAAAAAAAAAAAATATATATATATATATATATATACACGTGTGTGTGTGTATGTATATATGTGTGTGTGTGTATGTGTTTGTATGTATATATGTATACAAATAGGGTAAATTTCAAGGACTTGCTTTACATTTTCTGCTGGGAATTTGTTATTACTTTGTCATTATGAATAAAAAGCTCCATTTAGGTATTTTTGTTCGCACAAGCTTAAACGATGATAAAATGCTCATAAAGCGCTACAATTACATTTTCTATACCTGTCAGAAAGACACCAAAATGACTGTGCTTGTACTGTGTGTCAGGTTTTGCTGTTATATTTAAATATGTTAATATTTCTCATTAAGCCATTAACAATAACCTTCATCCATTTGTGAAAAACATTTTGCCAAGCATGCATATAAAAAATTAGCAAGTGAAGCAAAATCACCTTAATTTGCTTTGGACCAGCAAATAACCAACTAATTTGCAGCAATCCCTGCCAAGCACTCATATTAAATGCTTCATGCTTTTTTTATGACCTCTGTTGC
Organism: Pelobates cultripes; assembly: GCA_933207985.1. Classification (NCBI taxonomy): domain Eukaryota; kingdom Metazoa; phylum Chordata; class Amphibia; order Anura; family Pelobatidae; genus Pelobates; species Pelobates cultripes. The sequence continues at coordinate 305,172,260 of OW240912.1, read as the reverse complement.
ACCTCTTCTTCCCAGGCCCTGAATCATATGATCATTAACATATTGCAAGGTCTGAAACTTTATTTTTTACATTCTTTAATTAATGCCTGTTTATAGAAGGCCATAGGACTTCAAATCCAGTTAATGAAACTTTGCTCCCCCAGGCCTCTAGAGCCCAATAGAGAGACATCTTCAGTGTTGTTTTAGTAGTTTTTTTCCAACTGTTTGTTTATACACACTTAATTGATCTCTTTACTCCCAGAAGCATTGCAGAGACACAACCTGTTCCTAGGCAAGCTAAAGTTTATCCCTTTTTATAAAATCTCCTGATTGCCCAAGGTTATCAGTTTTAATTTAAAAGATGAAGACTCAGCTGTAACTGTGTCACATGTTTCCAAATATAAATGATACAATAAACCCTAAAGTGTTCATGTTTTACACATTTGTACACAGTGGAGACTATCACAAATGCAAAACAAATAATAACTCTGATGAGATGCCTAAAATGTTTTTATTTTTGAGATTGCTTTGGAAATGAACAAAAATAAACAGTGGGGGGGCGTGTTCCAATGACAAATATACTGTGGGTACGAAATCCTATATAGTAAACGTCAAATAAATACATTAAAGTACTTAATGCTTTCCTTTTGCCAGCTACATCGTCTGTGACAAGAATTGTTATTTCAGTGATCACCTTTCTCGTCTCTCTATCATAATTCAATTATAAAAGTAATTGGAATGGAGCTGCGCACTGATGCTATATCTTAATAACAAAGACAAACATTCTTCAATGGCTCAGACCATTTTATACACGAGGCAATGACAATTTTGCAGAAAGCTATAAACTGCTAAGAGATATAATATAATGCTATACTATTGTCACATACCTACAAAACTATATATATGTATATTCTTCTCTGCAGGCATATAATTTAATTATATATTGGCACGTGACCGAGAAACCGTGACTTCATTTTGGCAAATACACTGTTTGACTTGCATCCTAAATTAAAGGGACACTATAGTCACCAGAACAACTACAGCTTAATGTAATTGTTCTGGTGAGTATAATAGCTCCCTTCAGGTATTTTCATGTAAACACTGCCTTTTCAGAGAAAAGGCAGTGTTTACATTGCCCCTAGGGACACCTCCAAGTGCCCACTCCTTAGATGGCCACTGGAGGGGCTTCCTGGCTCAGGGCTGTAGGCAGCCGTATAGTTCAGCGTCCCCACGCTCTGCATGGGGACGCTGAATTTTCCTCATAGTGATGCATTGATTCAATGCATCTCTATGAGGAGGTGCTGATTTGCCAAAATGGCATTTGGCTCCGCCCCTTGCCAATTTTAGCCAATCCAATGCTTTCCCCATGGAAAAGCATTGGATTAGCTAAAAATCTGCAGTTTGATGATGTCATAATGGGGGGGGGGCTAGTGACGGCAGACCCGTGGAGAGCTGAAATTAGGTGAGTTTTAACCCAATACATGTTTGTGTTCCTGACCCTATAGTGATCCTTTAAAGGGATACTCCAAATACTAAACATGTCAGAGTTAGTCTGACAGTGCATGAAAAAAAACTATATCTCCTACTACATCCAAGAGAAAATTAGTATTTCCCATAAACCTTTGCACAGCATATTCTCTTTTCCAGTGAATGGCAAGCTAACTTCTGCTAAAAGCCACTTCTCTATTCTTATTCACCATTCTACTGTCTGATTCAAAAAAATTAGAATACAAGAAACCTTAATTCAAATTGCAGTGTTTTTTATTGATTTTTTGTTCCCTTTTAAAATCAACCGCCTGCTATAAGTGGCCGATTGCACAAAGACAAGCTTTTGTTTCAGTCACATGAATTAGAAAACACAGTGCATTGACCTGGTTTATGGGAGGACCAGTATTGGCTACAATATTCCTGGAAAATTGCATCACATAACAAACTAAATACACCAATTAAGAAGAGGTACCAAATTATCATGTATGCCACCTTTCTGAATTAACAAGAGCAGATATATATTTTGCCTGGTTTGCAGCAAAGCGATTGAAATATAAATAAAACACATCTCAGGAGTTCGGTGCTTTAGTAAACTCTATCAATTGCCGCCTTGTTGTGTGTGGTATTCATGTACCAAAGGTTTTCTTAATTATTTGATTTCCTTAGTGCAGAATGCTGCATACTTCATAAGAGTACTTGTTAGGTGCTGCCCATCAGTTTATATTAGTAATGTGTGTCTTGTGGTACAAACCAGAATTAAACCCCTTGACATTAGTGGACATTTGAGATGTTGCTTACTGTTCTGACGGTTTCTCTTGAAGGTGCAAGCCTGATGGAGTTAAAGGGCACAGCAACATGAATACAAGTAGGCTATAACCCTAAATTTAGCCGATCCACTCGCTACTTTGTTATAAATTGTACTGTAATAACACTGCAATTCTATGAATGCTGCAGTATAATAGCAATATTGCTCATTTAAAACCTGTTTAACGAAAATGTTTTCAAAGGATTACGATATTCCAACTCACTATTTCATCCTTTAGAAAAACTCAAAAGATATAACATTACTATAGTTACTTTGAAAATATGTCCTGGACAATACATTATTGTTACTTGAATGGTTTTCATTTTAACGACTTTGGAGAGATGAAAGGCCCGTATTGAACATGTATTAGACATCCTGACAAATGAACCACAGGTTACAGGTCCATCATATTTTTTGTAAAGCACATCTCTTCATAATACCAATAGGCGGCATGTTTCAGTTGCTGTTCGCATGTAGTATTCGTATGCTCCAATGTTCTTTTTTGATTAATGAACTAATTTCCTACTTGTGCCAACAGGTGTCCAAATATGGGTTATCCATAAATGTGCATAAGTTATATGAGTTCAGGACAAAATGGTAGATCTTTAAAACTTTTACTAATAATTGATTTGTCTTGCTAGCTTAATTTATATGTATACGCCTTTAAATAACAATGATTTTCAAATCAAAATTCCATAAAGTAATATATAGTAAATGTTTAAGATTTAGCCCGACCCATATTTTAAATATTTTTAAACTATTTAAGTTTCCTAAAATATAAATATGTATATATATATATATATATATATATATATATATATATATATATATATATATATATATATTGTAATATTTGACAGAAAACTTTTCCTTTTTTTTTTTTTTATTTATGTGCTCATATTTTTTTATTTATTTTTTTTGTCTATAGTTTATGAAATAATCTTCCAAAGGTTTGGAATCCTGAAACCTGTAAACAAAATCTGTGGAGCAGATAAAATTTTAAATGGCACAATGCAATTAAGCTGAATTCAATTTCAGCGCACCCTGTCCATCTGTCAGAGGGAAACAAAAGCTGAGAAACACCATTATTGCTGAATCCCTTCTCTTGTTAATTTGCTTGCTGAGAGATTTCAATTTCTAGGAAGTGCACAAATTAGTGTTCAGTCAGGGCTAGATCCTTAGTAAGTATGAGCAGATGGTGGAAATCAACCCTAATCAAGTGGCCAAATACTTTTTTTCTGTCTGATTAAAGTATTTTAATTCTCTAATTTTATCTCCTTTATGGCAAATATATTTAACTGATTATTCCTAGAAGGACATAGATGTTTTATTATGTTGCTTTTATCACTGTCAAACCCCTCCTAAGAAAATAATAATAATTTTAAATGGTCAGAAAATGAGGAAAATGTTCTACAATTAGGAGTATGTCTTCATTGTCTAAAATGAACATTTCTGCAACAGAACAGAATTATAAACATATTACTATGTGCGATCCCATCACTAATTATGTATGTAGATAATTATGAGATTTATGGCCAGAAAGAACAGCAAATACAACAAACATGATTTAAAGGGACAGTACACTAAAACAAGATTGAATAAAATATCAAAATCAGCAAAAGTGATAATGTCTGAATAATACAATGCATTTTACTTTTCAATCATGTGGGGATAGCTCCCTACACTGTAAGTGTATTTCCTTCTGTTTTTAATTTTTAATTTTGAAATACTGCACCATAAATTGCTCCTCTCTTTTTCCACTACATGCCACTTGGAGCTGCTTGGAGGGGGGATCTGGATCTTCAAGTCAATGACAGGTCTCATGAGGGTTGCCTGGAGGAGTTCTGTTGAGCCCACATGTCAAATAAAATCTCTGTACCAGTCTTACAAAAAGAGATAGGAAACTTTTCTGATTTTTTTCATAAAGAATTATTTAAAAATTGGCCAAATGTGAGATGGGAGGTGTCATCAACCAAGAATCAACCAAGAATCTCTACCACCATAACTCCAACCCCTCCAGTCGGCTTCTGCTGCAGAGTCAGCATGGAAACTTGATATGAAAGCAAAGGGCATTGTGACGGACCACCCATTCACCATGGACTAGTACATGTCTCCCAACCACAACCTTCCTCTGAAAGGACTATGATCACCCCTGAAACGATCCATACCATGCCTCCTGGCCTAGTGCACCTAATCAGTGCTTCAGAGAAACCTAGGGACCTGCGGGGTACCTGCAAAGACACAGTGCGCCCAACCAGGAGCTACCTACAAATCCTCTGGAACTTTAGATCGGATCTGGTCAATCTTTACTGAGGATGTTCTCAGTCCCAGGACCCCCAAACAGACGGCTATTTGGAGAGATGATCAAGGAGATGGTAAGATACCATCAAAAGTGACTGGGACTTTCCACCCGGTGCTCTGGAACTTTTTGCACTTTTTGGACAGAATACTGTTTTAGGATATATTATTGTTAGGTGCTGAGGTGTCTGACAGCTAATAAAGTTAACTTGTTAGGTACCAACAGTTGGCGCCAGGGCTGCATGCAACCTGTATAGCAAAATCCCATTGTTTTGTTGGTGACCCCCTGTTGGGGACCTGTGTATGTAAAGGAAACATTTGTGGAATAAAGTGTGTGTTTACCTTTACATCAAGCCTCGGCTGATGACTAGGGGGAAGCTATCTGGGGACTTGCACTAAAAAAGAGAGGGAATCTCCGGAGGTGATAGTTTGGTCAACTAGCAAAGGGCCACCATAGGTATAAAATCTATGAAATGCAAATTACTATTTTACTTAGAGTAAAAAATGTTTTTGGTCATAATTTGCCATTTTAGTTGTCAGAGCTCCCAGGGATAGAAGATGCCATTACTAAGCTAGTAAAGTTAAATTATATTTTATGGGTTTTTAAATTTGATTTGGTGGGGTAACCTAAGCCACCCCCATTTATAAATTCCCTTGATGGTGGCAGCTATTGATACTGGAGACTGGAGACATATATGGGTGGTGTCAAGATACATTTTTACTATCATTATTATGGTCTTGCACAGACAAATAAGGATTTTTAACCTTTTAGCCCACTGACCTAAGTCACTAAGTGCTTGCCTTGCTGAGATAACATGCCAGCATGTTGTGTTTTCTCGAATCTGAGATCATGATTTTAGCCCCATGCAGGCAAGGTTGTAAATATTTAGTGTAACACTATGATCTTTTTATGTTTCGATGAACTGCTTACATGTTTATATAGATAGCGTGTAAGCAGTAAGTTAAAAAAAATATCACATTTCCATTCAAACCATACCTTTCTCTGATTTCAAAGGCAACAGTGGAGCACGATGGTGTGATGATTACATTATTGTACAAATAAAAACAATGCACTAAGAATTCTTGAAAGAAATAAAAAAAAGACTTTCTCTAATTTTAAGCACATATGTTTTATTTATTGCTCAAGTAATTTTATAGTTTTGGTCATATTATCAAACACATCAACAAGTGGGCATGTCTGAATCATTCATTTCTTACTGGTTTACTTAAGACATGCATGACTTTAATGCTGACTCATGTTAACAAAGTATCTCAAAGAACATCACGAAAACTACTAGGGATCATGCTATTTTTAAACAGTTAAACCTGCTGGAAGCAGTAAATGTCATGGCTCTGGCAAAAAGTGTGCTGTAACATTTGATTTGAAGAACTGATCTACACAAACAAACCATGATTCATCAAATATCTCACAGAGAAAGTCTTAGAATAGTCTTTATTATATTTATTAAAGGTTACATTTGGTGAAACACAATGTATTACTTATAAAATATTATATGACAGACTTTCAATATTAGACAGATTATTATTTCATTTGACCTATTTTTTTAATTTGTGTTTGTTTTTTGTGCATTCACACAAACAAATGTAAATAGATTTAAAATGTATTTTTCCTGACACAATTCTACAGATATAGTGTGCATTGTGCACTACATTGTTTGCATTATCCATGTAATATAATGAAGTTCTGCTGTTATGGTAATTATGTGTTTATAAAAATATATTTTGACTTTTTAATTGTTTAAAGGCAAATAATTAACGACAGCAGTATTACTATTTGCACACACCTGTTTGCAACGGACGTGTTACTTTTTCTTTGAATAGATATGGCTATGTAGTGCTTTCCGATTGTTTTCACTTTTAGAGATAAATAACGCAGAATCAATAACAACTTTAAGCAATGCTGAAACATCCACATACATATACATAATCTTATCCATTTTTGTTTAATATCATCCCAAATAATGTAATCTTTATATTTTGTTTATCTTGGTAATTTTGTCACATAAAAACCTTTTAAGCTAGAGGGTAGTTTACACATAATATATTTTTATAAACATAAAATTACCATAACAGAAGAACTTCATTATATTCTAAGGATAATGCAAACAATTATTATTATTATTATTGTTATTATGTTATAATTTATATAGCGCCAACAAATTCCACAGCGCTTTACACTGGGTGGACGAACATAAATGTAGTTGTAACCATACAAGTTGGACACACAGGAACAGAGGGGTTGAGGCACAATGTAGTGCACAATGCACATTATATCTGTATAATTGTGTCAGGAAAAATACCTTTTAAATCTATTTACATTTGTTTGTGTGAATTCACAAAAACCAAACACAAATTTAAAAAATAGCTCAAATGAAATAATAATCTAATTAATATTGAAAGTCTGTCATATAATATTTTATAATTTATGAATTGTGTTTCACCAAATTAATTATCAGCCTTAATGTGATTTATTTTACCCACCAGAGGAAAATCCAAGAATAATTCAGGAAGTATGCCTGTCGCAACCACCTCGTGATGATCGCTTTTAGTGTCAAAGCCACTTACAGCATTAGTGCTCTTCCTACAAAGACATACAGAGATACAAACAGAAAGCCAAAAAAAGATGGAGTATCCAATACTGCTTAAGAATGCCATATAGACGAATAAAGATATAAGGATTCAATAAAAAAAGGGTACAAAAATGTATAACTATCGTCTAGTAGTTGATGCACAGTCAAGTAATAATGTCATGTTTTATATGTCCTTTTCAACCTATCATTCCTGTATGTTTTCTTGTAATTGTCCTTTTTATACTTAAATCCCCCCTCTCATAATATTGTAAAGCGCTACGGACTCTGTTGGCACTATATAAATGGCAATAATAATAATAGGTATAAATTGAAGGTGGACTGGGGAAAACACACCTCAATTTTAGGCACAAGTTTAAGTGGCGAAACAATGAAAAGAAAATGTTCTAGTGGATTTGGATCACAGTATGTGGGAGAAGGTTTGTTTGGACACGAAACATAACTTCCCCCATATTATCACAAAGCATAACAACCCCATGAGAGTAATGGTGATGGTAAAATTGCTGTATTGTAAAAGCAAAAGCAAAATTCTATTCTTTGGTTAAGAGTGCATGAATGTCCCTAAACATTTATGACCTCTCACACTGCTAGTTATAAAATCCAACCTTTAGTATCGTTTGGCTGTTGCTCAAATTATTTTAAGATTAATCTTGATTCTAGATTAGCTGTTATTTTTAGGACATAACTGTAAGATGGGCAAGACTGTTTAAAATGCAATTTAACATCAGTTTGATACATACCTGTATAGTCGTGTGATAACTAAACTTTACCTCAATATTACCTCCAGCCACGCCTTATCACTTCCGTTGTGATAAATGCCCCACACTAGATTGTGGTAAGAAATCCTTACCACACACATAAGTTAATTTGTGCTGCTATTAAAATGTTAAACAGTCTGTGCGTGGTTCACTGAAACTGCAAAACAACATACATTTTCTCAGAAAACAAAATGCCCCTTTTCAAAAGGACTAGCTATAACTTTAAGTATTAGCAAATTCACCATTATTAAGAAACTTGCATAAATAAACAAAGTTAGAGGCATTTCTCATTAAGAGTAACTTACTTATGATTACCAACTATTCCTAAAGTACAAAGTGTTGCAAAAAACTGCAATAATGTATTTCAACTTCTTAATTCCTCTACTTGCTAACAGCTGGTGAGAAAGAAAGTTTGCTGGCATCTTTCAATCTAACATCTGGCTGAGGCATCTCAAACAGCTGCACAATTTATGCCATTTTTTCTTTTAAGTCTACTACATTTTTTATGCAGCTATGAAGTCATATTTTGCACACATCATCATTGACAAACATCATGTCTATAGCCAACTGCCTGAAGGCCTATTCTGATTCTCTTACTGTCAGTCATGTGTTAAGTGCTTGGACAATCATTAAGTGAGATAACTTTCTCATATGTAATGCATTTTATTACATAAAATGATGTACACCATAATTATTAACCCCCTCTGTAAAAGATGTCAGGTCACATTGAAATCCACCTGTACCTAACCCTTATTATAAAAAGTTAAAATGTTAACATTCATGATAATATAGTTACAAATAATATATTTGTATACTACAAATATCAGCTGAATTAGAATGGAAATGAAATTCATTACTCGATCATGGAATTGTCTGGACACCCACAAGAAGATGACATTGTGGCTTTTTTTTTTACTAAATCTTAAAACCATAGTTTGCATCTGCCCTTATTTTAAAAATGGACACAGCTAACCTCTTGCCCATGCCACAATCATCTTGTGTCTCAACTATTGCAATGCGCTACAGTTTGGAATAATGTCAAACAAAAAATATTTTTCGCTTTTTCTATATGTTATAACATTTAATATATTCTCATGGTCTTATACATTCCCAGCTTACACTTTTGCAGTCTATAATGAATGTTGCAACCAGGTTCATCTTCCTGTCCTCTCACACTTAACACACTTCTCCCTGACAATCTTAAAGGGACACTATAGTCACCAAAACAACTTTAGCTTAATTAAGCAGTTTTGGTGTATAGAATATGTCCCTGCAGCCTCGCTGCTCAATTCTCTGCCATTTAGGAGTTAAATCATTTTGTTTATGAACCCTAGTCACACCTCCCTGCATATGACTTGCACAGCCTTCCTAAACACTTCCTGTAAAGAGTCATCTAAAGTTTATCCTTTCTTTATCGCAAGTTCTGTTTAATTTATATTTTCTTATCCCCTGATATGTTAATAGCTTGCTAGACCCTGCAAGATCATCCTGTATGTGATTAAAGTTCAATTTACAGAGCAAGAGATACAATTGTTTAAGATAAATTACATTTGATTAAAAGTGAAACCAGTTTTTTTTCATGCATGCTGTGTCAATCATAGCCAGGGGAGGTGTGGCAAGGGCTGCATAAACAGAAACAAAGTGATTTAATTCCTAAACAGCAGTGAAACCTGAGAGGTGTGATCTATACACTAAAACTGCTTCATTAAGCTAAAGTTGTTTAGATGACTATATTGTTCCTTTAACACTGGCTTACTAAAAGATTTAGGGTTCAATTTAAAATCTTGTTTCTTACTTACAAATTACTACATAGCATTGCACTTATCTACCTATTCTCACAAATAAGAAACTATGGCCCATCATGGCACCCCATTCTGTAAAGGCCTGTGTTCATCCTTTGCTCACACTAACATCTCTAATGTGTACCCTTAAGAGCTCTCTAGGGTTGAGCTGTACTATGGAACACTCTTTCTCACTAAAAAGAGTCTCCCCAGTTTTAGGGCATCAATGTATTCCTTAACTACCAATGGATAGGTGGCAGTCAAATAACAGAAAAATATTTGATAAACATAGTGGTGAATGCTCTTATAATTTATAATTTATTATCACATTTCCCAAAAATACCATTGCATGATACACTATAACCCAAGATAAATAGCTTATGCTGATGTATCTATATGTTTAAAACAGAATTTAGTCATTAAGTTTTTAATTGGTCCCCTGCTGTTACCATGCATGTTACATAATGATTCTTTAGGTGTGCAATTATTGTTTCATGTTCTCTTAAGACATGATTATGAAATGTTCCAGTCTTTTAATATTAAAATTTCAACATTAATGTTAATAAAGAAGTGTAGAGTTACCACATATTAAAATATTCCACCATACAATGTGCCCAGAATATATTTATATTTCAAGGTAAATAATATGCAGAATTAGTGTAGGAAATAATACAATAATTACTAAGTGGTGATGTATGGATTCTGCAATAACTTTCAACCATCAGGTAAACAATCTTCAGAAGCAATAAGACATGCAACAGAAAATGGTCTGCCATTCAGAGACAATCCATCAGTTGTACCTATACATTTAGTATGATTGAGCTGAACACAAGCCACTACAAATACTCAGTTTAGAGCTATGCAAGTGGGTTGAGCAATTGTAGCTAGTTAACTAGAGTTAACGTAAGCAGTGGCAACCATACATTTCACTTCTAAATACCTTCCAACAATTTAGAGAGGGGGTTAGGGATGGGGGAGACAAGGCAATAAGCAGTGCTCAGAATGGGCAGTCCATACATGAAACAGGTGTTTGTCCCTCAGCATTCAGGACCATGCCGGGAGCACTGCTGAATGATGTGCTAAAGCCGTGCTGGCCAGGGACAGTTTGTTGGTTTTCACAGATGTGGGATGGTGGGACAGAACCCTAAAATTGTGACTATCCCTTCAAAAGCAGTACCATTAAGAGGCTTGTTTCTACTGTTACTTTTATCAAACCAAGGACTTTTCTTCTCTGACTGTTACCAATTCTTCTACTAAGAAGAGAACAGGAACTCAAGACATATTCCTTACTGAACATCTCTGTACACTTAGTGGTTATCTAAATTTTATTTAAAAAACAAAACTCTTCTGTATGCCTAATGCAGTCTACACACCTATCCTTGACTTTTTATTTCCTTGTACGATGCAGAGGTGCCTCAAACATCATACTTGATGGACTGTATAGGTGTTTTTTTACACTGTTATACTAGTGTTAGACCTGTACTATTCCTGATAATGTACAGTCATCTTCAACCCTTACCGGGGAAAAAAAGTAAAAGTGAAATAAATCTAGCAGATGGCGCTATATAAATAATAAAATAATAATAATAATTGTGATGTTGCCTTCTCTGGTTTTATGAAGGGAATTGTTTATGTCGGGTTTAAAAGAAATTTTACCGTAAAAGAAAAGCAGCTATATTGCTTCCAGAACAGTTTGTTAAAAATGTACCTGGGAAATTTCAGTTAAACCTAATACTCCACAATTTGTTTTATATGCTCCAATGTATTTAGGGAGCAGGGACATAACATTTTAAATGACATGGTTATAAAAGTATTATGCAACTATAGGAAAGAGTTATAGATAGGAACTTATATAAACTATATGTTTTCATTTAATTTATCAAAATAATATATATAAAATGGAATCCTCCTGAAATCACAGTGACATTTTTCAGTGACAGGTGAACTTCAAGCTACCTATGTTAATAAGTAATGTTGGCTGTGTTTCATTAGATCCCTTAAAGATGAACTGTCACACAGGAGATAAAGGTATTTTCAAATAAGTAACTAAAAGTTAGCAATGAGTGTTTTGTTCCTTTTTTTTATTATTGTTGTTGTTGCCACCAAATGTAAAGAGCAATCTGGAATTATGGGTAAATTAAAGTGGCACTGTCACACATTTTTCTTTCATTTATTTTTTTTAGTTTGGAAATGGGAATGGAACTTTGACAATCTTTGGCAAAAGCAAAAAGCAAACAGAATGGTGCCTATAAGAAAAAGTAGTCCTATCTATTTCTAATGTATAACTAAAACACAAAAGTGAATTAAAAATAAATAAATAAAAACCCAAGGAATAATAAAGTAAAAAGATTATAAAATAAACCAAATAAGGTGCCGCTGCCCCAAATAAGGTGAAAACTAAAACATAAAAAGAAAATATGTTGAGAAAGCATCCAGTAGTGACGTGAAATGTGTTCAGTTCCCAGTTTCATTTAGGTTTTTTTTTTTTATTCTTCCCTCTTTTTTTTTTTTTTTGCCTAGTGTATAAATGTGTTAGTTTTATTGCTGCTGCTTATTATGATGGGCATACCATATTCACAATATTGTAATAAATCTGCACGCCTTTTATTTTGTGAGAATTTAAAAAAAAGATTGGTCTAAAAACAAAACCTACAGAGTGTCAAAGAGATCCTGTCCTATTGTGTTTTATATCCCACCTCCTTTAGACTGTAAGCTGGTTTGAGCACAATCCTCTTCAACCTATAATTCCTGTAAGTTTTTGAAATCCTCCCCCCCCCCACCCCCTTGTAAAGCGCTACGGAATCTGTTGGCACTACTTAAATGCCAATAATAATAATAATAATAATTTATCTTTTTCCATGCGAACCAAGCCTAAGAGGAGCTTGGAATCACTGGAAGAAGACGTAACTGATTATGAGAAGAGGAAGGTGGCAATCACATGGAAGTGCTGCTTTAAGTGTGTTTTACATACACCTGCAGATCACACCTCCCCTTGGTAAATGCTTGCCTTTCATAGTGTTTAGTGGGTTGAGGTAAAACCGAAGTATCACCAGCTTAAAGGATGGAATCCACTATGGATAATTTTGAATATCAGAAAACTAGTTTCGTTATGTACTATAGAAAATGTTTAAATATTTTAAAACCTTTACATGATTTACAATTGCATTCATTAAGTTCCAGTATTACCTATCACAACACAATTGCACGCACCATCGCAATGGCTCAAATAAAGAATTGTATGCTATTGTTAGAAATGACATAAATTACCCCCTTTCAGAACATAGTTTTGATTTTGAATAGATTCATATATAAATTTGCAAGTATTATGTTTAATGCCTGCAATGATAACTACTGAAATGTGTAAATGAAACCTTTTTCAATTCCTAGTAGTACAAAGGGAACATTTGTATAAGTATGTGGCATTATTATTATTATATGTATTATAAATATACATAAGCATTTTCACACTGTATAGAGTCAAGAGACATCTCTCTACAGGTTACTGCAGTTACGTTACTTGCAATTCAACACAAAAGTAACCGGGAGTTGAAAAAGTTAAAATAATAATTACAATAATTAATTTAGCGCCAACATATTCAGTAGCGTTGTACAAGAGGTCAACAAGTCAACATTTAATTCTTGCAAAACGTATTGCATACAGAAACAGTAGACAAAGAAAGCCCTGTCCAAACAAGTGTACAACCTAAAGGACATTGAACATTAAATGATATAACTTGCCCTGGGTTTCCTACAGAACTCAGAAGTCTAAGCAATATCCAGATATACATTCACTCCACTGTCTATTGCAACGGTACTGATCGGACACTAGGCATTCCCTAAAATACAGTATTTAAGTATGTTAGAATTCATAAACAAGGGATTACATCTAGTCATAAAGTGAAATTGAATCCTAGTAACTTTTTAACCCTATGGCTTACACTTCAATAGCAAATGAAACTGTATAGTTTTGAAACTGTAACCAGATTTTTTTTTTCAAATGCACATTAATGATGTCCTTTGCTCCCAACTGTTATTAGATTACAATAATAAAACAGCCATCCTCTCTTTATGGTGGGAACACAGTGACCCTAGGGTGATTTATAATCTAGTGAAACCTTGCCCAGGCTGCTGACCAGACTTTTCTTGAGGTCGCTATCTGTTTCTTCAACTGATCTCTTCCTGCTGTGACAACGCTGTTGGATAGCTGTCAGCACACAACTATTTCTCAGGCTACGCATTATCTTTGCACGCATTTCTTGTGTTGCCTCTATTGAAAAGCATTTACGTGTTTGGTATGTAGACAGTAAACGGTTATTCCAAGGCTTTCAAAATGAAGACATTGAGAGACAAAAAGAATGAAGTAGATTTTATTGTGTCAGAAGATAGATGGAACACGTCTTTCCTCTAAAGAACTTGTCAAATCACTACACTCTGTTAACAAAACTCACAGTTCGTATATTGCAAATAATAAATAAAACACACCGTTATGATGAAATATAAACGGCTTTGAGATCTAATTATAATTCACAGTCATTATTATTCTAATGAAAAAAAAATTGATTAGTGAAAATTCCAGCACTGATTTATATAACAATATTGTGACAAGTAAAATCAAGATGCAGTGAATTCAGTTTCTAATGAAATCCAAAATAGAAAATACAATACTATTTATTATTCTCAGTTGAGATCTGTGCAAGGTGTCTCTTAAAGGATTTGTAACGTTTAACTATAAATTTATTTTATATGGCATAAAGCAATAGGATAAATCACCATATATGGGACATGCAGTTTCATAATTTACTCTTACAGCAGTATTTTACAGAAAGCAGGTAATGTCAGCCAATGACAGAAAAAGCTTTTTTTTTGTGTTTTCCTCCAGCAGAGTCATTTGAAATTAAAGTTGTATTTGAATTGGTGACTTGGAATTGTCATTCATTCAAAATCTAGCTAAAATGCAAACATTGACAGTGAGTAGAAAAGATACAGATTATAATTAAGGATGTCAGTAACTGTGTGCTAAGTTAAAATAATATTGTGTCGTTGGTTATTTATCACATAATAATATGTTGGTTTTTTTTTTTAAATTATAATAAGTGGACTTTTCCCTTGATTCTCCTTTGAATATGCAGGTGATGAACCGTAATATTATTTTTTTTGAAATTGCATAAATCTGTGGGCAGTTTTATTGTTTAATCTCACCACAACATATATAGTACTTCAACTTCTAGAACAGAACCAGTACCCTGCTTTGGTTTGACAATTTGCATTTAAAACTGTATTTCATTTTGCAAGGTTGTGCAAAGTTCCTACAGAAATGCAAGAGGAATTATAAAGCCTGATGGCTATCAATGCTCATTTGTATATTGAGCTGGAACATCTCGGAGAATTGTATAAATTGCAGTTAAAAGACCACTAAGGGTACCAAGACCACTTCATCTCAATGAAATGGTCTGGGTGGAGTGGCCCTTTAGTTCTAACCCTACCATGTCAAACATTTCAGTTTTGAAGAAACCATGTTTCCATTGCAGGGTTAACACACGTCTAGTGATTGTCTTCCTGAGAGCTTCTAGAGGCACTTTTTTGTTAAGAACAGAGTCCAACTTTTTTTCTTTTGCATATCAATTGGGATTATTCATTAAACCGTAAAATATGATGAATTAATAAAAAAAAAGAATTGCTAAATTAGGATAAGTCTAGTTAAATCAATATACAATCAATTTACCAGATCTCAGTGTATCATTCCTGAATAAAAGATTATTTGTTGTTTTTTAGGGCAATCTAAACGAACATGACTACTATATTGAAAAAAAAATAGTTTCAGACAAAAATAAAAAATATTTAGGGACAGCCGAACTGCGAAAGTTCCAAATTTCATTCATTCACCCATTCGGAACAAAACAAATCTCCAAGTCTAATGACTACTGTTGACATTAAAGGAATTACAAGTGCCAAATTATAGAGAAGAAGATCAATGTGTCACAATCTAAAAAGCTATCATTACAAAATATGATGTCTGAAAGAGAACAGAGTCCCATCACATGAATTTGAGGATAATATAACAGTTTTGAACAGGAAATCCTTTCTTTTGCAACAGATTTATGACATGTTTGCATTAATCATTGTAGCAAAGGCAGCTTCATTTCAGTTTTCAGAAGCCACATAATTAACCACAGCTTCTAAAGCAATCATTTTAGAAGGTGTCATTGTCCCCACTGTGTGTACCAAGATAAGACCAGTATTCCAAGAGGATAACACGTGTTTGATACATGGAATACTATTATTAACAATGCAATGTATTTACAGAAGTAATAAATGTAACTGCTCCTATGTTTTAGACACTCACTATGAGCATTCATGGTCAGGAAACTACACTTTTTGGAGAAAAGATGACAATAGAGTCATCATCTTTGATTAAAGTGTTAAGTGGTTCTAATGTATATTTTTGTTCGGAACTATTGTAAATGAAAGCCTCTGATAAGAGTTTTGCCTAACTGTAATTAAATGTTATGTTTTTCTTGAGACTTATTATATGATCTTATTATATGACCCCAGGGGTTCACAAACTTTTTAAGTTCAAGGTGCCCTTAATATTTCAATATTTTTCCAAGGCACGCCAAGTCAAAACTCTTTCTAGGTTGTATACATGTACAGCGCTGCGGCATATACTTAATCTTGGGAGTGGCACTTGTAGATTAAGAAACAATCCAGGCACAATAACCACTAATTTACGTTGTAGCGGTTATGGTGCCAGTAGTGCCGTAGTACCCTCCCAGGGTAAGTAGTCAAACTGTTTAAGAACAGTTTGACAACTTATCTGGGGTCTTCCGGGATAGGGGCTGTAGTGTGTGTGTGTGTTTGAGGGGTGCAATATGTGTGTGTGTGAGTAGTGCAATATATGAGTGTGAAGGGTGCAATATGTGTGTGTGAGGGGTGCAGTGTGCATGTGTGTGTGAGGGATGTAGTGTGTGTATAGGGGTGCATTGTGTTTGTGAAGGATGTAGTTTGTGTGTGTGTGTGAGGGACAGTTTGTGCATGAGGGGTACAGTGTGTGTGTGAGGGGTACAGTGTGTGGGGGCAGCTTGTGTGGGGGGGTGCAGTGTGTGTGTGGGGGTGCAGTGTGTGTGTGAGGGGTATAGATTGTATGAGGGGTACAGTGTGTGTGGGGGGGCAGTGTGTATGGGGAGCAGTGTTTGTATGGGGGGTAGTGTGTGCATGGGCTGGCAGTGTGTGTTTTTGGGGTAGTGTGTGTGTATGGGGGCAGTGTGTGTGTATGGGGGTAGTGTGTGTATAGGGGGTAATTATGTGTATGGGGCAGTGTGTGTGTATGGGGGAGCATTATGTTTGTATGGTGGGTAGTGTGTGTATGGGAGGTGATTGTGTGGGGGGAGTAATTGTGTGTATGTATGGGGGCAGTGTGTGTGTATGGGAGAGCTATTGTGTGGTGTGGGGTCTGTGGAGGTAGGAGGACAAATTATTAAATATATACTTTATTTTATTTTTTTATTAACAATAAAAATGATGTTCCCCCTCCCTGCTTACTTTTGCCTGGGAAAGGGGACATTTCCTGCAATTCCTTGTGGTCCTGGTGGTGAAGCCCTGGTGGTGACAGTGAACTCTAGCACCCTCTGGAGCTGCTAGAGTTCACTCTCGCGAGATTCGGAGCGTTGCTTTAGTAACCACAGCAACGTTCCAAGCTCGGGAGAGGATAACCCGGCGGAGCAGCAGGTTAGAGCTCCCCCGGGTCCTCTCTCCCTCCCTGCTGGCTGTCAGCAAAGTGCTAGCAGGCCGGAGAGGGAGATATCTGATCTCTTAAAAAAACCTGCGACTCCCCTGTGTGCGCTGGTCTACCCTATGGACTTGTAGTCAATCCTTACAGACTTAATTATTATTATTATTATTATTATGTTATTTATATAGCGCCATCAAATTCCGCAGTGCTTTACAATGGGTGGACGAACAGACATGTAGTTGTAACCAAACAAGTTGGACACACAGGAACAGAGGGGTTGAGGGCCCTGCTCAATGAGCTTACATGCTAGAGGGAGTGGGGTAAAAAGACACAAAAAGGTAAGGATAGTATTAGACTAGTGACAGTTGCAGAAGAGGAATCAGCCAGGAGCTATTAACAGTTTAATTGATACACTTTTATGAAGAAGTGGGTTTTTAAACATTTTTTGAAGGAGTGGAGACTGGGTGAGCATCTAACGGAGGAGGGAAGCGAGTTCTACAGGAACGGTGCAGCCCTCAAGAAATCTTGAAGGCGAGCATCAGAGGTGGGAGTACGGACAGAAGATAGACGTAAATCTTCAGCAGATTGTAAGGGCCTAGACGGGACATACTTTTGTATAAGGGAGGATAGATACGTGGGAGCAGCATTATGTAGAGATTTGAAAGCAAGAATCAGAATTTTAAATTGTACCCTGTATCTTACAGGAAGCCAATATAGGGACTGACACAAGGGTGAGGCGTGGGAGATGCAGGCGGACAGGACTATAACGGCACAAGTTGGGAGCACATAAGAGCACTGAGAAGCGGATTACAGTAGTCAAGGTGAGAAAGGACAGTGGAATGGACCAACACCTTAGTCGCATCTGGTGTTAAGTAGGGGCGGATGCGCGCAATGTTTTTGAGATTGAAAGGACAGGATTTGGCAATAGATTGAACACGAGGCTTGAAGGAGAGGTCAGAGTCAAAGAGAACACCTAGGCAGTGAGCCTGCGTGGTGGAGCTGATGGTAGCACCGTTGACTTGGAGGGAGAGAGACACAGGAGTAACAACACTTGAGGGAGTTTTGGTCAAGTTTAATTTAAGGAAGTGGGCAGCCATCCAGTTAGAAATAGCAGAGAGGCAGTCAGAGGCACTAGTCAAGAGGGACGGGGAGAGATCAGAAGAGGACAGGTAGATTTCAGTGTCATCTGCATAGAAATGATATTGGAAGCCAAAGGAGCTAATGAGTTTACCAAGGGAGACAGTAAAGATGGAGAACAGTAGGGGACCAAGGAAATGGGGGGACACCAACAGAGAGGAGTTGGGGAGAAGAAGCAGAGCCAGAGAAGGAAACAATGAAAGTGCGCTGGGAGAGGTGGAGGAGCACCAGGAGAGAGCAATATCTTGTAGACCGATATTGCGGAGGATGAGAAGAAGCTGTTGATGATCAACAGTGTAAAAAGCTGAAGACAGGTCAAGGAGAATTAGGATAGAGTAGTGACCACGAGATTTTGCAGCGAGTAGATCATTGAATACTTTGGTCAGTGCCGTTTCCACAGAGTGCTTAGCGCGGAAAACAGACTGAAGTGGGTCTAGCAGAGAGTTGGACTCGAGGAAGTCTGTCAATCTTGCATACACAATTCTTTCAAGGATCTTGGATGCAAAAGGCAGTAGCGAAATAGGACGATAGTTGGATGGGGAGTTAGGGTCAAGACTGGGCTTATTTAGAATTGGGGTTACAGTTGCATGTTTGAAGGGCGATGGAAATATACCAGAGGAGAGAGAGAGATTGAGAATTTTAGTGAGAGGTGGAGAAAGAGAAGAAGACAGAGTGCGGATGAGATGCGAGGGAATTGGATCTAGGGAGCAGGTGGTGGGGCGGGAGGACTGGAGCAGAGCAGAAACCTCTTCCAATGTAGCGGGTGCGAATGAACATAGAACAGCAGAGGGAGTGAAGTTAGGGGAAGTATTGTAAGTGGAAGAAGAAAGATGAGAGATCTCTTCTCTGATTGTAGAGATCTTGTCAGTGAAGTGAGTTGCAAAGTCTGAGGCGGTCAAGTTAGTAGGTGGAGGAACAGCAGGGCGAAGAAGAGAGTTAAATGTGTGAAATAGTCATTTGGGTTCGCGGGAGAGTGTGGTTATGAGGATATTGAAGTAATTAACTTTTGCAGAGGAAAGAGCCAAGCTGTATGAGCTCAGCATAAATTTATAGTGGAGAAAGTCAGATGCACAGTGAGACTTTCTCCAACAGCGTTTAGCAGTTCTGGAGCATTTTTGGAGGTATCGAGTGAGCTTGGTGTGACAGGTTGTTGTTGGGGGCGCCTCCGGTGTTTAAATGTACAAGGTGCCATGATGTCTAGTTGAGAGGAGAGGGTGGAATTGTAGAAGGAGGTTGCAGAACTAGGACAGGTGAGGATTGAGATAGGTAAAAGGAGAGTTTGGAGATTAGTGGAGAAATGCTCTAGGTCAAGACATTGGAAGTTTCTGTTAGAGTGATGTTCAGACGGTGGTGTCAATTGGGTCTTAGGTATGCCAATGTCAAAAGTCAGCAGATTGTGGTCAGATAGAGGAAAAGGAATATTGGAGAGATTAGAGGCAGTACAGAGGTTGGTGAAGGCAAGATCAAGAGTGTTTCCCGCTGTATGGGTTGCTAAATTGGACCATTGCATGAGGCCAAAGGAGGAGGTTACAGAGAGCGGACAAGAGGCATCAGGCCAATTATAAGCAGTACATCAGTATAACTTAATTCAAAGTAAATAAAAAAATGTTTTTTACCTTTTTACAAATAACTGCACTAATGCATGCTTTGTTGTTGTTATTGTCCACCCAGTCAATTATTGTTCTCACTTATCCAAAAAGAAAGAAATAGAGTGAGTGTGGGGTTTTGGTAATGCTTTGGTGCTCCTCAAATAGATTTTACCAAATTATTATTGAGCTAGATGCTGTAGGATGCAAATGTTGCCAGTAGTATGTGTAGTGCTGCAATAAGGCTATAAGATATAACATTATTATAGAGTATGTTGAATACTGGCACAATTCCATAACTCAATCAGAGGCAAAGTAATAATTATAACACCATACCTCCTAAATTCACAAAGACAAGCTGAAATCCATGTCAAATAAAATGTAGCTTGTGAAAGTAGTGCTGTCATGTTTAGTTTTTTTACCGTTTTCTTTTCCTTATGCCCTTTGTATATTAATGATTATACTCCCCTCTTTGCCACTTGCCTTTGTTGATATTTATGATCTTTACTTCCTTGTACTGAATTTCTGCACTTGGGCACCTCCATTTTGTTCTCCTCTGCCTGCAATTTGGCCTTGGTGGATAAATGTTCTTGATGAATTGTGGGTAAATAGACAGAGCAACATAAATGGAACTTTGTTTGTTACAATTTGCCATTGTTCCCATAAGATAAAGTAGTCCCTAGCCTTTCTTAAGTTTAAGTATAAGTATAAAACTACGGGGAATTTCAAAAAAATAAAAACAAGGAGAAATAGCGTCACAAAAAAAGAATTAACTTAAAACAAAACCAGCAAAGTAACAGAGCAACTTAAAGATCCACTTACCGTCCATCCCATTCCCATTCCAGTGCCAATCTTCACCAGGTAGAGATATTTTTTTTTATGTTCAATATAGTCCCTTTATCTAGTACATACCTAAAGGTCAACTGCCAACAAATTTTTACTCATCACTTTTTAAAATGTTGTTACATTAATTGAAACTTAATGATATTTTTTAAATTATGTATATGCAATAAAAATTACATTTTTAAATATGCAGTGGTGGAGCCCACATAAGACGACACCAGTTCCTCAAATGATCGGACAAAGTTCAATAAAAACATTATTTACAATTAGAAAAATGGTAGTAAGGCTTTATACTTATATATAAATTTTATTTTTATATTGCACGATAAGGGATACCATATGATATTTAAAACGATGTCTGTGAAAGATGAGCAAATAAATACAAATTTAAATTGTGTAAATGTACACAAAAAGTTATATGTAATGAATAAAAATGTATACAATAAATTACTGTTTTTTGTTTTTTTAAATTTAACGTGGAACCTCTCTTTCTCATGTTTCAAGTAAATGTGAAAGTCTGATATTCCTAAAAGTTTCCCTAACTGGCACACAGGATGTTTTCTTACTTTTGCAGTTTCATAGGGTTGGATCATTTAATGTACTTAAGTGATCACATAGCTTTATGTGTCAATGCCCTGTATCAATAATCCCTAGTGGACATCATAGTTCAAACACCATGAGACATATATTGTAAATTCAAATTATATTGCTGCGTGCTTAAGATATTGCACCTAAACATCATTTTAAAGGGTCTACAAGGTATCGAAATGCTAAACATTATATATTCCTACATGTCTGCTCTTATATTAGTCAGTGACTTAATCACTGTGATTAACCCCTTAAGGACCAAACTTCTGGAATAAAAGGGAATCATGACATGTCACACATGTCATGTGTCCTTAAGGGGTTAAAGTACATGGGTTAAAGTAGGAAAAAAACTAAAGCTGTGCTTTTAATAACCACAGATGTCCCAAAATAGGAACCATTACAAGATCAACACTATGTGAATATAAGCAAATTGATGGCACTTAGACTGGCCAAATACTGTGAAAAATTACTTCCCATGAATTTGAATGACAGATACAGTATAGAACAACACACATTTGTAAACTCTGTGTAATAATTAATAGGATTATTACACAGATATTAAAAAAATATATACTGTATCTATACATGCGTGTACATTTTTATACTTTCAATGTTTTCTAACTGACTTATCATGTGAAATGTCAAGTAAACTACTATGGAAAATACACACTTGTTTATAACATCCTGGTTTCAGTAAGAAAAAGTCTTTATACTGTTATAATGTATCTTTCCACGTGCCTTAACATAGAAAAAAGAGTTGCAAACAAATTAAATGTAATATTTATTTGATTTTCAGCCTCTTGTCCTATATGCCCAGGTTTCCCCTCCAAATTCCATCTTTCGCCTTTATTTTCCAACTTACTCGATATTTTTAGTATTCACTCCCACCCTTAATTACAGCCTCCCGCATATATTTTAAGCTCTCCGTCCCACTGTTTCTGGATCTTTAAATCTCTGTACCCATTGAATTCAGTAAGGTGTCTCATCTCTGGTGGCCATCTGTGAATGAAGCATTTATTTGTGCCTATTCTATAGACAGAGACTGTAATGCTTCATCACTTGTTCTGTGTGTTTCATGAGTATAACTACCAGGTAAGGATGTTACATGATCAAGACCTGCATTCATCCAGTCATTACATTTGCAAGGGAGCAAACATTCTATAGGAGAGAAACAAACTGCACGCTTGATTGCCAGGTACAACACTGGGCGAGTCAGACAGGGTACAGCCTATGTAATTCATCTATAACTATAGATATAATTACATATATGAATAGTTATGGATGAGAATATTTATCTATCTAGCTATCTATCTATCTATATATCTATAGCTATCTATCTATATATAGATATCTGGGCTCAAACTTTCCACTAGCCATTGACAAGTACAAAGTTGCCTTCTGAATGAAGTGGTATCGGTGCCATGACCTCCCCCAACATTTTAGCCCTGCAGCTAAAAACATTGCTATTCATTGCAGGTAAAATTTTGCTATTTTTAGAATATTATCTGAGAGAGAACATCATTTTGCTGTGCATGCACACTAGCCTCCCAATGCTTTCCAATAGGAAAGCATTGGATTGGCTGAGATCATTGATCTCAAGATCCCCCATGGAGACAGGACTAGCTGAGGAGAGAGCACCACCATCTAGGAGGAAATGTAACATTTGTATTACTGAAGGTAAAGCTTTCCTTCAAAGCCTGCATAGAGATTTAGGACATGAAATTTTAAGATATAAATACTCCATAACTTATCCATAACTATATATATATATATATATATATATATACATATATAGAAGAAAAATGTGGGCTTGGCACTCTCCTTAGGGTGTTAGCGATATATTTGCCCGGGTGCTATCTACGCTCAATATGTAACCAAAAAATAATAATCTAGGATGCACTCTCAGGTCTTGTTGTAGTACGATGTGATTTAATGTAAAAAAATTGCATTACATTCAACAAAGCAATCAACGTTTCGACCCTGTTGGGTCTTTTTCAAGATCTTGAAAAAGACCCGGCAGGGTCGAAACGTCGATTGCTTTACTGAATGTAATGTAATTTTTTTCACATTAAATCACATCATTCCACAACAAGACCTGAGAGTGCATCCTGGATTATTATTATTTTTTGGTTTTATATATATATATGTGTGTATATATGTATATATATATATATATATTTGGATAAACAAGGTTATCCAAGTCGACTAATATGTGAATTCACCATCCCCCAGATTTTAATCTTGTTTTTTTCTTTTCACATATTAATCATATTTGATTATCACAAAGTGGATTTAAAATATTCAACACTTTAGTTAACTCATTTAATTATACAGTGAGTATATAAAGAAAATATGGGTTATTTGACAACTTTTCAAAAGTGTATGTCTCAGAAATGTTAAAAACGTACAGATAATTTGTGTTCTGAAATGGAGAAGTAGCTGATAATTGCTCATAATTGCAAATCATGTAATAAATGCTAAGCTCCATAAATGAATTCTGCACTGAAAGTAAAACAAAGCTTATTGACATGCAAGTGCCAACTTGCTGTAATTTAGAACAGTCTTTTTTTTCTAAAGATAACAAAACCACATCTTTATTCCATGCAATCTTGACTGGCAAATGGAGAATTTAGAATTTAATAGCGCTGTCTTTGAACAGACTGTAATAATAAAAAACTATGTATGTAATGGACTTCAGTGGAGTTTAGAGGTAAAAGTCATCTTCAATTAGCAGATGTTAGACAAGCGTCTATGTCGAAACATTAAACAATGTATTATCTATTTTATTGAAATTAGAATGATAAGTAAAGTATACTATTTTAATTGTTTAAATGCCTCTATTCTGCTTGTCACTATGTGAACAAATGGACTTTGGTTTCTATCTCTTTGTGTAGTCTATCCTTTTGTTCCATAAATTTCACTTGGGCTATGCGTTTGTTGAATTAAGTTCTGGTGAAAGCTATGTTGATCTTAGTAGTGAATATTAACCCACATTAGCAGGTCCTGCTATTAGTGGTCGAGAGTTGCCACCAATTTCTTAAAATATGTATTTATTAGACTTATAGAAGAGCAGCCATTACAATATAAGCTACCTGGAGTTAAAGGGACAATCTGGCCACCAATGCAGCTTTAATGCATGAGATAGATTTTGGCCTCGTTAATATGCTGTATATATTTGCATGCTCAAATCTTTAGAGTTTCTGCAAAAAAAAAAACCAAAAAACAGCAAAATGTTTTGCAAAATGCTGCACCATAAGCCATGCACACACTCTCAGCCCCAACAGTACTAAGCGAGTGGCTTGTAATTCACAACCTGGCTGCAGACAGTCAGAAAAACTACAAACAGGTAATGATATCTTTACTCTATGCCTCCCTGGGGGTCCTCTCCTTCTAATGAAGGGTGTTTTGTAGCTGAGATCATTCAGTGCTGTCAATGGCTGAGCTGTGCGCATACATTTGATAAGGAAGGATTTTTATTCTGGAGTGAGGGGGCATGGTTGAAAAGATAGGCTTTTGGTGCAGAATTCTGCATAACTTTATTTTATGCAAAAACTATAAAGATTTGAGCATGCAAAAATACAGCATGATAAGGAGGCTAAAACCTATCAAATGAATTAAAGTAGTATTGGTGCCTAGAGTGTCCTTGTGTGGTTGTGGAAGGGGGTCATCATTCATGGCTATGGGCATAATAAAATGTGGGCAATCTGGCATGGATCATGTAGGCATAATAATATGTAGACAATGTGGTATGATGTAGGCAATGTAGCATGATGTAGGCATAGCACAATGGAGGCACACTGAAATATATGTAGGCAATATAATATATGGCAATGTGGCATGGATGTAGGCAAAACACAATTTAGGTAATGTGGCATGTGGGCAATGTTGCATGGATCATGTGGCCATGATAAAATGCAAGCAAACTGAAATATACATAAGCAATGTGTAATGTGGTCAATGAGTTATGATGTAGGAATAATAAACTTGAGGCAGACTAAAATAAATGTAGGTAATGTGGCATTTAGGTAATGTGGCATGTAAGTAATGTGGCATGGATGATTGGCAATATAGTTTTATTAGCCATGAGATATTTAATAAATATATAATATGTAAATGAATAAATATAGATTTTCACAGCTCATTTTTTTTCATGTATGGTTGTTTTTTTCTCACCTGATCTGTGAACTATATGGAGTGAAAATGTGCCTATCAGTGTACTGCAATATATATACAAAATATTTATAGTGTATATATATTTTGAAGTACACTAATAAGAGCACTTTAACTCCATTTAATTCTTCCGAATCATTTTTCCTTTTGTGCTAAATTCATCCAAACCTAAATGAAACATGAACAAAACCTAAATCACATGAAACAAACCGTTTTTGGATTAATTAATTCAAACCAAGTTTTCCCATATTGCATACATCCATTTCCCACTACCTCATATGAGATTGTGGTCATAGGGCAGCAGGCTTTTAAGTCTGTCACTTGATAGTGAGTCCCCGTTAAATACACAAGCCATTTAAAACAAAATGCTTACTTAATATTTCTTCCTTTTAACAATCATGTCATGTCGGAGCCTGGAGTCTCTACCTCTTTCACATGCCTATCAGACTTACTCACAGTGCAATCTTATGGGGCCTAGTGAAGACAGTGTACTGAGATATGACAACATAACACTATGAACTGTCCGTCAATAAACCATTAAACACTTCATTGCTAGAAGACTGTGACAGGCCTGTGAAAGTGTCAGAGACCCTTGCTTGCTTGCAACAACTGGGCCATTGTTTTCTCGTCATAAACAAAAACTTTTAGAAAGGGATTATCAGATGGAGGGAACAGTAAAATAGAGAAAATGAGGTTGACAAAGAAGTGACACGAGAGAATCAACCTTGGTGAGCAGTATAAAGTACTTACCTACTGGAAGAACACGCTAAGAAGGATGTCAAATAGCAGTGGCAGTATAATGGGCAGTCAGCAATAAGCAGAGCAGTGGAACAAGGAAATACAACTGTTGGTTTAGAACAGGGGTAGGCAACCTTCAGCACTACACATGTTATGAACTACACCTCCCATAATGCTATTACAGCTCTAATGTTGGCAAAGCATCAAGGAAGTGTAGTTCACAACACCTGGTGTGTAAAAGAGTTCCTAACCCTGGTTTAGTAGAATGTGGGGGAACCACTAAAAAACAGTGGAATAAGGATTAAAGGCCAGATGGACAGTGCAGTGACATTATAATAATGGAGCGATGGTGGAGGATTAAAAACTAAAAAGTTATGGACGGGTGTATAATAACTTGGATAACAGAAAAATAAAAATATATTACCTGTGGATAACAAAATGCAATGTAAATGAAAAAGAAAGTGGAACAGCAGTAGAACGAGAGGAGTTGACTTATGTGCAGTGTGTTCCTACTTGTTGAACACATGAGGGAAATCCCAATTAAAGTAATTTGTGACTAACTAGGGCATATTAAGTGCAACTAGATGATTATTTGTCAATAGCTTTTACTAGCTTTGGGCTAGCACCATTCAGAAGAGATATTTTTAAATGTTGCTAGGGTTATGCAGAACATTGGGTTTAGGAGATACCTCCATTTCAAAGTGTTAGGGATATTCCTAACCTTCTATAATGGGATTCATGGTGTATGCTATTGTACCCTTTATATAATGACTTCTGCTATTATAAATGCAGTGTTCCATTAAATGCATAATACTAGTAAGGTGCAAAATGTTCCCTCACCCACTAGCCGTGGTGAGTGAAAATTCATCTCTGGCAAGTGAAAATTCTCTCCTGATTAGTGCATCTTGGACCTTTCATGAATACGTCATAGCACAGATTCATGCATTTATTCACATATGAATTCATCTACACAAAAATATATGTACCCTCATATTTACAAACACACCAAGTGACAAATACATAGGAAAACACAGATACGTCCACAGATTACAGATTCAATGCCACTGGGATAAATTAAGATAGCAAACAAAAGCTTCTTAAATCTATTATTTGCATTTGTAATGTAGCATAGAGAGTCATTGCTATTGAATTTTATTGCCTTCAAAAGTATCGGATGTATGTTAATTTCCTTAACCTGAAGTCATAAGAACTCAGCTGCATCTCATCTCTGACACTTTAAATAGCTGCCCATTGAATATAGCAGATCATATACAGACTTTCTAGTAGGATAAAATTAAAAAGAAATAACATTAACTAAATAGGAAAAAATATATATTTTGGTTGACTGAACAAATATTTTAAATGCAAACAGTCCATAGGACAAATGACTCCTTGGCAGTCTGATTAACATGTACACTGACGCAGAACCTCTAAATACTAAATAATGTAATTATATTTTGCTTTTCTAATTCTTGCAGGATATATTATAGTTTGCTTGCCTACATGATCACATTTAGTATTAATGTATGTTGCACAATACCTATTTTATGCGCTTTACTTTGAATATGTGTGTGTTTTTTTACTGATATCATCTTTCTCATGTAGAAGGTTCTTCATCTTTAATAATCTGAGTCTGTAGGGAGGAGCCGAATAAAAGCAATGATGATGTAATTAAGCCTATAAAGTTCTCAGACAGTCTGGGGCTATAATCATGGACCCCCAGTGGCCTGCAGGTCTTTTTTTTTTTTTTTCAAAGTCCTTCTTTTGTCTTTATTTATAAATGTATCCATGAATTTCTTATCTCTGGAGTGATAATCTGCATATATTATATTTGTATTGAAATTTATTATGCAGGAACATATCAGTTGTGTGTTTTATATTTTTATAAGCAGATTCTTGGATTTCTGGCTTATGGCAAACAGGTGTGAGAATGAGCTTTGTATTGTATTCTTTGGACAATTTTCAACTAGTTCAACTAGGTAAATAAGCATCACTAAAGTATGTTTAAGTGTCTGTTATCTATATTATATCTAAACATTTAGATATAGCTTTGCTATAAATAAAAAAATAAAGAAGAAACGCAGCGCAAAAGACAGTGACATAAACATTAACGGCTCCATCAGTCTACATCTGTACTGATTTTACATTTGGCTGTACTGCTATAAATTGGAGCCAAGATGTATTTTATAAACTTATACATATACAAAAAAGCCTGGTTGCTAAAATGAAAAACTCCTAAACATTAACTGTGTGTGATTTATTAAAAAAACAAAACAAAAAAAAAACATTCCTTTTACAAATAGATTTCATATGCGCAGTGTTCTGTAATCGCAATTGAAGTCATTGATGGCGATGTCTGTCCGCGATGTGACAGTTAGACAAAAGCTGAAATGTATTAAACATAGCAATCCATCATCTTGCAGATGGGAAGCAGAAGCCAACATAGTTCATACACAGTGACTACCCACTGCTAACAATGGTTGGAATTGTAACAGCTACTGTCGAACCTTAGCTCTCCTTTTTGCAAGTTCTAAATCAGCAATCCTGCTTTTGAACAATACATTAACTATAGTAAATGTTCACAGAAGGAGGGAGGTGATACACAAACAGAAATGAATTAAAGATCAGTAGCATAAAGTTCTGGATTCACAGATCACTGTACCCAAATATGAACTGCATGAAAACTGTAAGCAGATATAGCACATTACAAGATATTTATGCAATTAATGAAATGCTTACTTAATACACTTCATGATTGCAGCCAAAAAAAAAATAGTCTGACAAATGATCAGATAATTATGTAATTTATTAAATTTGAAATATATTTTTTTGGTTAGTTGATTTGCTTTTAGAGCAGTTTTATAAAGCAGATAATATTTTAGAGGTTTAATGCTCATGAAGCAAAAAGTAATATTTAAAATTGAAATTACAAGCTAAAGGATTTGAAGAAAATAAAATGCACTTTTCTTGGGATTTTAGCCTTGTCATTTCCAATTTTCTGCTCTTTGGACATGCTTGTATTCAAATTCTGGAACATCTATTCAGCATATCAATCCTAATTAGACAATCTGTGTCTGGAAAGGATGAGAGCTGGGTTATTTGCATAATTTAATCATAAATACTCAGTGATACATATTTCCAAATGCATTTGTACAATTATCTTTTCATCCTTAGGGCAATGGTATTAATATGATTAGGCAATATTTCTGGAAAAAAAACAGGCAACTATGCACTCTTTTTAACTGCAGCTTAAGGCGATATGAAAAATTAATTAATTTCTGAGGAAAATCAATTTCTCTACGTGACCACATTAGACATTGCTAAACGAAAGCTCAAAGTCCTTTCTCCAAAAGAACATTTCTATTTTGTCTTCCAAACACTGATTGTTGAGTGAACATCCCAATAATTATGTTGTTAAGGGAACTGAAATGATTTAGACTATATCAATTATTAATACAATATTCTACCACATATGTGTCCACCATCAATTGCAATATAATAAATGCATCATTTAGAGAAGAAAAACTTTGCTATACCAATCACTTAAAACATGATTGTATTAAATATATTTAAACTGATCCTTTATAAATGCAGATTAATTTTGTACCAAGAATATTAACTTGATAATTTATTTGAATCTATGATATGCCAGCCCAAGACACTTTTTGTTTTATATTTACATTTGAGTAACTATTAGCATTGACTTAGACTAAAATACCTGTCCCAATTAATATTATTAATGCTTAATTAAGCACCCAGGTGGTTAGTCCCATTTAAAAACAAGTCACTGCCACATATGCAAATTACAGGGAGAGAAATGTATCAAATGTATCCTTTTCTTTTCTTCCTCAAAGCCAACAAACATATAAATTACTACATGCAAATTTTAAGAATTCATTTAATTTGCATGAAGGTGCTTGAACAAATTTTTGAATCTAAGAAGCTCATTTTTCATGCATTTTGTCTTTCATCATAATCTAACATCTGTCATTCCTTTTTGAAGTTATTATCGGCCCAATTCCCTTTTGGATGCGGTTGCCGGGTGACCGGTATCTTAGCACCCACTTTGACAGTAACAGATGTGGATATGATCAAGCGATTTCCCTTGGGTACCTCAAATCACAAACAACTTGTATGAAAAACAAACAGCTTCCTTGTCATGCACCCACCAAAGACCCTTCGATGCTAAGCCAGCCTTCTTTATGCCATTTCTATTATCCATTCACTATTCTTTGCAGTTTTATCCCTCCCTCACATCAAAAAGAACACTGATAGAATGATGGCGATCTACCATACAACCTTACAAATCACAAAACAAAACACACATTTCTCTTAATGTTGAAAAGGAAGAATGTGCTTTCTGTAAATACATCTGACGAAAAGTTTTCTTTTCTTAAACATCAAATGTTATGATCTCTTTTGGTAAATCTAGAGACATCATTTAGTGAATCAATATCTGTGAAATATATAGTCACCATCCAGTACAGTGCAACATAATTAAATAGCAATTACTTTAAATGGTTACAAAGTGTCAAAGACACCTGCAACACACACAAAGCAAAAATGTGTTTATCCACCAGACAATTAAAAAGTGAATGAGAGCATCAAATGTAGCATGGTATGACATCAGAATATTTTATCAAATAAACTAAATGTGCACATTTTTTAAATTCCTGAATTATTTATGTATTCTTTAGTTTACATTAGGAGGAAAGCTTATCTTGGGTAATTAACACCTTACATGCCAGCTAGATAGGGAGTGATAAGTGTCATTGGCCTTTTGTGTTATGTAGAAATGTGACATGATGACAAAAACAAATGTGACAAAAATGATCTGCTTTCATTAATCATTTTGATTGGTTAAACTCTTAGTTGAATTACCTACACTCAGATTGAGTAGTCAGTGCACTCTGATGACTTAGAATCATTTACAAGCAGGGGTGATGAACTTTGGCCTTCCAGTTGTTTCTGAACTACATTTTCATGAATGTTCAGCCAGTCGTTTAGGGAAAGTAAAGACAAAATTTAAGTTCTCAAAAGACTATATTCACTGATAAAAGATCACTTTTAATGTAAAAAGCAGAATAAAAAGAATAAAAAGATTTACTCTCATTAATCATTAATTAACTAATTAATTAAAGCGACAAGGATTACCTGTAACTGTTAATCAGATATTTATAACATTAAAAATAAAATAAAAAAATTAAAGATGACCTGTTTGACTCCAATAATAGGGATTGGACTGGAATCTGCTGACTCTTTACCCGTGGGATAGCTTCTATAAATGTAATTCTATGGTTTCATAAAAGCAGGTCAAGTTTTCATCCCTAGGGCTCTTTTGGCAGCTTGAAACATGGTAGAACCACTTCTGGTTAAAAGTTCAGAACCGAATGCACTTGAGGAACTGATCGTTTGAAAAAAAAATCCATTATCTTTAGGTTAGATAATGTATCATTTTGATTTCAGAGATATATGAATTACTGTTGACTAGATACAATTTCAAATTAGGCCTAAACAGAATACTACATCGATGACATAATACGTTATACATAGATAGGTAGAATAGACAATACAATGTTTCTATTTATAACATGTACCTTGAGAAGAGATCTACAGTCACTCTTTCATCTCAATCTTTTATTCACATATTTCCTGCTTTAAATGTATTTGCAGTGCAATGTATCACATCAGCTACCTGATTCCCTTCAGTGCCTCTAGGAACAAAGATGTTAAACAAAGACATTTTGTCTGCTTGAAAATGTTGTACATCATATGCCTAAGAGGCGCACTGTCAGTTGATTAAAACAATAGATGTTTAAAATGCCATAGAATAATTGAATTCAGTATTGTGTCTGACAAGATTGTTATTGAATTTCAGTTGAGATATGTGTGTTTGTGTGTCTGTGTGTCTGCGTGTGTCTGTTTGTGTCTGTGTGTGTGTGTGTGTGTTAAATTTACAGAGAGTTACTGAGGTTTCAGATTAAAAGAACTGCTTGAGTTGTGATGCATTAATTCTATTTCTTAGGACCCTGGGGGTAAATGTATAAAATTCACTATAAGAAAGAATTCTGGGTCAAAGTTCTAAACATGGAGCATTCACCTGAAACATTTCATTGGTTTCCATGGTGATTGATCCACTTTCAGAACTTTGCACCTCAAATGCCTTTAATATATAATCTACTTCTCTGTATTGTTAAAGTCAATTTATTTCTGTGTCCACATCCACTTACATTACATATATATACATTCCTTTTACTTGTGACACACAAATCTGATTCAGTAATCAGTATGTGGTCTATTAAAAGATGCTGTGAAAATAATACTAATATCACACTACGCTCAAAGTAGACAGTGCTGTTTTACGGTGACATGAAATCCTTAATCAAACATCTGTATTCTTTGATTTTTTATTTTTTTTTACATATTAACAAACATTTTGATAGCACTTTTTTTTATTAAGAACTATATTAAGTTTATTTGGACACGATCCCTCTCTTTAAGCCTATTAATTGCTAAGCCCATTTTGCCACTTATTCAAGTTTAAGAAGCAACAAAACCCTAATAAAACTATGAACTAATCTACTCAATAAATGATTACACTAAGTTGATAACACTTGGATATATATGCCAATCATGATTCTGTGATCTAAAAACATTGTGTTTTATTTAGTCATTATATGTCATACTTAATCCCTTAATTAAACTGGTGTATAAGGAAAATGTATTATGTTGGTTTACTTTGTCTGCAATTAATTTATTGGCAACATGACATAATTTTCCATCTATCAGTCTTGCAAAGTGTATGAATGTTTAACCCCAAAATGTTTTAACATTTTTGACAGACCTGAAATAGTACATGTCATAACTGATTCCAAAGTTCCACATTTAAATTTGTATTTTACAAATAGTTTAGATCTAAATGTAAGAAGTAGAACCTTGTGTGGTATTGTGTGACAATACTACTGACTCCTTGTCTGACCTTGGGGTAGCTGCATTTAATTGTGCCTCAGGCTATCCAACTGTAATTGAGTAGTAACAGAATAGCTATAAGTGTAAATTGCTTTGAGGGCCTTTGGAAAGGTAATCTATAGATACTAAATTTTGATTATGACAGGTGATATAGATTTTTCAAAGATATACTTTTCCAAAGATGATAGATCAACAAAATGTGACTTCTAGCGCTCTTCTAACTTACATCTTTTTGTAACCCATTCTGCACATTAGAAAATGATTAGGTGATATTGTGCAATATGCAGTATAATAGATACAGCAATAGATGGACGTTATAGCAAGCATTTTCTAGATCACAATGATTATATAGGTCACGTTTCACTATATTTCTCAACCTTTTTGTGCACATAGGTCTCTATTTCTAAACATGTTAGGTCAAGTGGTTACACTTTTCAAGACTTTACCAGGGCACACTATACTGGATTTAAAAGTGATTTATCACTTCTTGTGTGCCACACTTAGGCAACTCTAATTATACCAAAGAGATTACATTACTCATCACAACTGGCCAAGGCATTTTAACAAAAAAAATAATATTTTCTTAATATTATTATTTTACCCTAGCTTTGGAAATATGCTGTACATATCTTGATATGGGATATGTAGATTGAAAAACATCACCCTTTCGCTTTAGCTGTGTTCATAACAATTAAATCAGTTTAAAACATTTCTCAATGGTATATTCTAATGAAATAGAACATTATGTCCCAGTGTGTCTACGTAGCCATTTAAATATAATTTGCACAGAGATTCAGGGCAGCTCATCCAAACTGTGACAAGGTAAATATACAGCCTTTTTTATACTTATTTCTTAAACGTATCCACAAAGTCATTAGAAAATTAATATTTTTGGTTTCGCTCATAATTTGCATACAGGTGGTTATACCAAAGTGAATTCCATAACGAAGCTAGGAAATACGAAACAAAAAAATAAAAAAATATTGAAATCAACAACAGATTCCCAAACATGTCCATTAGCACCATATGGTAAAGAATATGTCAATTGACCAAATAAAGAAATTGATAGCCATTAGTAGACAATATGCAAAAATTACAATACAGACAGAAATTACTTGTATTTGAAACCCTATAAATAACCCATGTGACCAATAGAGGGTGTCATTGATGAAGGTATATATTGTGTTAGGTCAGCAAATTAAATTAGGGTTAATCAATTATTACAAAGTAAAGACATCCATTCTATTGTGTGTGGGGACTTGTTTTCTTATATTAAGTGTAGCTTTCAAAACAATTTGAAAGTGACTGAAACTATGATCATTTGGTAACTAAAGTGCAATTATAGAACACTAACATATTGAGAACCATTGCACAGTTTTTAATGTACAATGTACATTTAAAAAGCCAAGATGTGAAAAATAGATTTGTCTGGCAATTACTAGCAGCCAATCCATTAGTTACAAGTTATGAATGGCCGACAATTATAATTTCTAAATGAACAGAGTCTCTGCAGCAAACAGCTCTCTTGCATAATTAAAGCGAGGCTATTTAATTAAAAAAAAAAACAGTTTTACAAATATTTGTTTATGTATTTGTACATATATACAAGTATTTTATTTCAAATGGTTATAAAAATGGAAATAGTTTCTGATATAATTTTATATGCCATGGAGCATACTGTCAATCGTATTGTTTACCAAAGACATTACTGTAATATTTTCTACACAATTTCTAAGACTGTTATAGTCTTATAGTTTTGTTTAGAATTCCACACATACGCTGAAAAACATGCTCTGCTCACCACAAGTCTAATATTAGTGACCTTGATAAAACATCCAGGACATAATAATAAATTGAGAAAGGTAAAGGTTAAAGGTCATAACCACAAGTAATGTTATGATAAACACACTGACTAATTAAGTGCAAATGTGGCTTGTGAGAAATAAACCATTCAGAAATGGACTGTAGGGCACGTTTCAACACCATCTGTGTGTCCAAAAGTATATTTCACTAGAAGAACAATATTAAATTAAATTAAAAGAAAATCATAACTGCATATAAATTGATATTTACTCGTTACAGACATAATTATGTCTGTTGTATAATTTTATTACATAAGATTTTTTTTTACTGTACATTAAAAAAACTATTATATATAGAACACATATAATTCAAAACATGTAAACCTGTGAAGTATATAAAAAAGCTTATGAAAAAGAGTTTTCTATTTTGTGGAATTATATAGTGTCAGGAAATAAAAATTAAGTTTAAGACTACAATATTATGTGGCTACTCTATTTTCCCTCTAGCTGTTAAGAACCTAACTTCTCAAAATTAGATAAGGCACACACACTGAATTCTAAAGAACTGGGAAGTAAATTGCAAATTTAAGGCCAAAATAACTATACTGGAAAAAATTCGGCAACTTTGTTATATCTCCAGTTAGAATAAGGTGGCCTACAGTTTGCAGTTCT
This sequence comes from Pelobates cultripes, assembly GCA_933207985.1. Taxonomy (NCBI): domain Eukaryota; kingdom Metazoa; phylum Chordata; class Amphibia; order Anura; family Pelobatidae; genus Pelobates; species Pelobates cultripes. The sequence continues at coordinate 305,136,308 of OW240912.1, read as the reverse complement.
TCAGTTAGAATAACTCCATGTGTGCAGAGGCATGTCAATGCTTATTAGTGACAAATATTAAAATATTAGTATAGAAAAGCAAGTATATTGTGCACGATGATAGGAATGTACTATTGTGTTTATGGTCACAGAACTGACTATGGGATGTTATGTTAGTGGTTTAAGCATAAGTGGCACACAAGAGGACAATGCCACCTGATCATTTGGCACTTGTCAAGTTAATGTGAGTAAAGTATAGGGTTAATATTACTGACTGCAATATATCGAGGCAGTCTTCCTATTCTACTTTTTTATTGTGGCACTGGGAATTTCAAGTCACTGTAGTGTGTTTTTGGAGAGTTTTCCATATGTTGTGTCAACAGTACTTTATTAGAATTACATTAGTTTATGTGCTGTTTTAAGTAATTCATGTTTTAAGTAATCCATCAAGATCATAGGGGGTAAGTAGTGGGATAATACACTAATATTAAGACGTATGACCCACCACAATGTTTGTTTTCTCAATACTTTATATACTCCATTTGCCAAATGTCTTTAATCTGTGTTTTAGTTATCCCGCTGCATCCAATGTGCCCATTTCCTTATAAGAAAGCTTGATCGACCTCTTTGTACACTTGCTTTTCATGTGTACAGTAATCTTGCAGCATAATATAACCTTCAAAGGGTCATTTAATTTATAGTTTACATCCAGGACTAGCACTATTACTAAACCCATGTCTCCTGGGAGAAAGACAACTCTCTTGGTGTTTGGAAATGAAGAAAAGAGCAAGTGACCTAATCAAACATCTAGATCCCATGTGAATCTCACTAGATGACTAATGTGTAATATCACAACCAAATAGATCCTACCTTATGCTATACATTGCTTACCATATGCCAGAAATTAAAAAAAAATAAAAATACTGTACAAAGTTCTTAATCCCTGGAGTATAGTTTCTGTTTGTTTACTGAAATAAACTCCTGTTTCTCGTATAGGGTTTCAATATTAGTTTTAGTACTGGTTTAATAGATTCCCTTCCAGACACCTCCTATTCCCTAGCCCCCTTTTAACAATTTGCCTTAATACTAGCCTCCTCCTAGTTCCACAGCACTTTGACATGTAACCAAGGGAAACAACATATGTTTAGCTAGAATTCCCCTGTTCTCTTCCAATACAGACTAAATAATACAAATTATTATTATTAATAAAAATAATAATAATAATAATAACAAAATATTTAACCAGGAAATCGGGATTATATTTAAAACTGGGTGAAATAAACATATAATTGTGATATCCAGTAAGCACAGATTAACTCTCTAAGAGTTGTTTTGTGTAATTAATTTGTAAATAACAGCAAGGCAACCACTGATGGGGGATCCAGTGTGCTAATCATCCTTTTGAACTTCAAAGTCTGCTAAAGATGTTCATTCAGTCCTCATATAGCTGTTAAATAACACATGCTTTATATATATATTATTGATAATAAGGGTGAAAACAACGTTTTCATGACTAAAACTGTGCCAGTTCTTTGAGTACAATTTGAAAATGCCTGGGTTTGGGGATTTTTTTGATTTATGCAGAAACTGGTTTAGATAGAAACTCCATGTAATGCATGTCATGGAAAAAGAGAACTTAAAACTGTGTAGGCTGATAAACATCTAGATTCACTCTTCCAGAAAATATGCACAGGAAAGCATTTAATATGCTGCTACACTGTTTCACTGCTCGTTAACCCTCGTGTAGCCATAATAATATGTAACATGAGGTAATTGAAAAGAAGGAGACTGGTTGCAATTACATTACAATTCAGTAACTTGTAAGACAGAAAACTTCAGGTGACTCCTTTCCAAACAGCCCTCTGCTCCCCTACCCACTACCCTCCCCTCCCCCCCTTCCTTCTACACACACACCCACCATACCCACACCTTACATTATACAGACACTAGGATGGTGGTATAATTAAACGTGCCAATTGCCCAGTGTTAGGTCAGATCACTTGACCAAATATGGGGCATATGTTACACCCCCTCCCCCCCTTGAGTTTGTGATACTCAGCACTCACCTTGCGTTGGTGCAGTCGTTGTACAATGTCTCAAAATCCTTCCTTGAAATGAGTTTACAGCGGTTGACCCCAGGCTGGATAGCACCCAAGCCCCTCAAGATCCGGACCTGTTCAACGTTACACACCACAGGGGTGATCTCCAGCCTCTTAAGCTTAGTGTAGACGGTGTGCAGCCCCCCAACCAAATGCTTCAAGAACAGGTCAAAAGCCTGGGGCAGACAGATGAGCTCACACCCCTCCACTGTGAACGAGGCCACCTTAGCACCTCTCAGGTCCACCATCCTGCACTCATTGTTCTGGGGGATGTTCTCCACTGGAGATGGGGTGGAGTAGACTGGTTTCCCTGGTAGATTGGTGCTAGGGACACTGCTGCTGCTGCTGGTGGAAGTGGAGGTAGTGTTGGTGGAGGTGGTAGGGGTGCTGGGCAGAGGGTTGTGGTGGTGGTGGCTGCTGATGTTGCCGTTGCCTGTGGCCACGTTCTGGCTATTGCTACAGTTGTTGCTGCCTCCTCCAGTCCCCGGGCTGCTGCTGCTGGAGATACTGGTTGAGGTGGCACTGCTGATGCTGCAGGTCACCACCGTGCTGGCGGCGGGCGGCTCCGGTCGGTAGAGAGACGGCCCTGACGAGGAAGGAGCGATGGATGGAGAGGGGGAGGAGGAGGACGAGTTGTTGGAAGAGGATGATGCAGACGGAGCTATCGCTGCCTGAGCTGTCCCCAGCTGAGTCGGTGGGATCAAAGCAGCCATGGCCATGGTCACATACAGAAGACCTTCCCGAGCTGTACAAGTTATCTCTGGAATGCTGGCAAAAAAAAAGTTACCGCGCGGAAAAAACACGCAGAACCCCTACATAAAATAGAAACTCAAAGTTCTATTCTAGACAAAAGCTGTGACGTAAGCAGTTAAAGGGGGAGCAATACACCTCCCCTGGCACCCCACAATCAAAGGATAAAAAAAATGAAATAAATAAAACTATTACAGAGTCCAGCAGGGGTAGGAGCAGGGGTGCTGTTAGTCTCTCAGTGTATTTGGGGATGATTTTTTTAATCTCCAAGTCTAGCACAAAGTTGAGAGATGGTGGCGGAGAGGAGGAGGAGGAGGCTGGGAGCACTTGGGCTCTGTCTGGCAGCACATTGATCAAAGATTGAGGAGGAATGACAGAGAGAAAATGAGGCTGAAAAGTGCTGGCTGCTCTGTGGACGGGTTGTTGTTGTCACACGGTGTATGGAGGGAGGAGCTCTGATAACTTGCAGTCTCCTTTCAAGCAGCAAGCAGTAACATCAGCAGCAGAGCCAGCACTGCTACCCTGTACACACCATGCACAGCTTGCTCTGCTTAGAGCTCACTGGGACCCTCTGTCACTCTGGCATGGGAAACTTTATCCTGGTGACACTGCCCCATTCATACAGCAAGTGGAGCTGAAGGCATGCCAACAGCCACCCACTGCTTCCACCTTTCTATTAACATCAAACCAATACTATAGCATCGCCTGGCGTTTAAAGCAGCCTGCACTCTGAGGTTAACAATGGGATAATTGGCATTGTTTTGAAGTGGGAAATAACCCTTGATACAGTTGCAAGAAATAACTTGTTCAGTGCTCACAGCTATAGGCTATTTTATTACAGACTGTTTTATTCCCCCTTTAACAGCATAATCTGAGTTTATTGTAATTAATAAACTGAGCTGAATATATTAGTAATAATTTTCTAGGCTCTGTCTATTTATTTTTTTATTTATTCGTGATGTAAAGAATTGGGAAACTAAATCAGCTATTACACAATGTTCTAAAAATCTTTAAGATGTTGCAATAGGCTATATCTAGGACCCATTACTGAGTTACCTATCTATGGGATTTTTTTGCTATGATTATTAGAAATGCAAAGAATTCAAAGAACCTGGCATTTAACAGAAGTTCTCTTAAATAGCTTCAACAGGTAGAGGGAATAATTCCACTCAGTGTTTTCAAAGGGTTAAGTGCCCATATTTTCACGGGGCATTGATTCATTAACTCTTAATATCCCATTCCCATGCTGTATATTTTTTATAAAAAAATGATTAGGGTTATTAGTAAAGTAATATGATTTTTTTTTTTCCATTATGAATTCATTTATTAAACATTGATTTGCGATCAATAAACAGATGCAGAGAACTTGATATTAATATCTCTGTTGCTTTAAGGAAAAATAATATATTCTGTAATTCCACAATAAATGAAATGCTGCTATAAAACATGTCTGTGGATTATTTAGATGTGTGTATATATGTTTAATTTATTACCAAGTAACACTGTATTTTTATAAGTATTTTACGGTTTCGAATAAAGCAATTTTTCTCTCCAATTTATAGTAGCCGGGGCTGCAAATTGTAACAGTTTGAATTTCCTTGTTCTGTCACGAAGATGACTTATTGTGCTGAAATCAATAAGAGCTGTTTAAAATTCAAAGGCTTGCAAATCGTTCTGTTTGTCCTTTGATAAGGCCTGTGCTGATTAACATGCGACCAAGAAAGCTTAATTGCTGGACTAATTAAGAAGCCTTTAATTTCCTCTCCATATTTATTTGTTGCAGCTATGTTTAAATATTCCTATCATAGAAATTCCAGTTACCATAATAAACTGCATCCAATAAACATTTTATAATAAACTCATTGTCCTGGAAGAATAGACATATGCTATCTTGTTTACATCATGATATTGATTTTGCCTAGGTGATAAACAGAAGGTTTGATTAATGACAGCAGTTGATGAATATATGATTCACTTTTTTCCCCCTTTCAATCTGTAACATATGAACTCAAAAATAAACTGTATAATTAGTAGAGCAATATTTGTGTTTGTATTCATTGTGTTCATATAATAAAGATATTTAATAACAATATACACCACAGAACACATAAGGCACACAGGATATACAATGTATAAGGGAGAAACTGTAAGGATCTCTGCAGCTTCAATTGGGTTCCATAATGTTTGCGATCCTGTAAGCCTATAGCATGGTCCCCAAACCTAAGAACCTGTAGTTTAATTGTTCAATGGAACTTATCTTATGCTGAACTTATCTTTACTCTGTCCATCGCACACACAAGGTATTTAAGTGATATACTTCACACTTATTTGGGTAACATGCCTGATATAAAAACAGAGTAGACTGAAAAGCTTACACTCTAAATATATTTAGTAAAGTAAAAAGTACCTTCCCCCAAATTTCACTTGTCTCTTAAGAACAAATATGTGCCTTCCAGTGCCTCTTGAATTTCTTTCCACAATACATATCCACTAATTTACATTTTGCATTACATATATTTTTTTAAATAATATTTATATATTCCACTTTGTGGCTCCCACTGGGTATTCCAAGAGGCAAATGCAGCATGGGTAGTATTATGCAAAGCGATAAGTACAGTTAATATGTCAGAATTATTATTAATATAAGCTTATTAATTAGACGCTGGTTTATTGGAGTTGATCTGCTGGACTGCTGTTGATGCAACCTTTTTAGGAAGCTGTCCTTTAAATGTTGTTTGATTTAGTACCAGAAAGCCGACCCTAAAAAGCACAGTTCACCTCTCTGCCTATAACCTATTAGCTGGGGGAAGGTTTGCTACAAAACTGACATGACCTAGATTGCACCTCCTCCAATTTCCAAGGTTCATTGATAGATTGCTGATCTTGAAACATGGACACAAAATGCACATTTTGCTAGAATGCCTAGCCTCGTTTTAGACACCTCCTCATCAAATGACATCTTGAAGTGCTCTATCTGCTTAATTGATCATGTATTATGTGAGGTCACTGGGCATGCTCTCATTTAACCCCTGGGTGGCCGTATCTGAGCTAGTCACATCTAATCTCCTTACATACAGCTCCACTGCAGGAGAACACACAAAACACAGCTGAAACGTTGTATTAGTATAAAGTAACAAATAAATAAATAATAAACAAAGTTTAATTGATACACAAACAAAAATCCTTATAAAACACATCACTGGTTTACAAAACTGAGATATAATTAAATTTTCTTCGACATGCATTGGCAATAAAATATACAAATCTCATAAGCAGAATCGAAGGGGTTAAAAGCAAGAACCTTATCATATCTATTGCCTTAGGACAATAAACCTCATATATATATATTCATATTTTTTTTTTCCAAATCATAAACTGTGCTAAATACACAAAAGTACACTGATGTTTCCTGCACAGTATAATCTTTATTAAGCATGGCAAACATTATTATTTAATTGTACTTTGCCATCATAGCTTGCTTTCAGTACAGCGTGTCTTAATTCATCTATCAACAGGTCATAAAAGTTGTTTGAGCAGATATTTGTACCATTAAACAGAAAGAGCAATAAGCCTGGTAATCAATAATTTATACAGAGTACCAACTGCAGACATAATAACTGTAATGTTTGCAAAGCAATCTCTCTCTCTCCAGGCTTAACTGTAAACTCCAACTAAGTAACATTGTTAATTTCAAACTCCTGTAGATAGCAATACAAACACATTACATACAAATGCATTTTGCCTTACAGTTTAGCAATGCCTTGGTGGGGCTAAATAAAATGTAATTACTAGGCAATTTCAAGCACTATGTGAATGTCTCTCTCTCTCTCTCAAAGCTCTGCCTATTTATTTAGCATGTTTTGATTAGAATAGTTATTTAAATTACTCCTTGCAATATTTTGAGGTTGCGATCCTCTCTTGGAGAAAATAAAAAAGCAGGTGTTCCCAATCTCTTAGTTTAGACTCTGCTGTCTGTGGTTGTTAATTTGTATAAATATTTTGATGTAATAAAAGCTGTCACTGGGAGCACATCCATTGTCACAAAGGACCGTGTGGAATTTGGAATTTTAGAATGAATTTAAAAGGGGCAAAAACTAAACTGATTGCTAGAATTCTTATTGATGTTTTTTTTTAATCCATTCATTTACAAATACGTTTAAATATTGCTATGTGAATGAAAAATAAAATGCACAAAATAAACAAAACAGATAAAAAACACATTTATTTTATTGATATATCTTTTGCAATGTTCACTTAGCACTGTTATTTATTTACTAGCGATCACGATCGCTTATCCCCCTGGGAGAGGGGCTCATAAAGACTGATATGGGTTTATTTAAATACCTTTCTACATGTAGATCGCATGCTTTGCGGTGAGTCTGAAAAACTTAACATTATTGAGAAAAAAAAATATTTTTTTTTAAAAAATCAGCATTTATTTCCTTATTTTATTTACATCTGTTTTTTCTATTTTTCCTAATGGGAAAATACTTTCGTGTTGGCAAATACACAAAATAAACCAAGCATGTACCAAGAGAGAAACGAAATAAGCTAAAGGTAATGGGAAAGTCAGATTCCCCAGCTCAGATATGCAGTACCCTCTCTCTCTTGGATCACCATTAGTGTTCCAGTGTCCTGGGAAAATCAGTTGTAGAATGCCTTAACACATGCTATGTGTATGAACAAATGCTCTCTCAATGAGTAACCTATTCATAGAAGCTGCAAACACCCCCTGCTTAACTCAAGCAATGCACTTAATGTAAATAGTGCTCTTGTTGGTTAATAGAACGCCATTAACCCTTGTCATACCACGCTTGCTTACTCATCCTGTTGGGTACTCACTATGAGACATAAAAACCTACAATGATTTTTTTTAACCCTTTACTGTCAACGCGTGTTAATATCTGAATATTTTTGGTAATATTATCAGGCTTTGAACAAATACGTATAGCACTGGCTTGGACTCTTGGAGAATTTTTAACTCAGCGCTTAGCTGATGGGTAAAAACGTATAAGGTAAATTATTATCGTCATCATTAATATTATCATTATTAATAACAATATTATTATTATTATTATTATTATTATTAATCACTATAATATTATTTAAAAAAAAACTTGGCAGAAAATATAAGTGGATTCCTACATGGAATTCAAAGTGAAAATTGGTCTGAGAATATGTGACTTAGCAATCAGGGGGTTAAATCGTAGTTTAAATGTCCCTCCAGGCTTCCTATTAATCATAAACACAAGATCTGCTTAATGTAAACGCTGGTGTATCTTTATCAAACAAATACAAATCTGAAAAACAATATAGTAATTTTCTTTTGGATATACTTTCATCATCACCTCATTTGAATATCACTACTTAATATATATACATTTTAAATTATCTAAAAGGACTACATTCTCTCCAATCACTGTGTGAAGTCACTTCAAGGTAATGTAAATAAAAGCTGTTAATCACCAGTGCACATCGGTTTGCTTTTTTGTGTTGGCTAATAATTTATTTTTCCACATATTACATAGTTCACTCCTACATTTGTGCATCATCAAATGTCAATTATGTTAATGAATTGATTAGACTTTTCTTAAGGCACTCAGTTGCATGCATGCACAGTAAAGAATCACACAGTGCTTGTGTAAAGACTTCTAAACCTAAATATTAACCATGTGTGTGCAACAATGGTCCATCTGGCACACCAACAGACTTATTAAGTTATACCTTACAACAATCTGGTACCTTAGGTGAGTAGTTCAAGAACCTGTTTAACTCTGTTTTGCTGTATGATGAGGGCGCCCTCTGTAGGAGACATAGTGGAAACACCTGAACATAACGATCACGCCTTATCATCAATTATCATGTTAACAGACAGAAGAAACAGTACATTGTTCTGACAAAGACCACAGTGTACTTTTTCAGTCCTATATGGAACTAAGAACGTCTATGAAATATATACATTTTTAATTTCCATTTTTTTTTTTTAATCATTATTTCTAAATGCATGATTGCGTCCAGAGACAACACAAATTATAGAGTTCTTACAGGGTATTAAAATTGCATAATACTATGCAAGTGTACATATTCTTAAATCACTGGAGAGATCCCACTGAGTGTTATTGTTCACAATCAAATTCTAGCAGAACCATATATAATGACTGTAACTCCAGTACCTCAATTGAGCATTAAAACAGATTGTTCCACTTTTCCCAATGGAGTTTCTCGGATACTTGGGATATTTTGAATATGCATTTAGTGTGCTATAACTTTAAACATCCACTGTATCTCTAGTTTACTCAGCTTAAGATCAAAATTCCTTCCTTTCCAATCTTTCTCAACATTTTTCAACCCCATGCACAATAAAGAAGTATACCCCTATTATAGAGGTGTATATATATATATATAGCAGGACTGCCCAGCTGAGAAAGCTAAGGATAAAACTGTGGAAACGCATCATGGGGACAGTGAGACTATTTGGACATTGCCATTTAAGTGTATATTTTATATGTTTATATCCATAATACTTTGGTAAAATCCATTAATAAACAGCAGTTTATTTACACTTATGGCATCCAGCTCCTGCTATATTTAAAAAAGGAGTGTAGTTCTGAACTTCACACTGTTCTATATTTGAGCCTATTGTTTGGCTTCTTGTTTGTGAGTACTTATTTTATACTCTTACAGAGGCATTGCGTACATTAAAATATTGCACCAAATCTATCTCTTTTTGAGCCTCTGGAACAAGGAGCATCTCTATTACAAGAAGGGGAGGGTTGTCTAAACTCGCCCTTATGCTGTTTCTACTTTAACTAGGTTTATAGCTCATAAATATAAGTATTCCCTTGACACATTGTTGCACCTTATTTGGTTGTAAGGTCTTACACTATTGTGAATATATATATATATATATATATATATATATATATATATTTATTTATTTTTAAAGGTACACGACCTTGCTACAAAAGCCACATGTCATTTTTTTAAGGTACATATTATGCTTTTAATCTGCACTTTTAATCCCTAATTCTGTATCAGTGCTACACCGTATTGGATATTGGATTCTAATGAATTGTAATAAGGTTATTTAGAGTGGAAAAAAACCCTTATTTCTTGGCTAATCATGGCAGCATATACATATGGGTTAGCTCCTCCCCTTACAGTTGAAAGGACAGAAATAAACCAAAAACCTTTAAAGGCGTATCTGTGTATAGATCCCTCAGTCTTTTTCCTGTCCTACAGCCCTTAGGAGGGGAGCTTTGTTGCTCCCTATTGCTATTTCTATGTTTATCCTTATGTTTGCTTTAAATTGAGTACCTATGCTGAGGAAGCCATCTTTGTTATTCTGGATGCTGCCTGGGGACCTGAGTACCTGTTCCTGAACACTGCAAGCTTCTCTTCAGTTCCCCTGCTCCCTGGATGCTCAGATGGATCGCACCAAGCGGTGGAATCGCCAGGCATGCGCAGTTCGCGCATTTATAAATTTGGCGCCAAAATCGAGACCTGTGGGTATGGTAAGTCATGGCAGACATCTTTGTTGATGGCAAATTGCGCGAAAAGGCCAGTATGGACAAAATTTAGGTCAGTAATGTTGCTTTGCTTAAATATAGGCCTCTGGCAAACCTTGAGTACTTTAACCCCTTAAGGACACATGACATGTGTGACATGTCATGATTCCCTTTTATTCCAGAAGTTTAGTCCTTAAGGGGTTAAAGCCAGGTCTGGATGCTTGAGCTTGTACTGAATGTCTAAAGTGCCTGTATCTTTGTTTTCTATTGCCACAGGTATGATTTTCCTTCCTACTTCTGTGGTTATGTGCTTTATAGTATGATGCTTATTTGTTTTTTTAGTAGCCCATTATGACTTCCCCTCCAAGAACCCATTTTCCCCTTTCAGCATCTAGGTGAGTATGGGTTCTCAGATTTATTATAGAAATGCTTTTTAAATACCTTCTCTAAATCTGTCCTCCACTTACTTTTAGTAATGATGAACACCTGTCCAATCGCCAGATATTTTGTCTTGAATCAGGAAAGAAGTTGCCCAAGGCATGTCAGAGGTCATGTAATGCGAAAGAGGTCTGAGAAGAGACCTAGACTGAGAGAGGTATCCTCGGGCTCTTCAGACTCAGACTTAAACCTGGAACAGACTGTGAATTCCAGATCTTAGATCAAATTGACTCCAGTGAGAGCAAAGTGGAGATGCTGTCTGAAGCTCTTGATTCCAAGACTATGGACAAGCTCATCCTTATGGCGAGGAAGACTTTGGAGATACCAGAGAATCTGCCTAAAGTGAACAGCTCAGATAAGCACTTCGCTGATCTTAACAAGCAGAAGCTTTCCTTCTCCCTTCATAGGTCTATCAAAGATTTGATCACCTCAGAGTGGGAGAAGCCAGAAAAGAGGGTTCCTATTTTAAATAGAGTGACAAGACTTTACCCATTGGTGGAAGACATTTACAAGAGATGGACAACTCCTCCGAAAGTTAATGCCCCTATTTCTAGGGTGGCCAGAAGAACTACACTACCCTTGGATAATTCCGCCTCCTTATGGGAACTCATGGATAAGAAGCTGGATTCTAACTTATCCAAGATTTATACTGCAGCTGGAGCAGGATATCATCCTCCAGTAGCTCTCACGGCTGTATCCAGGGCCATGAAAAGCTGAATTAGAGACCTTGATTCAGAAGTTGAAAGAGGTGTGAAGAGAGCTAATCTTTGTGATGCTATTTGGGATCTACGCATAGTAACTGACTTCTTCGCTGAAGCATCCCTAGATATTACAAGAATTTTCTCCTGTACTATGGCTCTGTCAGTTGCGGCTAGGAGAGCTTTGTGGCAACGATACTGGGTAGCTGACACCTCCTCTAATCTATGCTCCATTCCCTTTGAAGGTGAACTGCTTTTTGGGAAAGGCATAGAGGAATCTATAAAGAAAGCAGCAGAAGTCCGCAAAGTATTTTTACCCCAGAATAGAGGTAACAAGAAGCCTGACACCTTATGGGCAGATAAACGACCTTCCAGAGGTCACTATTTTAGGGATAGTCGAAGCAACAAGCCTGGGAAGGAGTTCAATAGAGGCAACTCATGGCGTGGTGGCCAATCATTATTCCCTCACTCCAATCGTGCCAAAAACCACTTCTTTTGTCCCTCTGGTAGGAACTTTTGACTATCCGCTGGAGGTGGGAGCTCGACTGTCTCTATTCAAATAAGTTTGGGCTCAGAATATCCAAGATTCCTGGTAGGGGTCCATAACCCAGATGGGTTACAGACTGGGTTATGGACCCTGTCAAGAAGGAATTTGTTTATAGCCACTCGTATCGCCAAAGATGGAAACAAGACCAAGGCATTATATGAGTATGTCAAAGATCTCACAAGGCAGAAGGTCATCATGCCAGTCCGTAGGGAAGAACGGTTCCAGGGACAGTATTCTCCACTCTTTTTAGTTCGGAAGAGCAAAAAGAAATGGAGGCCAATCTTAGACCTCAGACGAATCAACCGATATCTAGAAGTCAGGTCCTTCAGGATGTAATCCCTCAAATCCATCTCACCAGCTATATGGAAGAATGACTTCCTTGTGTCTATCGACCTGAGGGATGCTTACTACCACACCCCAATAACCAGAGAACACCAATGTTTCCTCAGATTCGCTATAAAGGAGGATCACTTCCAGTTCCTAGCCCTGCCATTTGGCGTCAGCACCACCCCCGGTCTTGGCCGTCCTCATAGAGAGGATGAGGATCCAGGATGTTACTCTATTTCACTACCTGGACGATTTGCTGTTAGTTGCCCCGGACCTCCAGAAAGCAAGTCTTCAGAGGGATCTAGTTTTGTCAGAATTTCAAAGATTTAGTTGGTTAATAAATGTTCAGAAGAGTTACCTCACACCAACCCAGAAGATTACATTCCTGGGGGGGAAGGGGGGGATCAACACTCTCCAAGAGACCATTTCCTTGTAACGAGAAAGGCTCAGAATCTCCAGACTTCTCTCCCAGATAATACGACTACGTATAATTACGGCAAGAAGATACATGCAACTCCTGGGCAATCTCACATCCACCATCGGACTGGTAAGATGGGCCCATTGGCACTGGGTATTTTTAAATCAATTCAACAGCTGGAAATTGAATTGGGATCAACCCCTGAGAATCTCCAGGATGGTAAGAATTCACCTTACCTGGTGGCTACAAATGGAGAATCTATTAAAGGGATTCCCATTGGCAGATCCAGTCTGGATCATACTCACAACAGCCTCCAGTGACCGAGGATGGGGAGTGCACTGTCAAGACCTTGTAACCCAGGATTTTTGGAACGTGCAAGAATCAGTGCTGCCAAGCAACATTCTGGAACTGCGTGCAAGCTACGGAGTTTTTCTGCATTTCTAACATACTCTGAGGAACAAATGGATACGGATCCGCTCAGACAACCAAGCAGCAGTGTCCTATATCAACCAGGGTGCAGGCACACAGCCATCAGTTGATGAAGGAATTATGTTCCATTATGATATGGTGCCAGAAGTATGTTCAGGGATTGTCTGCAGTCCACCTTCCTGGTGTTCAGAATACCAGTCATGTCACCATAAACAAGGGTGAATGGCAATTATGCCCCAGGATGTTTGAGGAACTATCCTGGAGATGGAGATCTCCCGAGATTGATTAAATGGTCACCTTTCGGAACAGGTTTGGGCATATTTCTAAAGACATCTTGAGATAGGAGCCCTAGCCCAGGATCCCCTGGCCCAACAGTGGAACTTCAGACTGGCATATGTCTTCCCTTCAATACCCCTGATTTATGCAACTCTGAAGTCTGAAGAAGATCTTGAAGGAGAAGGCGGAAGTGATTGCTTTCCTTCCCTTTTGGCCATGTCATCCCTGGTTCCCTATGGCGAATCGGATGAGTTGGGAACCTCTGAGGAAACTTCCAGCCAAGCTGGGCCTATTGTTACAAGGTCTCCTCCAACACCTAGATCCATAATCCTTCAGACTGATGGCCTGGAGATTGAGTGGTAAGCTCTGAGTGGTGCAGGAATGTCAGACACTTTTACAGGCTCGCAAATACTCAACCTCATCTTCCTATTATAGGATTTGGAATGTGTTCATCTGTTGGTTCCAGGAACAAGGGGTGGCTATTTATCCCCCATTCTTGTCATCTGTGCTGAGTTGGCCTCGATAAGGGCCTGAGCTATAATACCCTGAAGATTCATGTCTCTGCACTCACAGCATTGACAGGCACTTGTTGGGCATTGGAACCTCTGGTAATACGTTTCATGAAGGCAGTTCTTAAGTTTCGACCTCCTATTAAGGTATTTATGCCCTATGGTCTTAAAAGCCATGACTAGGTCACCATGTGAGCCACTTCAACATGCATTTATGATGAATGTTTCTCAAAAGATGCTCCTCTTGGTGGCTGTCTCATCAGCTAGGAGAATGTGTGAGCTCCAGGCCTTGTCCTGTGAACCTTCTTTTACCATGGACCTGTACCAGAATTTCTGCCTAGAGTGGTGCGAATTTTTCACCTGAACCAAGAAATTGTGTTGCCATCTTTTTACCCTAATTCTTCTGAGGAGGAAGGTTGGCACACTCTAGATGTGGTTAGAGCTATTTCTCTCTATATTGAGATGACCAGCTCTTTTGTAAGTCTTCCAGACTTTTCGTATCGCCCATTGGCCACAGAAGAGGTGAAGCGGCCTCTACCTCTACTTTGATACATTGGATAGTAACTGCTATTGTCAAGGCTTATCAAGGCCTATCGCTTGCGCTGCCGGTACATAGAGGAATCAGAGCACACTCTACTCGTGCTGTTTCTGCATCTTGGGCTTCTGTGGTAAATGCTTCCCATGACAATATCTGCAAGGCTGGCACTTGGTCTTCATTGAACACGTTAATTAGTCACTACAAACGGAATGTTAAAGCTGCAAATGAATTTCAGTTTGGACTTCAAGTCCTTCATTCAGTTCACTCTTCTAATTAATGAGTTGTTCTAACATGTTTCATTAAATTTATTTTTGCATTTATTAAGTCTCTTGTCCCTCCCTGGTAAGCTTGGGTATTCCCACGTGTATTTGCTGCCATGATTAGCCAGGAAAGTGCCTCCCTAAATATAGTAAAATCTTACTTGTATTCAAGTCTGCAGCTGCTGGCTCTGCACTTGTCTGCTGATATCATCAGAAGTGTGTTCTGAACCAATCACAATGCTTCCCCATAAGATTGGCTGAGACTGTCAAGGAGGCAGATCAGGGGCAGAGCCAGCACAAGTCAAACACAGCTCTAGCCAATTAGCATCTCCTCATAGAGATGAATTGAATCAATGCATCTCTATGAGGAAAGTTCAGTGTCTACATGCAGAGGGTAGATACACTAAATGGCAGTGCTGCACGATAGGCAGGACTTCCCCAGGAAGTACCTCTAGCAGCCATCTGAGGAATGGCCAGTGGAGTTATCACTAGGCTGTAATGTAAACACTGTGCCTTTAAGACCAATATTTAAACAAGAATTTTTGATAAAGTGCAATTCAGTGCAAATTTATATAGCAAAAAGTGATCAATATTCAAACAAGATATGTTGATAGAGTGCAATATTATATGGCATAAAAATAATAAAGTGCTGCAAATATGCAAGAAAACTCACAAGTAAAGTAAGTTGACAAATAGTGCAAATTTCTGTTTGAAATATACTTAACTTCCCTACTATGAGGAAAAAGCCTCCAAGCTTGTATCAGCAATACAATATAAATCTCTAAAAAATAGAAAAAAGACACAAACTCATAGGGCAATATAGAAACATAGAAACATAGAATGTGACGGTTGAGAAGAACCATTTGGCCCATCTAGTCTGCCCAATTTTCTAAATACTTTCATTAGTCCCTGGCCTTATCTTATAGTTAGGATAGCCTTATGCCTATCCCACGTATGCTTAAACTCCTTAACTGTGTTAACCTCTACCACTTCAGCTGGAAGGCTATTCCATGCATCCACTACCCTTTCAGTAAAGTAATACTTCCTGATATTAAACCTTTGTCCCTCTAATTTAAGACTATGTCCTCTTGTTGTGGTAGTTTTTCTTCTTTTAAATATAGTCTCCTCCCTTTCAGTCTTTTTAGCATTTTAGGTGATAATCCCTTGTTAAAACAACGATATGGGCATGTATTTCTGTATGTAGATATATTCTGAATTGTGGCCAATTAGAGAGCCGGAATTACTGACTTTTTTGGGCAAGCACGCCTCCAAATAGTATTTAAACTAAGACTGTGGTGGATTACTGAACTGATCTGATGAAGCCGAGCACGTCGACGAAACGCGCCATCACATTCTGACGTATTACGTCATCACGCTCTGCAGCTGTAAGCCCCGCCCCCGGAACTGTTGATCGGCATTTTCGGCACTCCACATCCTGCACAGCCATCGCTGGATCAAAGTGAAGCCAACATACCAACAGGAGAGGAGGGAATAGAAAAATAAAAGGGGACTTTTGCCTGGCAGCTATTTTAACTGGAAAGGGGGATTGTTAAAAGACTGTAAACACCGATTAGTCACACCCTGGAGAAGGGTCTCTCTGGGACAACTTGGACAGTCAGGTTTATCCACAATAACCATATTTCCAAATGCTATGATATACTCTATATTGTGACAAAGTAGGCTGACCAATTTGTGATTGACCCCATTGATTTTGTAGCCAGTCAAATGGTGCCTAACTTGCACAATTGCTGTTTATTTAAAATTAAATCCAAATAATTCTGGACTGCGAAGGAACAGAGCATAATAATGATACAGCAAATGAGAGTAGAAATGTACAGAATTCTGTCATAATATTAAATTGTCTTTCATAGTATATAGCATTGTCTAATCTGTTACTGTACTCCACCTCTGTGTATATTTTAGGGACCTGGTCTGTCCCTTCACATTATCTCATAAAATATCCAATAGAAACATAGAACATAGAAACATAGAATGTGACGGCAGATAAGAACCATTCGGCCCATCTAGTCTGCCCAATTTTCTAAATACTTTCATTAGTCCCTAGTCTTATCTTATAGTTAGGATAGCCTTATGCCTATCCCACGCATGCTTAAACTCCTTTACTGTGTTAAATACACTTGGATAGACCGGTTAGTTATTAAATGTTATGTATTTAGTCCCCAGTGTATTGTGACTGTACAAATATGTTACATGTTAATATTTTTACCTTCAGGCTCCATATGTGTATTTTATAAGAAATGTTGTACACTGAAGGACAAGAAAAAGTAAAAACTATTTGCACCATTGTAAGTATGGCAAGACAAAAAAAATCTAATTTCTACATCTAAATGAAATCCTAATGTCAATCATTATTCCTAACTCTAAATATTATCAGAGATAAACAAATGCTGTGTATGTAAGTGTGTATGTTTCTGTGCATGCTTTTCTGTGTGCATACATAGAAATAAAATGGCTAGTTTTCCTTTTTAGCCATATTCACGGCATGGCATGTAACTATTCCCATACTGCAATAGCATTTTTTAATTGATGGATTATTTTAATAGATAATTTATATTGATTTTTTTAGAGTGTTCTATATTAGGCAATAATGACAAAATGATTAATTGCATACTATTTCACAATACAAGACAGTAACCAGCATGTAAACTGATTAAGATGAATATCAGTTTATCAGATATCAATAGGAAGTTTATTATAGACACATTTCTATTATCTAAACAATATTCTATTTGTCAGTTAGATTGGGCTATGCAGGGGATGTTAATTACTTATTCTTTATAAAACTGTGCACAGGTTACTATATCACATACAGTCAATGTTAATGTTATTCCATCATTTAAACTTAATATTAATCATAAAGTACAGGGTGAAATAGAAGCTAAAATGCATTTAAAACAAACCATCAACCAATTTTGTGTAACTCATTACCAAAGCTACACCATAATAAAAAAATAAATAAAATAATGGCACCCCCAGGCATAAAATGGGTTAAACCGCTGTTTAGAAGATATTCCCCTTCCAGATACACAGGCAGCTACCAAAGACACCAATCCACTGAACCGGAGAAGCATTTGAATGCTGTAAACAGCCTAACCGGAAGCATAAGAATGCTGTAAACAACCGAATAGGAAAAACCATACGAAAGGTTTACACTCCTAGCAGTCGAACAGGAAAAGCATAAAATGAATCCCCACCAAGAACAAGACAAAGCTCTGTGTTGAGGGTCAAGCAGTGAACAGACAGAGCTGTGGGTTTATTGTTCTTATATACACATTCTTACACATTAGTACCACCCACAGGGTTTTGGAAAACAACCAATAAACACGTACAATACACTCAGACACTCCCACACAAAATCCTCCCCTCTGCCTGTGATACAATTACCTTACACAATGGGTAATGTAATTATCACAGGCAGAGAAATACAGTTTTTCCACATTATTCATAATTTTAAAAGTATGCATCACATTCACATTTTCAGAATCAGCATACTCCAAATACAAACATACGTCAAAATCATACAAATTGGTCCAGTGGTTCAAAAGATAGATCGTAGTCTTTTGTGACCAAATGAAGCATGGCTTTTCTGCCCAAAACCAGTTCCACAGAGTCTTCTATCCTGGAGATAATTGGGAAGTAATCCAATTATCTCCAAGGACAGAGGCAAAACTCCATTGAACACATGGCAGCAAAAGACAATAAAATACATACAAATATATAACTGTGCAGCCATTGCATAAAACAGGTACATTCAACATATCCCCAGATAGCTTGGATCTGAGCACACATTATTACTGAATGGCGCTCAGATCACATACATACAGTTCAATTGCCATGGAGCCAAAGTCTTTCACATAGTCTTTCATTATATTAATGGGCTCCATGTCATAGCTATCTGGGGTATCACTGTTCAAATAGGGCAAGTACCGAATGACCCGGCTTTTGTGTCTTTGCAGGGGAAAATCAAGTGTTTGAACATGGGGACATAGTCTAAAGGCAGCAGGCGGGCAACCAGGCTCCTCCAATGCAATGTGGCGAGATTGCTCTCGTCACAATAAATATATATATTATTTGCAGGAGCGCATATATACATATGCGCTCCTGCAAATAAGTAAATACACTATATGGACAAAAGTATTAATTATTGAAAGTGTTTCAATTAGACCCAATGCCCCAGGTGTATAAAATCAAGTACCTAACCTTGCAGTCTGCATTTACAATCTGCATGAAAAAGAGCTCAATGAATTCAAGTGTAGTACTGCGATAGGATGCCCCCTTTGCAATAAGTCAGTTTGTGAAATTTTATACCTGCTAGATATTCCACGGCCAACTGTAAGTGGTATTATTGGCAAGTGGAAGTGTTTATGAACAGCGGCAAATCAGCCACAAAGCAGATGACCAAGTAAAGTCAAAGAGTGGGATCACTGAGTGCTGAGGCACATGGTGTGTAAAAGTTGCCAACACTCTGCCGATTTCATAGCTGCAGAGTTCCAAACTACCACTGGCATTATTATCAGCATAAATACCGAGCACAGGAGCTTCATGTCATGGGTTTCCACAGCTGAGCAGCAGCATGTAAACCTCACATCATCAAGTACAATGCAAAGTGTCAGATCGAGTGGTGTAAAGCATACCTTTGCTGTATTCTGGAGCAGTGGAAACATGTTAAGTAAAGTGATGAATCACACTTCTATGTTTGGCACTAGTGATGTCGCGAACCCGAAATTTTCGGTTCGCGAACGGCGAACGCGAACTTCCGCAAATGTTCGCGAACCGGCGAACCGCCCGAAACGCCATTGACTTCAATGGGGAGGCGAATTTTAAAACACACAGGGACTCTTTCTGGCCACAATAGGGATGGAAAAGTTGTTTCAAGGGGACTAACACCTGGACTGTGGCATGCCGGAGGGGGATCCATGGCAAAACTCCCATGGAAAATTACACAGTTGATACAGAGTCTGGTTTTAATCCATAAAGGGCAGAAATCACCTAACATTCCTAAATCACAATCAATATGGATTGACACCTGACATATGACATGTTGACACCTTGACATATGGATTGACACCTGTCCTCAGAGCCCCTGATGCACACGGACACAGAGCAGAATAGAGACTGGTCCCCCTACATAGGGTCACTTGGCAGATATGGATTGACACCTGTCCTAAGGATCCCTGATACACACTGACACAGAGCAGAATAGGGACTGTTCCCCCTACATCGGGTCACTTGGCAGATATGGATTGACACCTTGTTACAAACTGCTATTTGTAACGGGCCCTTTAAATGGCAAATTGCCCTGTTTCCCTGGGTTGTGGAGAAGCCTCTTTGCCAGCCTCCTCCCGCATGACTATGGCCCCTGGGAGATTGTGAAAATGTATGCACTTTTATTTGGTGTGTATGGCCCTTTAAGACTGTCGGTGGGCATATTGGGGCTTATGGACTCTTTATGTGACTGGTGCTGGCCCTTTAAACACCTTTTTTGGGACATCAGGAAGATTGGGACACTGCCCCTTTAAGGCCGTGTCCCCAGACTTGTTGGGGACACGGCCCCTTTAAGACGGTGTCCCCTGTGTCCCCAGACCTGGTGCAAACCCTTTGTGCCTGCCTTGCTATTTCCCACTTGGTTCAGTAAATGGGAAATTATTTCAGCTGCAGAGACTAAGTCCCATTCGGCGATGGGACTTAGTCTTTTTTTCAGCCTGAAATAGACCGACCTCACAGCCCAAATCTATGGAACTGTTTTGGGCAGGAAAATGTGCTTGCGGTCGGTCATAAAGGGACCTCCAGCTAACTTTTTAACCCCTGGATGGATTTGGCTGATTTTTGGTTATGTTTATGTTTTAAGTGTGCTGATTCCAAATATGTAATTATGAAGATGGGATGTGTAGTTTTAAAGTTACAGGGTATGGCTAAAAACTGTATTTTTACTGCCTGTGTTTAATTATGTTAATCTCTTCCCAAACGTCATTTCGTTCAAAGTGGAGAGAATGTTAAAAAAATATATTTTGTTCTGAGTGTGAGAAATGCTTTTCAGCCGCTTCAATCTTAAGCATCATTTGAGGAGCCATTCGATGGGACTTAGTCTTTTCTTCAGCCGTTTTTTTCAGCCTTATTTCAGCTGCAGAGACTAAGTCCCATTCGGCGATGGGACTTAGTCTTTTCTTCAGCCGTTTTTTTCAGCCTTATTTCAGCTGCAGAGACTAAGTCCCATTCGGCGATGGGACTTAGTCGTTTTTTCAGCCTGAAATAGACCGACCTCACAGCCCAAATCTATGGAACTGTTTTGGGCAGGAAAATGTGCTTGCGGTCGGTCATAAAGGGACCTCCAGCTAACTTTTAACCCCTGGATGGATTTGGCTGATTTTTGGTTATGTTTATGTTTTAAGTGTGCTGATTCCAAATATGTAATTATGAAGATGGGATGTGTAGTTTTAAAGTTACAGTGTATGGCTAAAAACTGTATTTTTACTGCCTGTGTTTAAATTATGTTAATCTCTTCCCAAACGTCATTTCGTTCAAAGTGGAGAGAATGTTAAAAAAATATATTTTTGTTCGGAGTGTGAGAAATGCTTTTCAGCTGCTTCTAATCTTAAGCATCATTTGAGGAGCCATACAGGAGAGAAACCTTATTAATTGGTGTGTTTTA